>CM076574.1:900109156-900602897 GCA_034641835.2 Pinus albicaulis
AGAAATTGGCAGTGTTGTGCTACTTGATTGGGTTAGTGCTTGTTTTGTTGAAAACTATAAAACAATGGTTCAAATTGCTGAGGAATTTATTATTTTTTATGACGGTTCTGTCACATTGAAAAATGAAAAGTATGAAAGCGACTTAAAAATTTTGAAGATTGAGAAAGTGAAGCTTCACTAGAAAAAGGTTTTAGAACAAACTGAAATGCATGTTGATCTGTATGGATTTGCAACCACATCATTCATGAAATTGTATCAAGCTACCGGTGGCGTGCCTACAGAGTCTATTAGTTAATAGGAAGAAAACAAATTGAGACTAAAAACAAGAATAAAGGACCTAGAAGATGCCATAAATTTGAGTCCTTTGTTGATGACTCCATTGAAAATACAAACAACAATGTTGGTAGTTTCTACTCATGACACATCACATAGATTTGTTAAATCTATCAAACTCCTTAATGCTATGAAAAAATATATTATCATTAATATATGCGAAATATTGCAAATCATTGAATGTGCATGGAAAAAAACTTCCGATTTGGAGCATTTAGTACAAAGAACTAAGTCATTTTTTTATTGCATTGAATGTGATCTTGAAGGAGACATGTATTTCATGAACAATGAAATATTTGCTTTTGACAAGAGAATTGATTTAATTTCTAAACTAGAGAAGAAAGGGCAGGTACTGTCGAATAATAATCAAATGAAGCAAATCAAAGTTGCATGGTATCATAGAATCAAAAGAATGGAGGACATTCTTTCGGAATGTGAAACATAGAGAATCAAAAAGCAAATGCATATGTCATGGCTATACAGATTGTGTATAATTTGAATGGTCCACATACACATGTGACTCCAGATTAATTTCGAGAGAAAATTTGATAGTTTAATTGGATAAGCTAAAACAATCAAAGGCAACATAATTCGATAATATAGTTGATTTTAGTACATATAAAATTAGGGAATGGATAATCACCTTTGTTAATGTTAATAAACAAAACTCTTCTTTAGCTATGCAATTGCAAGGAGAAGCCAGGGAAATTGAGAAGGAGATATTCAGTCAACATGTGACATTGGAAATTACAACTAGTCCTATGAAAAATTGCATCCAGGAAAAGGTAAATAAATTGCTTCAAGAAAGCAGAAACCAAAAAAACAATTAACAGTTAAACAATCAGGATGTATGCTTTTACATACTGTAAGTCTTCTTAAATTTTGGAATATTTGTTTTCTTGTTTACTAGCGATTAGATGTTCAAGTTTGCTAAATATGTTACCATGAACTAAGTCAATATTTGAATGAAAATTATTTCTTTTCTTTATAGATTTATTTCTCATATTGCAGTTCATGTGAGTCCAATTCATTTAATTTTGTAGCTAGGTATAGAGATTTTGATAAGTACTGCAGGAATCAAGTGTTACTCTCTTTACCCAAAACTTTCAAAGTTATTTACATATGGCATTTCATTTGCACAAGGATTTGTTTTTCCATATATATTTCTTTTAGAGTTAGATTATCATTTATTAGGTGTATTTAATTGATTGTGGAACAATTGTTACTATTTTGTCAAAATGTAGGTGTTGAAAGTTGAGTAGAAAAAAAAACGAGAAATGGTCGTTCTGAATATGATAGTGAACCGAGATATTAAAAAAGGTCTTATTATGGATATAATAACTATCATGAATAACTATGTAGTATTATTTTTAATCCAATTGTATTCCTTAATTTTTAAAATTGTTTTCTTTGTGAAAATTATGATATTGTTTACCAATTTTGTGACCAATTCAGAGATGATTGGTCTTTGTTGATATGAATGAAAATGAATTTTCAATAACTTTTTTTGTTGTGTTGACGGTGTTGGATATTGCCAACATATAGGGCGTCTCCCTGATGTGAATTCCCAATTAGACCTCGAACAATTAGACCACCATAACACGAAAGTTCCTCTTGGTTTCAAAAAATAACATGAGAGATTGTACATAAACCTTAAATAAGCAAGTAAGATGACATTGTGAAGCACCAATTGCAGGATGCAAAAGGAAACCTTCATGATGGGAGATAAAAAGTGAGTCTTTAAGACGAAAGTAATAGTACTATCCTAGAAGAGTCACATCAGAGCATGAAAAGATTCGTTATCGACATAGTTCACATAAAAATATTAAGGAAAATACAACACACATTCAACAAGATAAGTACCGAAGCCACCAAAATAGTTCAATTTCTCCAGTACCGTAAACATCCCAAGAAATATACCATAAACATCCCAAGAATACTCCTAACACATTTGCAATACATGCATGAATTTTTTTTGGCTCATAGAGCTTCAATTATAAGGTGAAAGATCCAAGTAAATCAATTACAATGATGAACACTAGTTCCACTAGTGGAACATTAAGTCACTTCTTTCTTCTGCAAATAATAGGATTCTATCCTATGCCAAGTAGAGAACCCAAGATTAGCTCTCCCAAGCTTAAGCCTCCCTAAGCCCTTTGCTTGAGTTATGAGGTTTATTTTATAAAAAGAGGAATGACCTTTCATATCCCCATGACTCTTGGATTAACCCCATGACTCTTGGACTCCTAGTGTGTCCTTTGGACTTATAAACAATTCTTGAAATTCTAAATGACTTTTCGAATTCTATACAATGTTTTTCCATATATGACTATGTGACTCCTCATGTTCCACATATGACTCTTGGACTTCCACTTATTTGTCTTTTAAAATGATTACAATACTAAATCATGACCTCCACATCATCATATGATGAGACTTGAAATGTCACTATCTTTGATCACTGGGACTGATAATGACTGATGATATGGACTTTCTCCAGTGGTGACATGAGTGCCACTCTATATTTTCTCTTTCTTTATCTTCTTATCCTAGCGCTTTTACCCTCTAGAGGGTCTTCAAGCTTGGATCCTTTGGGGTGCTTCAATCATCAAGTTTCAAGTGCTTTCTTGGTTCTTTTCATGTTTCCTTTGTTTATCCTCTTTGCTTGATCTTCCTCATGTGTTCTTTCCAACAGGTCCCTGGAATACTTGCTTATGCAATCACCCATTACGAGCGAATTTTAGCTTGAAAATATCCTAATCTACCATGTTTTCTGCATATATTTTGTTTATGCCTTTTCAGTGCACTCAAAATGGTCAAAGGGGCTTCTGGGCGCATGGATGTGTATAAATTATGATAAATATTTGCAACTGCTCAAGGCGTTTTAATCAAAATCACAAGACACAAACCTACTCTACTTATTTATGGAAAGTAGTTCACAATCTAGAACACAAATTTCAGACATGCAATAAGAAATAACACACATGCAACAATTATTTTTATCTGGGGAAATAAATTTGCGAAAAACGCCAATTCCTCTTACATTAATCAAATTAATAGAGATGTATTACAATTTCTTTTCTCAGCGGATCTCACCCTACAAGTGCACAACCTATCTCTCTATTCACTTAAGGCCTCAGACCCAAACTTAGTCAATTTATGCCTTGGCTTGAGCTCCTATTTCCTTGCGATGTTCCTTTAGAAATTAGGCCCCTATTATTTAGAAAATCCATCAAATTGAATTGCGCAATTCCATAGGTTGATCATCTGACATCGTGAAACACCTATACACTCAAGCCTAGTCTACAGCTGATGTTACACTACCTTGGAATCTCCACCAAGCCTAGGGAACTCGAATTCTCTGCATGCAATAGCTATTTTGGGTTGATTTATTAGTTAATTGGATGATCAATGAGTTTGAATGAAGTCCCACTACACAACTTGACCCTCCACTAGTTCTTCCAACAATTGGAACTAGTTTAACTTAAAACAACCTTAGATAACTGACCTTGATTGCAAATTAGAAATCACACATGCTTAACTAAAATCTAACTCCTCCAACTCGAATTTACTGAGTAAACTAGGTGACACAAGCCATGTCACACAAGTTAAAATCATCCAAGTTGTCTGCTGATGTGGACATTTGAATTTTCTCAATTTAATTAAGGAAAAATAAAATTGAGAATTTCTTCTTGTGTTTTTAAACGCTCCCTCTCATCATGAAAGGAATTATCAACCAGCCCCCTAGGTCGAACCTTGGTTCATTCTTCATTTAAAATTTTCTGCTAAAAAATGGTTCTTTTGTCGGGACCTCAAGTTTCTTAAGAGGATCTAGATCATGCGACAAAGGTATATTAGTTGGGATATCCGAGAATGGTGGCATGAGAAAGTTGATCACTTTGTTTTGCAGTAGACACAACTGAGACAGAAGGATCAAGATTGGGTCCGAGAGGAAGTTTTGTATACTGAGCCTGCTTGTGATCAATAAAAGATATTTTGGACTAAATTTTATAAGGAATTAGAGAATTAGTTGATTCGACTTCAGCGTAAATCGGGTGATGCTACATGACCGAGGTTGTGTAGAAATTAGATTATAATTGACCTATCTGATCTTCATCGGTTGAATACATATCTAATTAGAGTTATTAAATTTTGGATTGACGCGACTCTTGAGAGCTACATCATTGAGTTTGCAACTGAGAAGCACCAATCCTTCTGTCATGCAAAAGCTATATTCAAGTTTGGGCTACGGGGATGACTGCTAAAAGAGGTTCGTCTTTGGATTAAAGTAATGATGGTTGAAGATAGCTTGTCGGTGTTTCCAAAAGGTCAAATGGAGCCCTAAATTTTTAGTACTGGGGGAACCAATTAGGGTAGAGGAATTTCATGCAGATGAGGAAAAATGAAGAAGAGTTACGAAAGGCCAGAGATTTTAGAGCGTTACAGAGGGAAAGAATAGTTGAAGAGTGGTGAGAAAGGAAGTTGTGGGAGATTAGGATTAGAAGAAGGGAATTGCGGCACATAGGAGATGTTGTCAAAAGTTTGACGATGTGGACTAAGGAAATGGTGACTTTGGAGTTTTGGAAACGAAATGAGGAAGTTTTTTTTTTTTTTGGAAAAATAGGAGGTGCTAGCGAGAGTGAAGTGGATGGTTTAGAAATGGTTACTCTAATGCACGAAGATTTAAAAGGATTTCGAACGCCTCAACAAACTGTCCAATCAATTATGTTATCAGATGGGCACACACCAATAGATGATGATCTCCACTTTGAAATAAGGAAGATTTTCTTTGACTATGATTCAGTACCAAAATATAGAACCCTATAGCACATAGCACGACTCCTCCTCTCCCTGAACTTCCCTTGGTGCCATATCAAAGTCGACATATTTTCTTTTCTAAGGTACGTAAGCTTATTAAATTCCATTTGTGAATATTCGATAGAAGGGTAAAGGTAGTTCTAGTGGTATTCGTCAGCCAAGTTTAGCTAGTTGTTCTCAACTAGGTTCCCAAGGATTTATACTTGTTTCAACTATGGTCGGAGTCGTAGCTGACTCACTTACCAGATATCCAAAGTTCTCAGGAAGGGGGGGTGAATATTTCAAACAACACTGGTATTTATGCGAAGCTATCTAAAGAGCTCGTCAAACCCCTGATGCAACTAAGTTTATTGAATTCCAAACTATGTTGCGGGACAAACGTTGCAGTGGTTTATCAAATGGATCGATGCTAACCACAACGCTGGTATGGATCTAGTCAAACAAGATTTTATTCAAGAATTTAAGTTACCTCAGTCAAATCAACAAGGATTGGTAGAATTTTTGGATATTCACTAGCAGGAGGGAGAATCTTCTTGGGAGTGTATGCAACTTTTTAAAGATGTTATTAGTAAATTGTCTTATCCCATTGATCTGCATCATTAAAGAGATTACTTCATTAAATCCCCATTACCAATGACTCACATTCCTTTATCTCAGCAAAAGATTGATACTCTTTAAGATGCTTTGGAACAAGTGATTCAGATAGAAGTTATGGCTGGCTATCCGCAAGACTATAGAACTAGTGGTTCTTCAATAGATCCTACTATTGTGGGCCTTCAGAATCATATTTCTACCTTGACAGACAGATTAAAATATATTTAACCTTTACGGTCGGTGAGACCTAATATTCAGTATACTCACTGTCAGGTTGAAGGACATCATGTCACAAAATGCATGCAACTAAGGGGACTAGGACCTTCCAATGTCCCTATGGGACCTCCTCCACCGCAATCCCCCCGAGTTGCGCACATTTGATCTTCTCTTCGTTTTCAGGGATATACACAATTCTAGAAATTTCCAAATCCCCAAGGTATTTCTAGGAATGATTATTGTGATATCTGTCAAATTTTTGGTCATTAACCTCATCTATGTCAAATTCTACAGAAGTACTCAAATGTTCCCAATAAATTTTCTTGTGAATTATATGGATCATCCAACCATCCTATGGAGCAATGTCAGTGCTTTGATGATTTAGCTGACTGCCTTGACCATTCAACCTTTCGTATCAATGACACTCCTCGTGGACAAGAGGCGGGGGGGGGAGAGCTCCTAGGGGAGGAAGGATGGGCGGGAGAGGCCTGACTAGGTGTTATAATTGTGAACAGGAAGGCCATGTTGTGATAGAATTCCCTATGCCACAAAGACCTTGGTGTTCATACTATCACGTGAATACCCATGTAACTGAATATTTCCCAAACTTATTGCTTGGTGAGAGGAGCACAACCAGGCTAAAGGAGCTAATATGGGATGTGAAGAGCCTCAGGATCCTAGTCCTACACCGCAACCCAATATCAATGTTGTTACAAGAAGAAGAAAGAAGATTGGAGCTGATGTTGGAACTCCTGATCAGCCAATCGTCATAAGACCTGCATGTCGAAAGACGTCTTATGATCCAAATCAACACAAGGAACACTATAGGAATGCAACTGAACTTTTCCATCAATTGATGTATTCGCAAGGATCTCGCAGTGAACAAAAATTAAAGGTCCATGATGAGAAATATTCTGCAAAACCTTTCCAACCAATAATGGATTGGTTTAAGTTATTCCTACAAATTATGAATGATGAACAACTTGTTGGTCAGTCGTGGAAAAGGTTAAATGGTATTGTTAAGGATGATGTGTCTTCCGAGGAACCAATTTCCATGAATTTACCTGAGCAAACGATCTGGAAGGAAGTTCTGGATAGATGCTCAGGTTGCAAGTTTTCAAATTAAGGAATCCATGTTGCATTTGGGCTCAAATATCAATATCTTGTGGAGAAAAACCTGGGAAGCCCTTGGAAAACCCAAGTTGGTATTTTCCCCTATTCAGTTGCAAATGGAAAATCAATATAGTATTCTTCCTATTGGAACACTGGAAGATGTTGAAGTTGACATTGTCTGTGTCAAAACATATGCATATTTTGAAGTTATTAACATTATTGGGGATAAATACCATATCCATATTTATTGGGCATCGATTGGGCTTTTGAAAACTATCTAGTCAATGATTTGAAGTGGGAAACTATGAATTTTGAGGTAGATGGCATGTGATTCAAACAACCTATTGATCGTTATCAGGGCTTGAGATTTACTGAACCGGTGGATGATGTTTAGTCACCTAATTTACTGGACCAATTATATCAACTGACCGCTGGGAGGCGAGAAGATTATCTTAACCCCACACCAGTTGGATCTATCAGTTGGTAGAGTATTCAAAGTATTGAATTTGGCTCTGATGCTACGATGGAAGATTGGCAACAAAGAGTCCATGAAATTCATTCCTGATATTGTTCCACTATCTGATGTGTTCGCTGGATTGGTACTAAGGTATGTGAGTTTTCCATCTTCAATGGTACTAATTATGTTGTAAATTTTATTAAAGAAGTTGACTATTGCATAGAAGAAAGTCAAAAGGTTCCTTTAATGAGTGTTTCTTTGCAAGCGACTCCCAGACGATGGTGGGCAGCCCATTGGGATCAGATTCAATATTGGAGCATAATTTAATTTGTCTCGTTCTATTGGTTTTTTCCTCTGAATGAGATTTTAGGTAAAATCTCCACTTATGATGGTCGTCATTAGAGAAATTATGAGGTCTAAAATGGGCCTCCTAAGAAAAATGTACAACCAAAACAAACTTTATAAGAACCAATAGGATTCAAGATGATGATGTCAGCCATGGGGGATGATTAACCATTTTTGGAGTAAAAAAATAAAAATATTAAAAAATAATAAAACTACTTTTTCAACTCGTATTTTCAACTTATCTCCCTAATGTTTTACTCAAATTTAGAGTGAGAGTACTCGTTGGATGAAAAATTTAATTCATAATCCAAGGAGTACCTATGTTGTATACTTTCGATGGAACCTACTACACCAAAAATGAGAAATACAAGAAAAAAGGTAATTACAATCACATTTTTTATGTATTTATCATTTTTTGTGTAGCAAGGTCCAACGAAAATATGCAACAATGGTACTCCTTGAATGTGGAATGAAATTCTACATCCAACGAATGTTCCCGCTCAAAATTTGAGTAAACCCATAGGGAGATAAGTTGAAAATACAAGTTGAAAAATTAGTATTTTATTTTTTCCCTCTAAAATTTGATGATGTAATCTAATATTAGTTTATCATTTCCACTATTATTTTATAATTTCCTCAGGAGGACCATTTTAGAGGGAACAAGTTTTAGTATGGGGAAAAGGTATGCATGAAGAAAGAGAAAGTAACATGATAATTCAAATTTATGGGTTTCAAGATAGGTTGTTTAGATTGCCCAAATTTGCTATAGATAAATATTTTTTTGTTGACTTTTGTAAGCAATACCATGACTAGCTAATTATATTTCAAAGAAAAAAGACAAACAATTCATTTATTTGTCGTTGACTGTTGGAGATATCACAGTAAAGAATATGGATCATGTTATAGAGTTCACAAAGAATTTTCATCCTTTTAAGTAAATTTTAAGCCACTAAAGCCTTTGATAAGGATGGTCTATTTGGCACACACTTGGAAACAATTGAGTACGAAAACTTGTTTCCATAAATTAGAAAGCAGAGCAAAGAAATTCAAAATGCATCAACAAAAAATCAAGGGTGAATCATAGATATTGAAGAAATAATCGAAGAATCATGTATTAATACTTCTATAGAGAAATACGTATGTTGCATGAATGACACTAATAAAATTTCATTCTCGAGTGAAAAAAAGGACAAAATATACTGCAAATACGAAATTGATTCATAATAAGATATCAACTAGCAGAAACGACAAAGATCCTGACTGAAGATTTATTTAAGAGGAAATGTATATTGGTGAATCATCCATTTCCATAAGTCCTATGAAAATATGAGGTGTTAAATAAGCTATAAGCGTAGAAATTGGCAGTGTTGTGCTACTTGATTGGGTTAGTGCTTGTTTTGTTGAAAACTATAAAACAATGGTTCAAATTGCTGAGGAATTTATTATTTTTTATGACGGTTCTGTCACATTGAAAAATGAAAAGTATGAAAGCGACTTAAAAATTTTGAAGATTGAGAAAGTGAAGCTTCACTAGAAAAAGGTTTTAGAACAAACTGAAATGCATGTTGATCTGTATGGATTTGCAACCACATCATTCATGAAATTGTATCAAGCTACCGGTGGCGTGCCTACAGAGTCTATTAGTTAATAGGAAGAAAACAAATTGAGACTAAAAACAAGAATAAAGGACCTAGAAGATGCCATAAATTTGAGTCCTTTGTTGATGACTCCATTGAAAATACAAACAACAATGTTGGTAGTTTCTACTCATGACACATCACATAGATTTGTTAAATCTATCAAACTCCTTAATGCTATGAAAAAATATATTATCATTAATATATGCGAAATATTGCAAATCATTGAATGTGCATGGAAAAAAACTTCCGATTTGGAGCATTTAGTACAAAGAACTAAGTCATTTTTTTATTGCATTGAATGTGATCTTGAAGGAGACATGTATTTCATGAACAATGAAATATTTGCTTTTGACAAGAGAATTGATTTAATTTCTAAACTAGAGAAGAAAGGGCAGGTACTGTCGAATAATAATCAAATGAAGCAAATCAAAGTTGCATGGTATCATAGAATCAAAAGAATGGAGGACATTCTTTCGGAATGTGAAACATAGAGAATCAGAAAGCAAATGCATATGTCATGGCTATACAGATTGTGTATAATTTAAATGGTCCACATACACATGTGACTCCAGATTAATTTCGAGAGAAAATTTGATAGTTTAATTGGATAAGCTAAAACAATCAAAGGCAACATAGGAACAAGTTTTACTATGGGGAAAAGGTATGCATGAAGACTGGAAGATGTTAAAGTTGACATTGTCCGTGTCAAAACATATGCATATTTTGAAGTTATTAACATTATTGGGGATAAATACCATATCCATATTTATTGGGCATCGATTGGGCTTTTGAAAACTATCCAAATAATGATTTGAAGTGGGAAACTATGAATTTTGAGGTAGATGGCATGTGATTCAAAAACAACCTATTGATCGTTATCGGCTTGAGATTTCCATCGAACCGGTGGATGATGCTTTAGTCACCAAATTTTACGGACCAATTATATCAACCGACCGGGGAGGCGAGAAGATTAGGGCATCGATTGGCTTTTGGAAATTTATCCACTAATGATTTGAAGTGGGAAACTATGAATTTGAGGTAGATGGTATGTGAAAATGGTATGTGATTCAAACAACTCATGGATCGTTATCGTGGCTTTGAGATTTACCGAACCGGGTGGATGATGTTTAGTCACCTAATTTACCGGACTAATTATATCAACCGACCGCCGGGGAGGCGAGAAGATTATCTTAACCCCAATAACGCGCTGATCTATCATTGGTAGAGTATTCAAAGTATTGAATTTGGCTCTGATGCTACGATGGAAGATTGGCAACAAAGAGTCCATGAAATTCATTCCCGATATTGTTCCACTATCTGATGTGTTCGCCGGATTGGTACCAAGGTATGTGAGTTTTCCATCTGGGCTGGTACTAATTATGTTGTAAATTTTATTAAAGAAGTCGACCATTGTACAGAAGAAAGTCAAAAGGTTCCTTTAATGAGTGTTTCTTTGCAAGCGACTCCTGCACGATGGTATGTACCTCATTTGGATCGTATTCAATATTGGAGCATAATTTAATTTGTCTCGTTCTATTGGTTTTTTCCTCTGAATGAGATTTTAGGTAAAATCTCCACTTATGATGGTCGTCATTAGAGAAATTATGAGGTCTAAAATGGGCCTCCTAAGAAAAATGTACAACCAAAACAAACTTTATAAGAACCAATAGGATTCAAGATGATGATGTCAGCCATGGGGGATGATTAACCATTTTTGGAGTAAAAAAATAAAAATATTAAAAAATAATAAAACTACTTTTTCAACTCGTATTTTCAACTTATCTCCCTAATGTTTTACTCAAATTTAGAGTGAGAGTACTCGTTGGATGAAAAATTTAATTCATAATCCAAGGAGTACCTATGTTGTATACTTTCGATGGAACCTACTACACCAAAAATGAGAAATACAAGAAAAAAGGTAATTACAATCACATTTTTTATGTATTTATCATTTTTTGTGTAGCAAGGTCCAACGAAAATATGCAACAATGGTACTCCTTGAATGTGGAATGAAATTCTACATCCAACGAATGTTCCCGCTCAAAATTTGAGTAAACCCATAGGGAGATAAGTTGAAAATACAAGTTGAAAAATTAGTATTTTATTTTTTCCCTCTAAAATTTGATGATGTAATCTAATATTAGTTTATCATTTCCACTATTATTTTATAATTTCCTCAGGAGGACCATTTTAGACCTCAAAATTCCTCTAATGACTTTCCTGCAAGAGCTTGTAGAGCATTGTTGTTTTGTATAGCAGCTGATGGCCTAGTAGTTGAAATATGGTTGCATCTATTTATCCATTACTTAGGAAATATTCCGCAAGCTTCGTATTTGCAGGAACGCCAAACAACATATTGGGATGTGTTGTTTGCCCAATTCTGTAGAGTTTCTTTTTCTGATGCTGATGAAAGGATAACGCAAGCCCTTCAAACTATTAAAGGAGTATTATTTTAAGGTCGGAACACTTTGACTGAATGCACAATGAATCAAGGATTGTGGTTAGGGCATGTTGGGTCCTTCATTTTTGAAGGAATAGAATTTGTGGAGGGAATTTTGGATAAACTTGTTGGAATCAGAGCACTAGAAAAATTGAAGTGGCAGCAGAATATTTGTTTTGGGACTTTTGCAATGGAAAGTAGGGGCACACAATGAAAAGATGGAGTCAATTTTGATACAGTCAACAGGAAACCAATGTAATGGCTCGAGGTTTTGGAAAACAACAGATCAAGCGAGCGAAGGATCGATGTTGTGAAACCAGCTCCAAAAATAGAAGAAAAGAGATATCAACGCCTTAGAAATAAGCCACTTCAAGGAGGCATCCTCCAATACATTACATGAATGAATAATTCTTGGATGATCCAAATTACAAAACCTCCTTTCCATATATCGGATTCCATGGGGTCACAATGTAATCCTAGCCGACCTAACAATAATAATTTAAGGGCACAATAATAACAATATGGGGGTTACATGGGTACAATAATAACAATAAGGGGGTTACACTAACAACAATAAGGGACTATACTAATAATATAGGGACCTAACATGCCCCTCCCCTTCAAAAAATTGTTGTCCTCAATGCTTGAGTAGCTCTGGGTGCTTCTGTATAAAATTCTCATCCTCCCATGTAGAATCTTCAGTGGGTAAGTTCTTCCACTCAATGAGATACTCTGAAATTGATCGATTTCGTAACTGTCAAGTTCTTGTTTCCATGACCGCTTCAGGTTCCAATATGATTTTTCCTTCCTCATCAAGTTCTGTCAATATTGTTTGAACTGGAAGATTTTCACCTATAACCTTCTTTAAGCATGAAACATGGAAAACTGGATGCACTCGTGAAGAAGCAAGAAGCTCCAATTTGTATGCCATAGTACCAATCTTTTGCAACACCTTGTAGGGACCATAGTACTTTGGCGATAATTTAGTATTCTTCTTAGCTTGCTTGAGGGACATTTGTTTGTATGGTTGTAGCCGTAAAAATACCCAATCTCCTACATCAAAACTTCTTTCGCTGCGATGTTGATATTCTTGTTGTTTCATTCAATTTTGTCCCAAATTCAGGTTATCCTTTAAGATTTGGAGAAATTCTTGTTGATGCTCGATGTGATCTTCCACTGCTTGAGCCTTCGAATTTTCTCTTAAATATGATGTGATGGATGGTGGGTGATATCCATAAAGTGCCATAAATGGGGTCATTTTTGCTACAGTATGGAAAGAAGTGTTATACCACCATTCAGCGAGAGGTAACCACTTGACCCATTGTGTTTGTTTATCAGATACAAAACAACAAAGATATCCTTCCAAACATTTATTTACTATCTCAGTTTGACCATCGGATTGAGGATGATAAGATGAGCTATGAGTTAATTGAGTACCCAAACAAGAAAATAACTCCGTCCAAAAATTTCTAGTAAAAATGGGATCTATGTCGCTCACAATAACCCTTGGGTTTCCATGTAGCTTTTGAATTGTGTTCATAAATGTAGTAGCAACTGTACTTGCTTTAAATGGATGAGATAATGCACAAAAGTGTGCATACTTGGTAAGCCTGTCAACTACCACCATGATGACAGTCTTTCCTTCGGACTTAGGTAAACATGTGATAAAATCCATTGAAATCTCCTCCCAACGTTAATTGTCTCAACTTTATTCTGCTAGAAAACCAAACATTCCGCCACAAACTTTTGAATATCAAATTTAAGGCCATCCCAAAAGAATTCTTTCTTCACCCTGTGGTAAGTTTTAAAAATCTTGAGTGTCCTCCTAATGGAGAAGTGTGTAATTCCAAAAGAATCTTTTGTTTTAGTTGGGAATTCTCACAAATATATAAGCGATCTTTGTACCATAAGGAATCATTTTTCCAACTAAATGTATCAGATGTACTAGGATCTTGCTGCAACTTTTGAATGAGTGTCCACACTTCTTCGTCCTTATTCCATTCATCTCTTGCTTCGGTTATCCAATCTGGCTGGATAATAGAAATGGCACAAACCAATGCTTCCACTTCTTCATTCTTTCTTGAGAGTGCATCTGCAACAACATTTAGCTTCCCTTTTTTGTAGATTATTTCAAAGTTATAACCCAACATCTTTGTGACCCATTTTTGTTGCTCTTCTGAAGATAGTCTTTGTTCCAAAAAGTGTTTAAGACTATCATGATCAGTTTTTACCTTGAAGTGTCTTCCCATTAGGTAAGTTCTCCATTTCTTTAGTGCATGCAATATTGCTAACATTTCCTTCTCATAAATAGGTTTCTGTAAATACTTTACTTTGATTGGATGACTTTCAAAAGCAATGGGTCTTCCTTCCTGCATTAAAAGAGCACCAATTCCATTTCCTGAGGCATCACATTCCATAATAAAGGTTTTTGTGAAGTCTGGCATAGCTAAGACCGGTGCTAGGCACATTGCCTCTTTAAGATGTTCAAAGGCCTTAGTTGCTTCAGGAGTCCATGAAAATGCATCTTTCTTCAATAATGTTGTTATAGGTGCTGCTATTCTCCCATAATTCTTAACAAACTTGCGATAATACCCTGTTAACCCAAGAAATCCTCGCAACTGCTTTATGGTTGTGGGGACTTTCCATTCCTTAATGGCTTGAATTTTGTTAGGGTCTACTTTAACACCCTCGTGAGATACAATATGACCCAGATATTCCACCTCTTGTACTCCAAAGAAACATTTGGATGTTTTTTGCATATAATTTTTTCTCCTGCAATAGTTTGAGCACCCTGTCAACATGTTCAACATGATCCTTCCAAGACCTGCTATAGATTAGTATATCATCAAAAAATACTAGCACAAATTTTCTAAGGGTGGGTTTGAAAATGGAATTCATCAACCCTTGAAATGTAGAAGGTGCATTGGTAAGGCCAAAAGGCATGACCAAAAATTCATAATGACCCTCATGAGTTTGAAATGTTGTTTTCGTAATATCTTCAGTCTTCATTCTAATTTGATGATATCCTGAACGAAGATCCAACTTGGTAAAATAAATTGCTCCATGTAATTCATCCAATACTTCATCAATCACAGGAATGGGAAATTTATCTTTAATGGTGAGCTTATTGAGCTCCCTATAATCCGGACACATTCGCCATGATCCATCCTTCTTGTGTACCAATACTACAGGAGCAGAGAAAGAACTTTGACTAGGTTGAATTATACATGCCTCTAACATTTTTGCAATCATACATTCAATTTCGCTCTTTTGGACATAAGGATATCTATAAGGCCTGATGTTTGGAGGAACACTTCCTGGAATCAAATGAATAGCATGATCATGATCACGAATAGGTGGGAGTCCTTTGGGAGTTTCAAACACCTTGGAATAATTGTCCAAGACTTGTTGGAGATCTGCAGAAATAGATGATTTTGATGTTGGAACTTTTAGTGAGCATAATTGTGCAATTACGCCTCGCTGTTCTTTCTTTAGAAGCTTTGTCATGACATTAGAGCTTATTATCCTTCCTGGCTTCCCCGCAATACCCCGCAATTCGACTTCCTTTCCTTCTGAAAAAAATTTCAAGAAAAGTTCTTGAAAATTAAAAGCTACCGTCCCCAAAGATTGTAACCATTGTACTCCTAGTACAACATCAGCACCTCCCATAGGAATGGAAAGCATTGGACTAGTCAATACATATTCCCCATGGCGTTTGATATGGCATTTTCCAAGAGAATTTATAGTTCCCTCCATTTGCAACCATCACTGACATTCTTTGCTATCACAACCGTAGCAAAGCCCTTTTGCTCTTTTTTCTTCCAATTGTTGTGGTGTCAACCTTGTAGGTTGTGGAAATCTAGGCGTAGCAACACTTCCTTCTTTATAGAATTGAGTGGTAGGCTTCCTTGTCGCCATAATTTTACATTCAACTTTTCTTGCCAACCTGAATGCCTTCTCCAATGAATCAGGTTCCAAAACGCTAACTTCATGTTGGATGTTATCCTTTAAAGTGCCTAGGAAGAGATCAATCCTGTGTTCCTCTGTAAGATCAGTTACCCTTATATTCAATTTTTGGAAGTCCTCAATGTGCTGCCCCACTAAACCCTTTTGTTTGAGATTTATCTATTGGGTAAAGAAGGTGTTGCTCTTTGTATCCTCATAATGTGCTATCATTTCCTCCGTAAAAATTGACCAAGTGACAATTTTTTTACGGGAGCAAAGCCACCGATACCATACAAATGTATTTTTTTCTAAATGTAAAGTTGCAATGCGTACCTTTTGTGTGTTTTGCACATTATGGAGATCAAAATATTGCTCCATCTGTAGTATCCATGTTACAGGATCCTTTCCATCAAACTTCCTCACATCCATTTTTGGAATATGGTGGTTCTTCCCACCAACATTAGAGTTTATGAAATCACGATTAACATTTATTTTGTTCTCATCATGAGTTTCCTCTACTATCTTTTCACCATTAGGAAACATTTCTTGTATCAACTTTGCCAAACCTTCGATGTCTACTTTTAGATCCTTCTTCATGTTTTCCATGTTGTCTTTCATTTTTTTATCGATCTTAGCTTCCATGTCATCCATCTTAGCTTCCATGCCCACTTCCATGACATCCATCTTAGCTTCCAAACCATTCATCTTAGCTTCCACGCCTTTCTTCAAACCATCCATCTTAGTTTCCACGCCTTTCTTCAAAACTTCCATTTCATTTTTTGTTGTTCTTTGCGAGAGCGAAATTTGTTGCACTTGCTCTTGTAATTTTGATATGTCATGTTGCCATTTTTTGTCTTCATGTGTCATAGTACAGCGTTCTAAAGGCTTGATGGGTGTTGAATTCTTTTTAGGGGCCATTTTAGAATCCAATACTAATATCTATTCTACAATATGCCCTTGGAATCAATTCAACTTGATTCTTCAAACAAGACTTATGCAATTCGGAAAAAAAAAAAAAAAAATACACACATTTTACTTGCTTTTGAGGAGCTCGATATTGAAATTGAATTATCTCTATAATTGTTGATCCTCAATATCTGAAATTCAGCCCTGTAGTAGCCCTCTGAAGCTTCTTTCAAATGCCACAGGTCTGATCTGATTTGGATTCTTCAAGACAAAGTTATGTCCAATCTCCCACAATGACCCAATTTTGGACTGGTTTAGTAGAGCGAACTTGTACAACTTGCCACGTGTCACTGTTTCCTCCTTTGGCTTTGAAAGATATAGACCAAAAACTACAATCCATGTACTTGGGGCCACCTTTTACAGAATTCCAATCCGATGCTTAGAGAGAGAGCTATGAAGATTTCCCCACGATCACCTTTTTGAGATGAAATTCAGAAGCCTGAAAAAGTCCTACCTTCCACAAGTCATATCTCTGAAAATATTGCGAACCGAGCTCTGAAATTTTTTGACGATGTTCCTCAGGATTTCGGCTTCACACTCTAAAAATTCCAGCTTCTGAACCTTTGTAGAAAAGAATTTATTACGACAATACCACGATGACTTGTTTAGGTTAAATTCAGGAGCCTGCAAAATGACCTAACTTGCACAGATCATATCTCTGAAAATATTGTGAACCAAGCTCTAAAATTTTGCGACAATGTTCCTCAGGATTTTGGCTTCGCACTCTTAAAATTTCAGATTTTGAACCTTCAGGATTTTGGCCAGTGGGAGGTAGAGGAATAGGATGCCCCACATGGATGATTATGTGAGAAGAGGTAAGAAAGTGATGTAATCTAGTCCATGAGATCCTCTCCTCTAACCAAAATATAGAGATGTCAATGATTAGGCTCATAAAATTTTGATGGATGGCAATATCGAGCATATTATTTCCATGATGGTCCTTACCATTTATGTCATATTTTATGGCTTCCATAGGGTTATGATTAGTAGGAAAGGGAGACTGAAGAGATGGAGAAACACATATATGTTTTTTTTTAGATCTAGGGTAATCGGTAACTGGTGAGAGTTTCCTGAGCAAGGCCCGGGTTCAAATTCAACTGGCTGCCACTATAAACCTAGGCTAGGTGCAACATCCTGCAAGCCGCACACAATAGCAATGAACTTATGCCTCAACAAGAGCCGAGACGTCCGCTTTGGGGTCGCCTACTCTTATAGCCAAGACACAACAGGGATACGTCTCCATGGAGATTTTAACCTTGGTGGATTGGATGAAAGTCATCTCCCTCCACTGTCAGACCTCCGCTTCACGGACAACACATATATGTTGCCCATGAGGATCACACTGAATAGGGGACATTATAGATTGATCATGATCCCGAGGGGTTGCCCAAGGAGATAAAGTATAATCAATGAGGGGCTCATCCTTGACACTGTGCTTGGAAGGGGGAAAGGGCTCACTGCCAATTGGAACCATGTGACAAGAGGTGAGGGAATCACTTGATGAAGACTCAAAATGATGACCAATAGGAAAGAGGAGGATGAAGTATTGCATTCAAAGGTTTTTTCTTCCGTAACATCATAATCTAAAGCCTCAAGTGATTTGGACATAGAATCATACGTGGGAGAGGTGGGAGCCTTATCAATCTCCTTAGTATCAAAGATTGGGTCTCTCCTAAAAGGAAATTTGATCACTTCCAACTACCCCTCTTTATGCAAGGGAAAATAAAGATTCCCCTTCCCAAGAGTACCAATGGATATGTCATCATAAATAGTGCTTGAGAGAAAGGGAAAACCAATCTCATCCTCACCCTCCCTGTTGGTGTCGTAAATGGGAGCACAATCAAATTGAGGACCAACAAGTTATCATTTCCCCTTTTTAATGTGGAAGTAATCTCCAATGTCATCCTCTAAGGGGAAAATGGGATCACCTTCCTCAAGGTTCTCAAAAGGAAAATCATCAGAAGTAATATCCTCGACAGGTAAGGTTAGTCTCAACTTCACCTTCCATAGATTTATCCCTCCCAACACGTGTTCTCAAAATCATCCTTTTGAACATTTGGACCCCAGGAGGACTCGTCTATCTGCTCACTACGTAGATTTTCAATTTCTGGATGATGCTCAATGAAGGCTTCCTCTTGGATCCTTAATGCGGGGTATGCTTGAAAAATAACTAAGAAATCCATCAGTGAACTCCTCAATAGATGATATGCTCTTAGGTTCATGATCATGTAAACATTAGTTATGACCACCCAGATATCCCATGAACAATAACATAAGGACATCTTGGCGAACCACTTTCTCTCTTGAGGTATGTGCATTAAATTTTTCTACATGGTCAATTGCGGAGAGTGGATCACCATCAAACATGAGCACCCCACGTACCATCCTTCCCGCGACATGATTAGGGTGCCCAGGGATGCTAGCGATGTCCAAAGTGATAAATTTATCAAAGAAAGACAACCTATTTGAGATATGCATGACAAATATGTAGGAGTCGCCACGGTGAATTTAAAGATGCCTATAAAAATGCTTGTTTCACCCTACAAGCATTGACCTTAAAGTTCAATGAAGAACTAGGGCTTTTTTCCTCCAATGGAGTCACCAATAATGTTATGTCAATATGTCATGGGGAACAAAACACACGTTTCTTGTCCCCGACAATGACGCCAAAAATGTTACCACTCAAGCTAGCAGGGGACGTAAGAGGGGGTTCCTATGAGGGAAAATGCTAGGTCAAGGGAAACGATGGAGACTTAGCCCACTGTTCACCACAACTAAGACTCCCTACTCTAGCAAAGAAATTTTGTGGAGGGGCTAAAACACACGAGATATCCAAAACCCAGAAAGAGTTTGGAGAAATTTCATCTGGTGTTGAAGTTATTCTAATAATTAAATTTTTTTAATGAGGACCCTAACTCTAACTTAGGGAATTAGAAAAATTAAAGTGAATTAATTAAACACATGTGATGAAATGTTCCAAGCAATGTGGATCAAGTAGTTTTTTAATTTGCGTCATCGATTAGAGATTAGATCACAGTCGTTGGTTTTCAAACGAGAAAAGTATAAAGGAAGGACTTGGGGTCAGTTGGAGGACACACAAATACGCAAAGCACTGAAGCTAAGTCGAATTTCTGGGGCGGAGTTTGCTGAGAAACTTGAAGCGAGTTTGCAGTGCAGTGAAGGGCAGAGATCGACAAGGGACGATCTAATCCAAGGTCGAGAATACAAAAGCAGAGACGCAGTGAGTACCAGTCAGCGCAGAGCCAACCTGGAGGACACAGTTCAGCTAACACCACATAGAGACTGTGCAGAGGTTGTGTAAGCCTAGCTAGGGTGACACAAACCCAGCCAGCGCAACACAGCACCAGCAGAGGTGATGTAGGCCTAGCTGGGGCAACGCGGCGGCAACGCAACACCAGTCAGGGTGACGCAGTGGAGACGCTAGCCAGTGAGGGCTGACGCAGAGGCTACAGAGGCAGTGTTGAGGGTTCTAGTGGGCCAAAAGGGGCTTGTGATCTCTAAATCCTGTTTGAGGGTGTGATACAGCCATATCTTTTGTCTCTGAGTGAAAGGTACAAACTGCCATGTAATTTCTCTGTAGGGCCAACCATTTCTGGTGCCCAAAATGTTGTATTCAAATTCTGCATAATAATAAAACCCTCTAGAGTTGTTGCACTGATTTTCTCGCGTTGGGTTTTTCCGGGGACATTTGTTCGAAAATTCGTGTAATCTTGTCACATGTGTGTATTGTTCAGTAATTTATCTATAGATGTGTAGGTTGCAGTTAGTGTCTACTTTAATGTTTTTTTAAATAATTCAATAAAATAACTTGTTAATGTTAATCAAACAAGTAGGTTAAGTATATCTAGATACTGTAGTAGGGTTTATGTTTTGAAACTTTCACAAGTACAAGGCTAGGTTCGTGGCAAGGGGGTATGCAAAGAAGGAATAGACTACGAGGAGACCTTCGCCCCAGTTTCCAGATATACATCTATTTGATTTTTTATATCCCTAGCAACTCATATGGGATGGGAGATTCACCAGATGGACGTAATGACAACATTCTTGAATGGGTTGATAGAAGAAGAGGTGCATATAGAACATCCAGAAGGGTTTGAAACTCATGAGAAGCGCACTCACATGTGCAAATTGAAGAAAGCTCTATACAAGATCAAGTAGGCTCCCAGGGCGTGGTATGGTCAGATTGATAGTTACTTGCAGCGGTTGGGATTCGTCAAGAGTGATTTAGATCCCAACCTCTACTATTTAATGGTAGAAGGTGAGCCACTCATTCTGGTTTTATATGTGGATGATCTCTTTTTGACAAGATCATTAGGGCTCATAAAGGACTGCAAGAGAAACCTTGCAACAGAATTCGACATGAAGGATATGGAGTTCATGCACTATTTTCTAGGATTGGAAGTATGGCAGAAGAATGGGGAGATCTTCCTTGGGAAAGGGAGATACGCTACAGATATTCTGAAGTGGTTCAGAATGCAAGATTTTCGACCCATGACTACGCCCATGATCACCAATTGGAAGAATATAGATGCATCAGGGGACAAGGATGTCGACCCCATCTTGTATAGATATCTCATTGGGTCACTCATGTATCTGGTCAACACTAGGTCATCCATTTGCTTCGCTGTCAATACCCTTAGTCAGTTCCTGGTAAAGCCAAAAATGGTACATTGGGCAGCAGCAAGGCACATTCTGTGCTATGTATGTGGCACCGTCGGGTATGGGTTGAAATATACTCAATGAGATGACGTCAAATTATGTGGATTCACATATGCAGATTGGGCAAGCAATTCAGTGGACAGGAAAAGTACCTCCAGTTATTGCTTCAGTGTTTGATCAGGGATGGTTTCTTGGTGTAGAAGGAAGAAGAAGTCACTAGCACTGAGCTCATCAGAAGCAAAATATATGGCAGCCAGCATAACTACATGCAAAGCTATATGGCCTTGGAAGCTGCTTGTGAGCTTGTTCAAGCAAAGAATGGGAGTAAACAATGTCAACAGTGATAATCAGAGTTGCATAAAGCTCTCTAAGAATCCAATGTTTCATGACATGTCAAAGTGTGAAAATTTCTAAATGTTACTTATGCAAAAATCTACTGTTAGATCTGGTTATACTTCTCCTACTTAAGCAAGTTATTAATGTTGGAATCTTTAGATTAATATCGAAGTAAACACATAACAGACTTTCATTGATTCAGATCTAAAACAAGAATGTACATGCACACACAGACAAAGTGACACAAGATTTTTTGGACAATAGTCCCCGGAAAAACCCAATGCGGCAAAACCGGTCTCTTGCCTGATGTAGGGTGTTTATTATTAAAAAGTTTTCTGAATACAACAAATCTGGGCACCACACTGGTTAACCCGACAGAGAAAAAATATAGATCTCCAGCTAACCTGATGTTTTGAAGCCAAAATGTTGACTGATCCACACCCTCAAACGGGATTTACAAGACTCAGCCAGATTCTGGCCCTAGAAACCCCAGTGCTGCCCCTGAAGCCCCTGCGTTAGTCTCTTCAGCCTCTGCGCTAGCCTGGAGAGGGCTGAGTAACCCCAGAATGTGTGACGCAGACCCTACGCTGCTCCTAATGGTCTCTGCATAACCCAGATGGGTCTCTTGCTGCCTAACGCTGCCATAGGAGGGACTGCGTAGTTGAAGTTGCCTTTACGCTGTGCAGCTGCTGCCCTCTCTACTTTTGTTGCCTCTGCTTCTTTGCGCTACCTCTAGAAGCTGCTCTCTGCCTCTTGCTGATTCTAGGCACTGGGATATGATCATCCCCTTTGCCTAAACTACCCCTCTCTACAGCTGAAACACTTCTGAAATTTCTTAGCAAACCTTGCCCTAGAACTTCAACTTAGTCTTAGTGCTATGCCTCCGTGTGTCTCCTCAAAATGACCCCAAGTCTTTCCTTTATACTTTTCTCGTTGGGAAACCAATGACCATGATCATATTTTGACTCAATGGCTAAGATTAAAAGAAACCTTGATCTGTGTGACTTAAGACAATTTCATCACATTTTTTAATTAATTACTTTTAATATTTTAATTTTCCTAAGTTAGACTTCGGGTCCATAATTAAAATTATTAATTAATTAACTATCTCCCAAATCATATGAAATTTCCCAAATCCCTTTCTGGGTCTTGGAGATCTTATGTACTCTAGTCCCTCCACAAATTTTGGGAGCTAGAGCACATCCGATGCTACCCCATCACTCAAGAAAACTCAACACAAATCACTTAGATATCATATTTCATTTCATCAGAGATTGTGTACAACATGGGGCATTCCAATTACAGTATGTTCCCACAGGAGATCAGGTAGTAGACATACTCACAAAATCCCTAGGGAGAGAGTTCAAGGAACAGATGGGTATGGTGGAGAACCGGTTTTAGTAGCAGGGACTGGGTAATTTAGATGCTTCTCAGTTGCAAATGTTGCAATTGCAACAACAACAGATGAGAGGGAGTTGCAGTGCAGATGCAGTGTTGGCAGTAGTTCAACAGTGTCAGCAGCAACACAAATACAACACATATCAGAGTTGCGCAGTGGTTGGTGGACAACAGTAGCTAGATATCAACGGCATGAAAAGAGATGATGCAAAGACCGGGTGTTGTTTTAGTGGGTTGTAGCACTAGAACTCTTTCCTCACTAATAAGTAGTGTTAGATTTGGTATCATCGGATGTGGTCTAGCCATGAGATTTGGCGGAAAGGCTAGAATACATGTATTCTCCAATACCCAGAAATCATCTAGAAATTCCACCTCGAGACGAATTAATTAGATTATTTAGTCAGGTTTTAATATTTCCTAAGTATAAACTTAGGGAATATGATTTATTAATCAGAATCAATTAATTCATGGTGTGAATGTTCTAGAAACTCACACAAATCGATGGGGAAATAATTTGGGACATCGATTATGTTTTAATCCTAGTCGTTGGTGCTCCAACAGAAGATTATAAGAAGAAGTTGATGGGTAGATGGAGAACACACCAGTGCAGTTACTCAGTTGCCCAGGAAGATCGATTTTCTCAATGGTTGTGATTCAGTAGAGGAGATAGATCCAGAGGGTGAGTAGCAGGTGAGAAAGAGGGTAGCAACAGAAGTCTAGAAGGAAGATTTCAGGATTTAGGAAGAGACAGTGTGATGAAGAGCGTAATCCACTAGAGCTTCGTGCAGAGAGTGAGGCAGATGCACCAGCATATGGGCAAAGGGTCCATCTCGAGGGCAGGGATTCGTTGTGGAGAGTGAAATTTCTCTCAGTATTTTCATATGTTTAGATTATCAGTAAGGCATCTAGAATTCTTGTACTCAGATTTGCTACTGAAGATTTAATAAGAAAACCCTCATCTGTTGCACCGGTTTTCCCACATTGGGTTTTTCCGAGGACAATTGTCCAAAAATAACCGTGTTAATGTTTTCAATGTGTGCTAGAATTTCTCTATTTCCAACATTTTATTTTCCGCAATAATTTATTGTGAAAATTGCAGTAGTAAATTTATTCGATATTTTCCGTAGCAAATAAATTGCATAATCAAATTGACAATTAGAGGAATATTTTTTCAGTTATTACAATAAATGAAATTTTCTCACTTTGTAACTCCAATTCCATAAGGATACACAGAATCCTCTAATCCATAAGGATCCCTAGGTCTAGGAAGCACCTTGTTAAGGCATATCCTCCAAACCTTTCCTTGATATTGTCTAAAAAGCTTGTTAAAGGACATAGGAGGATCTTCTTAGGTTAGGTAGTAGACAACCCTAGTTATCACCCAATATCCATTCTTTGCTTTCTTCAAGGGAGACTTGGTTGACCGTTGACCCCATATGCCCAAAGAAAGAAACTAGTCTCCAGTCCTCCTATCACACTATATATTCTAAACGCTTTCAGAACCAATTTGTTGGGTTTACTCTTAATATCACCTTGAGCTTCATTTCCTTAAAAACCTAGCAATCTTAACCTAGGGAAGCCCCCCTTGAGCCAGAGGAGAGTTGGCCTGAACTTCATAAGAGGGTTAGTGAAGTGATGGTGAACTACTATTAGTTCTCGTCAGATCACACCTGAGCTTTCAGACTTTATCTCTATAAGTGTGAGTTTATACGATAACATTTTGGTGTTGTTTCCAAGGATAAAGTCCATTTCTCGAAAGGCGACATTGGAGGATATTTTCAAACCTTGAATATATTTTCCTAGCAACTCCATTGGAAGAACAAAGAACTTTTTCTTTACATATTTTGTAGACTTGTATGCTTGTGAGGTGAGACCAGAATCACTGTGAAGGCATCTACAACTCATGTGGATGCTCCATTGTGATAGGTTACAAGAAAATTCATTTGTTATCAAATTCCCATGGTAAAATTTGTATATGGTGAAAGACAGATCCTTGGGAATTACATGAAATGTATCCTTTTTTGGATATCAAGGACATTCCAGGATATCCAAGTCAGCCTCCTCCAAAATACGATAAGAATCTCCCAAAATTCAAAAATCATTTTTTTGTTGTCCCACATGTCTTGTCACTTATGAGGTATGTCTCCACATTCAATGGAAGACATTAAGATCCCTTGATAAGATCCTTTTATTCACTTTGGAACAAAAGCAAAGGGACTGGGTCAAGTATTCCAATAGTCCAAGGAGCATTCCTCCTCTTGAGGTTTTTATTAGAGAGTTTTTTAAGCATCGGGGCAAAGATTTCAGATTTTTTAACACTTACCAAGTCCTATTGGCGACCCTGCGAGAGGAGGACCTTTTTAGTATTTTTTATGGCAATGAAGGCAATGATGAAGGTGAAGATGAAGATGAAGCACTGGTAAAAGTTCTATTTGACCTCCTTGATGGTGTGCTACACTTGGGAGAAAACCACTCAGGTTTTCCAAACTAATACTCCAAAGTATGATAATGTATTTGTTGTCTCAGAGAAAGGAGAGGGATTTAAGCATGATGAGCATTATGTAACCATGGACATCCATGAATACCATAAGAGCAATGATGACAGTATGACATAAAATCTTGATGTTGCTAGAACGATCACTCTTTTGGGCACTAATATGCATAAGTTTGGAAATAATGTTTTTGGCTGTCAAACAAAATAAAACATTCCAGATCAAAAAGACAGCTTAGAGGATGAAGCTTCAAGTTATTATTATGTTGTTGCTGCTACAGGTGAGGCTCTGAGCCAAGAAATTGAAAAAGGCAGCATTACTAGCCAAATAAATGAAGCCACCATTGAAAGAGAAAACCACTAACATTTTCCAACTAGTACCCCAAAGCATGACGATGTATTTGTTGTCTTAGAGAAAGGACGGGAATTTAACCATGATGAGCATTATGTTACCATGGACATCCATGAATACCATAAGAGCAATGATGACAGTAAGACACAAAATCTTGATGTTTTTGGAACTGTCACTCTTTTGGGCACTAATATGCATTAGTTTGGCAACAATGTTTTTGTCTGTCTCACCAAATAAAACATTCCAGATCAAAAAGATAACTCAGAGGATGATGCTTCAAGTTATGATTTTGTTGTTACTGCTACAGGTGAGGCTCTGAGCCTAGAAATTGAAAAAGGCAGCGTTACTGGCCAAATAAATGAAGCTACCATTGAAAGATATATAGTGTTAGATGCAGATGAAGAATTTGAGGGATGTGAATTTTTTTTATAGATGAATCCAACACCGTATGTGATGTGCTTTGAAAGCAATTTCATTTATGATAACTATAATCATATCAAACATGAGAATGATCTTCTTACAAGCTGGTCCCATGAATGTCATGAGCTTCAAGCAAGGAGAACCCTCCTCCTCCCTATGGCTAACAAGAGTTCTAGTAACATATATCCATACTGGACAATGGGTAAGAAAAGTGATACCATTGAAGTAAAACTTTATGAATTAACGAGTGCATAAAAATATGAATTTCAAAGCCATTCATGAAGACCCTTATTATAATGTAGATGGTGAGAGTCATGGTAAAGATATTAATATGGGGGCTGATGATGACTGTGGCAAGCATGTAGAACTTGATGCAGTGAGATCCCTTTTCTTGGATGATACCCAGTATGCACAGGGATCTCATTGGAGCATAAGTGAACAACCCATTGTCTGAGAGGATATGAAGATTGGTGACCTGAAATATGTTGTTCAGAATCAGAAATGTTTCCTACCATTGCTTTGGGCAACCTTAAAGAAGTCCTAAAGGAGAATTAATTTATTGGTTTTGGTACAAGCAATAGTGCTTACTTGACAACACTATCAATTGTTGAGAAACTTTTGTGACAATGAAACTCGCAAGTGTTTCATTTGATGGACTGCACCATCAAGATATGGAACCTTGGCTCTCCAGATGTAAAATTTTACACTTGAGGCACACATGAAAGTGTTGACTACTCTACAGGAGGTGACAGACCACATCTTATTACAAGGGTTTGATAGTCAAATAGAAAAACATATGGGGCTACTAAACAGAATCATATGTCCGAACGCTTGAAGGACATATGTACGATGTCCCTAGAGTTTGTTTTCACGTTGAGCTGCCTATCATCATCACAGGCTCAAAATATGGCACCATTTGCAACTGGCATGCAATTATACATAGGCTTGAAAACATCTTGAATAATGGACTAGAAAGAGAATGGACGATAAATACCTCGAGTTCAAAGAGGGGGGCATTTTTCATCAGTGTTTTCAATCTGATTGACAAAATCCTTGTGTGTTGAAGGAACCTACTCTGGGAACTATATTGTAGCTTACACAGTAGAAAGGCACATCTGAGGAGCTATTGGTGTAGTTCTTTTCAAGAGATATATGTTTAACAACAATTCAAAGAGGGGCAAGGTTCCACATGTGCTCATTTTTGCTGGTTCAGATTCAGGATCAGGTACAAAAATCCAAGCTGATATGAAGGTGTGTGGTGCCCTTGGTGTTCACTGTTTCACTGTCATAATTGATGTCACAGTTCAAAACACTATTGGAGTAAAAGGTGTTAATATGATGCCAGACTTCTTCTTTATATGAAAATCTGAGATTCATGTTATCTAGCATGAAAGTCAATATTTTACTTTTGAAGACAGAAATGAAACCTTATGCTCAGAATATTTTGCAGTTAAGTCAAGGAATGATTGTATTGCTAAAGACAGGCATGCTCCCTTCTACAGATATTAAATGAGCTTTATGCAGAAACCTAAGGGAGTACTTAGTGTGATGCAATGTTCCTAATTGGAAAATTAACAGTGAGTACCAAAACATGCACTAGCTACAACAATTAAAATTTAACCATGCAAACAAAAATTAGTACACCAAAGAAATGAGGCAAAGTGTTGAGCCATTTTATTAAATTTTAAGCTGGAGCTGAGTACAATGGAGTGAAATGATAGAACCTGGGCTTGCTACTGCAAGCACACAATACCCAGGTGAGAGTCTAAATAAAATCTCCAATTGAAATCGCTCAATCTGTCCAAATGCATTGCTCAGAAATTTCTGCTTCCACTGCTGCTAGAGGAAAACTGTGAAATGAACATTCAAATTTGCTTAAAAAATTATGAAAAATTAGAGGAAGACTCCTCACACCCCAACTAACAAAACCCAGAAAAATCTCACAAACCCAAGTGGTAGAATGGCTTCCTCAAATAACTTTGCCTTGCTCTGGAAATATTGTTTCTGTTGGCTGGCTTCAACCCTTTGTTTTGGTCCTCAAAATTGCTCAGAAAATTATACCAAAATAACCGGGCCCTCTTCTCATAAAACCCAATTCAAAACACTATTGGAGTACAAGGTGTTAATCTGATGCCAGACGTCTTCTGTATCTGAAAAGCCGAGATTCATGTTATCTGGCATGAAAGTCAATATTTTACATTTGAAGACAGAAATGAAACCTTATGCTCAGAATATTTTGCAGTTAAGTCAAGGAATGATTGTATTGCTAAAGACAGGCATGCTCCCTTCTACATATATTAAACGAGCTTTATGCATAAACCTAAGGGAGTACTCAGTATGATGTAATGTTCCTAATTGGAAAATTAACAGTGAGTACCAAAACATGCACTAGCTACAACAATTAAAATTTCACCATGCAAACACAAATTAGTACACCAAAGAAATGAGGCAAAGTGTTCAGCCATTTTATTAAATTTTAAGCTGGAACTGAGTACAATGGAGTGAAATGATAGAACCTGGGCTTGCTACTGCAAGCACATAATACCCATGTGAGAGTCTAAATAAAATCTCCAGCTGAAATTGCTCAATCTGTCCAAATGCATTGCTCAGAAATTTCTGCTGCCACTACTGCTAGAGGAAAACTGTGAAATGAACCTTCAAAATTGCTTTAAAAATTATGAAAAATTAGAGGAAGGCTCCTCACACCCCAACTAACAAAACCCGGAAAAATCTCACAAACCCAAGTGGTAGAATGGCTTCCCCAAATAACTTCACCTTGCTCTGGAAATATTATTTTTGTTGGCTGGCTTCAACCCTTTGTTTTGGTCCTCAAAATTGCTCAAAAAATTATACCAAAATAACCGGACCCTCTTCTCATAAAACCCACAAAAACCCAGAAATTTTTTGGGCTAATTCCAGCTAACCCAGAAATACCCAAATTTGGACGAAATTCCTACAAATGGGCTCTGCATCCCACCAAGAATATTTGCTGCAAATTAGCTCCAATTTCCTCCCTCAGCTGCTGGAATTTCCTCTATGAAATTTATATGGAAAAGAATAAGAAATCTCAGCTCAACTCTTGCATAAAATCTCCATTTCAATCTATGCGTTGTAGATGGCCCAAAAAACCCTTGTGCAGGCTCTAATGACAAAGATCCAGCCCTCCTGATAGCAGTGTTCTTCACCTATGAAAATATCCATGAACAATTTATCCTCCATTGAGGAAACTTTTTGCAAATTCTCAATCTCGGGATCCACCAAATGCTAGCTCTCCAAAATGCCATGAATTCCACAATCGCTTCCTCTTGGAACTTGCACAAGTTGAAAGATCTCTACAATTCGCTCAAAATACCAAATTCTGCTCACAAATTCTCTTCTAGAGTGACACTCGAAGTTCACTGAAGAAGAATAGGAATCCCGCTTGGAAATTCCTTGTGCTAAACAACACTGGTTGACTTGCCTAAACAGCTCAAGCAAACCCTCCAAAATCAGAAATGAAATGCCAAAATAGAATGATCAAAATGAGGCTCTAGCGTTCCTTTTATTGTTGCTTTCCCCTCCTCATGCCATGGTTTGATTTCTCTCACACTATGCTTTGATACCATGGTTTGATTCTTACAATGGTTCGATTTTCTGTTTTGGTAACCTCCACAACTTATCTTCACTTCAATTTTCTTCTTTTCGTAAGTCCCAACCTTTGCCTTTTCTCCAAAAATTTGCTTAAAATCTCCACAACTTATTTATCCTAAGTTTTATTATCTAATACTATATTAATTTCCAAAATTACAAAATTGAGAATTGTGAGAATTTCTGAATATAGAAACCCTACTGTAGTATCTTGATTTACTTCTCCTACTTGTTTGATTTAATTAACAAGTTATTTTTTGAAATATTCAGTAAAATATCAAAGTAAACACAACTGCAGCCTACACATACATATAGATCATTTACTGAAGCATAACGCAGAGATCACAAAGGACACAGTAATTTTCGGACAATGTCCCCAGAAAAACCCAATGCGGGAAAACCAGTGCAACAACTCTTAGAGGGTTTGTTTATTAAGTATAATATTTTAATACAATTAAGCGCACAGTGATGGTTTTCCCAACAGAGAATTCAAGGCAGATTTATCTATCACTCAGAGATAGAAAATATGGTTGATTCAGCTGAGGAAGCACTCCTCTGAAAATACTAAATGTGAGCCCTCTTTGGCCCACTAGAACCCTAGCGCTGCTCCTCTAGCCTTTGCATCATCTTCTCCTACCCATCGTAGCCACTGTGTAGCCTCTGCGCAGAACAGGCTGCCCCTGCATCACTCTTCTAGGCTCAGCACCACCTCTGCATCACCCTAAAGGCCCCGCATCAGCCTCTGCGTAAGCCTAGTTGGTTTTCATCACTCCTGCTGGTCTCAGCATTGCCTGGTATGGATCTGCCTCTTTGCCTTAGTTTTCTCAGCCTCGAATCAAAATAATCCCTCGCCGATCTGCCCCTCTCAAGCATTGCAAGCTCACTCGTAAATTCTTAGCAAACCGCGCCACATAATTTCGACTTAGCTCAAGTACTACCACTCTATGTGTCTTCTCCAACCGACCCCAAACCTTCCTTTAATACTTTTCTCGTTGGCAAAACAACGACCTGATCTAATCTCTAATCAACGTCTTTTCGAACATTCTCACCAACATTTTTAGATTAATTCACTTTAATTTTTTAATTTCCCTAAGTTAGACTTAGGATCCCAATTAAAAAAATTAATTATTTGAATAACTTTCACACCAGGTGGAATTTATCCAAACGATTTTTGGGTCTTGGAGATCTCATTTGTTTTAGCCCTTCCACAAAGTTTCGGAGCTAGAGCACATCCGATGCTACCCAAAATATCAACACTCCCTCTTAGTGAAGAATGTGCTCTAGCAACACTTTACTCCAAAAGCGTTACTCTGATCTCTGGCATTGGTCCCCTGCGCTGCTAATGCTTGGCTTGTTGCCCTCCATCCACTTTTATGTTGCTTTTTGTATTGTTGCTCATGACTCTGCCACAGTCGCTGCCACATCTATACTGCAACTCCCTCTCAAATTGTTGCATCAAGCCGCCTATAGCACTGCCACTGCTCACTATTGCACTGCAACTCAATTGCTGAGAAGTAAGCAACTGAAGGACATCACCCAAAAACTGACAGAGAAGTCAATCTGGTTGCATCTCATCACTAAAGCACCCTCTATGTTGCTCTACGCTGTCTCTCTAGAGCCTCTACGTCATTGCTACTCTGCACTGCGTAAGCACTACTCCTCTGCGCTGCTGAAGTCCCATCAGCCTCTGGACTGCTACTGCCACTGCACTGCGCTGCTCCAATCTTCAGCGTTCAAGCACTCCCTTGTGCCTTTCCATGATCCTCTGCATCCAAAGACTCCAGTCATCCTGCTACTGTCTTAAGGCTCTCATAGCTCGTATGTGATCCAAGATTTTGGGCACCTTAAGGATCTCACTGTCACCATTTGTAGCTCAATCTACAGATCTATGTCACCCCACCTCTTCTCTCGAGGTACATGAGCACTTATGACCACATCATCATCGCTTCTGTATCCCCTTTCGTTGTTGCTGCCTTGGAATATGAATCTTCCTTGCCCTTCTTCTTACAACAAGTATTGGTGAAGTGTCCCAATTCGCCACATCTGAAGCATCGGGCCTTGGATAGGTCCTTCTTCTTCTTCCCTTGTTGCCTCTTGTCCCTTAGATGCTAGGGCTGCATCTTCCTCCTCCTCTTTCTTAATCTTGACTCCTCCATTGCTGAATTCCCTCTTCATTATTATCCTGATCTCCTGCTGTCGAAGGATTGCCCACATGTCCCCCTAGTTTGGAAGTTGTGCTCTACCCAAAATGCTTTGGACAAAGGTCTCCCACTCATCGGTGACTGCATTCAGGGCAGTCCTCACCATGAGTCCATCATCAGGAGTTGCCCACATGGCAATCAACTGGTCTCAAATATTCTGCAATCTAAAGAGGAAAGGCTCGATCTCCTCTCCCTTGTGCATCTGGAACATCCACATCTGATTCTCCAGAAGCATCTTCCTCTGGACAGAGCTACCTTTGATACAACGTGGTTATTCGTCCACACCTTTTTTGTCATCTTATTCTCGGCAATACACAGAACCACGTGATCTTTCACTCCATCCATGATCAAGCGTTTAGCCCACGCATGATTTTCATTAAAGTTCTTTAGAGGATCAACATCGGTTGGCACAGCCAGGATGTTCTCGGCATGGTCTCTGATGCTATATTCATTAGGACTGTCACGATTCTGGATTTCTAGATGGAAAAGTTAGACACATCGTCTAACCTATCCTGATCTCTAAGTCCATAAGGGGCCATCTCTACCCAAACTGTTGAAGCAAGTGCTCTTCTGCCTTCTACTGCTGCTACACTCAACAAAAGACTGGATCTGGGCTTCTTGGCAATAGAAACCCTCTAGAGAATATGCTCCCTCTAACAAATGTCTCCCTCCTGGAAATCCTTCACCAGTTCCATCGAATCAACCCCTCTACGATCACTCCACTTGATCGAATCTCAGATTTCTTGGCTAGAAAATCTGCTGAATTGTTTCCCTTTACTTTGTCAACCCTGCTAGGCATTGTTTTGCACCGGCTGAAACAATGCCCCACCAGCAACTTCGAAGATTAGAAAACTGCACTTCTAGCCACAACAACCGGCACAACATCACTCCCTTCTGGACTACGTCACCCTTCTGAGCCTGCGTGAGCCTCTGCGTGAGCAGGTTGGGTCTGCATCACCTTTGCAGGCCTCTGCGCTATCCCTCTAGTTCTGCGCTACCTCTTTCTAAATCTGTGCAGCTTTAACTACCCTCTGCAACAAAAAAATATTCAGCCCTATGCTGATGCCTTCAACTTGATCTGCAATTGCTCTGATACCATGTGAAAATTTCTGAATATAGAACTCCCTACTGCAGTATCTTAATTTACATCTTCTACTTGTTTGATTTAATTAACAAGTTATTTTCTGAAATATTCTGTAAAATATCAAGGTAAACACAATTGCAGCTTACTAAAGCATAACACACACATGAAAAATGATACAATATTTTTTGGACAATGTCCCCGGAAAAACCCAATGCGGGAAAATTGGTGTAGCAACTCTTAGAGAGTTTGTTTATTAAGTAGAATATCTGAATAAAATCAAGGGCACCAGTAATGGTTTTCCCAATAGGGAATTCACGGCAAAGGTGCCTATCACTAGGAGACAGAAAATATGGTTGATTCACTCGAGGAAGCACTCCTCTAGAAATACTGAATACAAGCCCTTTCTGGCCCACTAGAACCCCAACGCTGCTCCTCTAGCCTCTGTTTCATATTCTCCTGGCCAGCGTAGCCAGTGCACAGCACAGGCTACCCCTGCTTCACACTTATGGGCTCAGCGTTGCCTTTGCGTCACCCTGAAGGCCCTATGTCAGCCTCTGCGTCAGCCTAGCTGGGTCGCGTCCTTCCTGCTGGTCTCCATGCTACTTGGTACGGATCTTCCTCTCTCCCTTAGTATTCTTGGCCTCAGATCTGAGTAATCCCTCTCTGATCTGCCTCTCTCAAGCACTCCAAGCTCACTCGAAAATTCTCACCAAACCGCGCCCCAGAATTTCGACATAGCTCAAGTGCTACCGCTCTCTGTGTCTTCTCCAACTGACCCCAAGCCTTCCTTTAATACTTTTCTCGTTGACAAATCAACGTCTGTGATATTATCTCGAATCAACAACTTAGATTAGAAAAGACTTGATCCACGTCACTTAGAACATTCTCACCCACATGTTTAAATTGATTCACTTTATTTTTTAATTTCCCTAAGTTAGACTTAGGGTCCCCATTAAAAAATTTAATTATTTGAATAACTTTCACACGAGCTGGAATTTCTCCAAACGATTTATGGATCTTGGAGATCTCATGTGTTCTAGCCCCTCCACAAAATTTTGGAGCTAGAGCACATTCGATGCTACCCAAAATCTCAACAAGGATTTCCTTGACAAAATTTCTAATTGGGGACATGAAAGTCCTCCCCACCCAAAATTGCTTGTCCTCAAGTAATGCTCAAACATGTGTTCTCTCTAACTGTTGATCACCACCGTCACCACCAATAATATGAGGGTCCAAAATGTGAAGCCATCCTGATTAATGTGAAGCACCCCTTGCTCCACTCGTTGTCTGACCCAATATAGGTACCAGAAGCCCTCTGCATACTATTAATAATCAGAGCATCACGACAATCTAGAACTTTGTCCAACTCCCCATGAAGTTTCCTTACCAAGTAGTCCACCTCATGCACTCCAAGAGTAAATTCCTGAAGATACAACCCAATTCCTATGGGGATGAAGTCTCTCCCACATGAGCTTCACCTGATATCCTCATGTTGACCAACTTGCCATGTTAATGAAGTCCCCCATGCCATCAGCAAGTCACCAAATCCCAATGGAAGATTTCAATGATCTCCCGGTGTAGTAACCAGCTCATCCCTAAAAGTCATTGAGTTGTCAAGTATTGTGATGCTTGGGTCCCATGTTAGTCTCAAAAGAGTGCCACCATGATGTCTTGCGTCATTCTGACTCTAACAGATTTCCCATCGCATGTATATTGTATCCTCCTCCATTGCAAACTGGTGGTGAAATATTGATAAAGGAAAATCTCATCATGCCCAGGTATATATATGATTTTAATATCTAGATTCTACCCATCCATTTCTAATCCCAATCTTGAGCTGCAACTGAAAAAACCTGCCTCGTCATAAAATGGAGGCCTCAGCGATCCCCCATGTGTCAACCCCAAGGTGAGCTATATCACCCTTTGTTATGGTCTCGCTCCTAACGAAAAGGAGTGTCTTGTCAGCTAATGGAACCCCTGGACCACATAACCAGATCTGCGGTATCGTAGTCCCTATGACTACTAAAATCCACCTGCCCCACATCTCTGCTCCCTGAATGCAATCGATATATATATACTCTACTCATCATGAATCAATCTAGTGCATACAAAACCGCCCTGCGCCTGCCATACCATACTATGGGTTCTACTATCCTATCTCCTGAAAATGCACCTCAATACTACCTAGAGACGAAACATCTGCCCGTAAGAAAGGTCAACCACTTTTTGTATATGCTCATGTGACACCTCAGAGTACCTCGCCCAAAATGTATCATGCATCCCTTTAAGTGTGAATGAGCATAAGCTACCTCTGCAGCAAACTATGTTGATTTTGTAGCATCATAAAGTGTTCTAAGTCTCAAACTTTGTGAGGAGACTTGGACATCAGTATTCCAAAGAACCCAGAAACCGTTTGTGGAAATTCCACTCGGTTCATGTCTTATTAAAATAATTAATTATTTTAATAGAGACCCTAAGGCTAAACTTAGGGAAATTAAATAATTAAAGGGTATTAATAAGACAGAGTGTGAATCTTCTAGAAAACGGAGATGAATTCAAGTTTTAATCTTAGCCATTGATTAGAATTCTAATCTGGGTCGTTGATTCAACAACAAGAAGATTATAAAATAAGGCTTGAGGGTCATTTGGAAAGCAAGCCGGGCATACACTTAGTACCTGAAGGAGATCAATTTTGAAGGAATAGAATTCGTTCTCAGTGGGAGAGTTGCAGGGCGGAGAGTTGTAGAAGCAGAAGGAGAAGGAGGGAGTCATGGGAGAGTTGCAAGGCGGAGAGTTGTAGAAGCAGAAGGAGAAGGAGGGAGTCAGTAGTGACTGAGCTTGAGGATAGAGGGATGTAGAGGGTCACAGGTGTGAAAATTTCTGAATACAATAATACGTAAATCCTACTGCAGTATATTGATTTACTTCTCCTACTTGTGATTTAATTATACAAGTTGTTTTCAAAAAATACCAAAGTAAACACAACTAGCGGCCTACACACATACATATCATTTACTGAATATTAAGCTCATTCGACAAAGTGACACACAGATTTTTCAGACAAATGTCCCTGGAAAAACCCAATGCAAGAAAACCGGTGCAACAGATATGAGGTTTATTATTATTAAGTAGAATCTGAGTACAACAAATCTGGGCACCTTACTGGTTAACTCGACAAAGAAAATAAGATTTGCAACAATACCTGTTGTTTTGGAGACTGAAGACTGGACTGATTCACACCCTCAAACGAGATTTATAGAACTCAACCCTGTTTTGTCTCTAGAAACCCCAACGCTACTCTGAAGCTGCCTGCGTCAGCCCTGCTAGCCTCTGCATGCCCCTACGCTGCTCAGAAGGGGACTACGTAACCCCAGACTGGGTGATGCAGTCCTTACGCTACCCTAGATGACCTCTACCTAACCCTGGTGGCCTCCTGAAGCTTCAGCGCTGCCCCTTTTGGGCCTGCATAGCACCTGCGTAGTGGCTGAAGCCCTCTGCGCTGCGTAGCTGCTCCGTAGCCTATGCTTCCTTTGCATTGCTCCTGGTTGATACTTCTCTACCTCTCGCTGACTCTTGGATCTGGGATCAGATCATCCCCTTAGCCAATACTACCCCTTGCTGTAGCTGAAACTCTTCTAGAAATTCTTAGCAAACCTGCCCTAGAATTCCAGCTTAGTCTCTCAACTCTGCCTCTATGTGTGTGTCTCCAACTGACCCCAAGACTTTCTCTTATACTTTTCTCGTTGACATATCAACGACCGTGATTTAATCTCTTATTGACGGCTAAGATTAAAATACTGCTTGACCCGTGTCACTTAGAACGTTTCATCATATGTGTTTAATTAATTCACTTTAATTTTTCTAATTCCCTAAGTTAGACTTAGGGTCCTCATAAAAAAAATTAATTATTTTAATATCTCACACATTAGATGAAATTTCTCCAAACGCTTTCTGGGTTTTGGAGGTCTTGTGTGTCTTAGCCCCTCCAAAAAATTTCAGGGCTAGAGCACACCCGATGCTACCCCAAAACTCAAAATCTCAACACTCCCTCTTAGCACGGAGTGTGCTCTAGCAATACATCCACACTATGTATCACAAGATCTTGGCATTAGTCTCTATGTTGTTGATTCTTGGCCTATTGCCGTCCATCCACTGCGTTGCTACTTTTTGTACTAGTACCCATGTCACCGCCACTGACACTGCTACATCTGTACTGCAACTCTCTCTCAAATTGCTGCATCACGCTGCCCGTAGCACTGCCATTGCTAACTGCTGCACTGCAAATCAGTTGCTGAGAAGTAAGCAACTGAAAAACTCCTACCCAATCGTTGACAGACAAGTCAGGCTGCACCTCATCACTAAAGCTCCCTTGGCTGCTGCTCTACGTTGTCCTCCTGAAGCCACTGCGCTGCTACAACTCTGCACTGCGTGAGCACAACCTCTCTGCGCTACTAAAGTCCCATCAGCCTCTGCGCTACTGCCTCTACGTTGTTGTTGCCTCTGCACTATGTTTCCCCTTTTACAGCATCTCAGCACTGCCTTCTGCTTCATTGTGAACTTCCGCCACCATCTCTCTACTTGTCCTGCTACCGTCTTAAGGCTCCCGTAGCTCGTATGTGATCCAGAGTTGGGCTTACTCAAAGATCCTGCCTCTACTATTTGTAGCTGCTCTACAGATCCATATCGCCCCACTTATGTGGCTCATGAGAACTCATTGCTACTTCATCATCACTCCCATCATCCTTTGCTGCTGCTACCTTGGATTCATAAGTTCCTTTGTCCTTCTTCGTAGGACAAGTGCTGGCAAAGTGTCCAAGTTCGCCACAGTTAAAGCACTGGACGTTAGATAGGTCCCTCTTCTTTTGCCCTTACTGCCTTCGTTCCTTTGATGCAAGGGTTGCATCATCTTCCTCTTCTTTCTTCACCTTGACAGTTTTGTTGTTGCTGTTTTGCCTCTTGGTGAATCTCTTGATTTCCTCTTGACGTTGGATTTCCCACATGTCTGCCCAGGATGGTAATGTTGCCCTACTCAATATGCTCTGGACAAATGTTTTCCACTCCTCAGTGACGACAGTCAGGGCAGTCCTTACCAAGAGACCTTCATTCGGAGCCGCACCCATGGCAATCGGTTGATCTCGAATAGTCTAAAGTCGGAAAAGGAAGGGATCTATCTCCTCACCCTTCTACATCTGGAACAGCCTCATCTGATTCTCTAGAAGCATTTTGCTTTGAACAGAGCTTCCTTGATACATCGTCTCCAAAGTGGTCCACATCTCATTTGCCATCTTCTTCCATGATCAAACGCTTAGCCCGCACTTAATTTTCATTGAATTTCTTCAGAGGATCTGGATCGGTAGGCACAACTAGGACATTCTCTGCATGGTTCTTGATGTCGTACTCATCCAGGACTGTCAGTATCTTGGCTCTCCAGATGACAAAGTTGGACACACCATCCAACATGTCTTGATCTCTCAGTCCATGAGAGGCCATTTAGCTCAAATCTGATGGAACAATACTCTTCTCCCTCTTTTTGATGCAAGACTCAACATAAATGTCGGATATGGGTTTCTTGGCGATCAGAAACCCTCTATAGTAGCTGCACCCTTCTTCAACTGATTTCCTTCCTGGAAATCTTTATCCAGATACAACTAAACAGTTCTCTACAATCACCCTCCTGATCGAATCTCAGATCTGTTTGGCACAGGTCTACTGAGTAACTTTAATCCCGCTCTTTGTCAACTTAGCTAGGCACAATTCTGCACCAGCAGAATCTCCACCACACCAGCAACTGCTGAAGATCTGAAGCTCTCCTTCTGGATCTCGGCAATACTTCTCAGCAACATAAAAGAAAACTGGACTGCGTCCTTCTGGCTGGCCTCTGCGTGAGCAGACTGGCCCAGCGCAGCCTCTGCACAGCGCAGGCTGCTCTTGCGTCCCTCTGGAAGGCACTGTGATGTCTTTGCGTCATCCAAATGGGACTGCGTCAGCTCCTGCGTAGCCTCTGCTGGGACTGCATCCTCATGTTGTTGAGCTGCCCTCTCCGGATCTCTGCTACTTCAGCTGCTAACCTACAGAAAATATGTCTTTAGGTGATTTGCTGGAGATTCAGCTTGATCTGTGATCGCTCTGATACCATGTCAAAATTTATGAATACAATAATACATAAATCCTACTACAGTATATTGATTTACTTCTCCTACTTGTGATTTAATTATACAAGTTATTTTCAGAAAAATATTCAGAAAATACCGAAGTAAACACAACTAGCAGCGTACACACATACAGATCATGTATTGAATATTACGCTTATTTGACAAAGTGACAGATTTTTCGGACAAATGTCCCCGAAAAAACCCAATGCGGGAAAAACGGTGCAACAGATATGAGGGTTTATTATTATTAAGTAGAATATAATTACACCAAATCTGGGCACCTTACTGGTTAACCCCACAGAGAAAATAAGATCTGCAACAATACCTGTTGTTCTGGAGACAAAAGACTGGACTGATTCACACCCTCAAATGCGATTTACAAAACTGAACCCTGTTTTGTCTCTAGAAACCCCTGCGCTGCTCGGAAGGGGAATGCGTAACCCCAGACTGGGTGATGCAGTCCTTACGTTGTCCTGGATGGCATCTGCGTAACCCTAGTGGCCTCTTGAAGCTTCAGCGCTGCCCCTTCTGGGCCTGGGTAGCACCTGCATAGCGGCTGAAGCCCTCTGCGCTGCGTAGCGGCTGAAGCCCTCTGCGCTGCGTAGCCTCCGGTTCTTCTGCGTTGCTCCTGGTTGCTCCATCTCTTCCTCTTGCTAACTCTTGGCTCCGGGATTAGATCATCCCATTAGCCAATACTACCCCTCGCTACAGCTGAAACTCTTCTGGAAATTCTTAGCAAACCGCCCTATAATTCCAGCTTAGTCTTTCAGCTCTACCTACATGTGTGTGTCTCCAACTGACCCCAAGCCTTTCTCTTGTACTTTTCTCGTCGACATATCAATGATCGTGATTTAATCTCTTGTCAACGGCTAAGATTAAAAGATTGCTTGATCCACGTCACTTAGAACATTTCATCACATGTGTTTAATTGATTCACTTTAATTTTTCTAATTCCCTAAGTTAGACTTAGGGTCCTCATTAAAAAAAATTAATTATTTTAATATCTCACACATTAGATGAAATTTCTCCAAATACTTTCTGGGTTTTGGAGGTCTTAAAGTGTTAGCCCCTCCACAAAATTTCAGGGTTAGAGCACACCCGATGCCACCCCAACACTCAAAATCTCAAAAACAGGCAGCGCGCCGCGGCGCAGAGCTACAGCGCCGTGAACCCATGCAGAGCCTACACAGAGTTACGCAGTCCAGCACAGGGACTGCGCAGAGAAACATGCAGACAGGCATAGAGGGAAGCAGAGGTTGTTGCAGGTGTCAGGAAATTGTCGGGAGGATCCGAGAATTGTCTTAGGTGTTTTCTATTGATATCTGCCAGTGTATTCCTTGTAAAGATTCATTTTCTATAGATTTTAATAATAAAAACCTCATCTGCTGCACTAGTTATCTCGCGTTGGGTTTTAACTAATAATCATAGGTAATAAAGAAAAATGTACCCCTATTGGAAGAGGTACCGTAGTATTTCAAACCGAGGCTAGAAATAAGCTTCGGGCCACTAATGTACTACATGTGCCTAGGTTAGGAATGAACTTGCTCTCAGTTTCTCAACTTCAAAACCGAGGTTATGACGTTTACTTTGTTGGTAATAGGGTTTACATCAAACCCCCCAGTTGGAAGAAGAAAGCATAGATCAGAGTAAGAAGCAACAAACTTTATAAGTTACAGCTCGAATCCCCAATGGCACTAATAGGCAGCATTGATGAAATGGACCTGAATGAACTATGGCACGGAAGAATGGGACATTTGCATCACAAGGCGTTAAAAATTCTCAAGAAAACTGTCACAAGAGTTCCAGAGCTGAGCACCAAGCGGGGTGATGTTTGCAGAGGGTGCGTGTTGGGTAAATATTCCAAGGCAACATATCAGAGAAGCATCAATAGGGCCAAGAGTGTATTAGGCTTGATACACTAAGATATCTGTGGATCAATGTCCACTGGAGCTCTCAGTGGTGTCGAGTATTTCGTCACCTTTATTGATGACTATTCGAGGAAAACCTGGATCCCGTTTTTGAAGACCAAGGACGAAGTCTTCAGCTAGTTTAAAGAGTTTAAAGCTCTGGTAGAAAATCTGACAGGAAAGTAGATCAATGTGTTGCATTCATACAATGGTGGTGAATACACATACAAGGAATTCACTGGGTTCTGCGCAAGGGAAGGCACCAGAAGGGAGTGAACTACTCCATATAATCTGGACCAGAATGGCGTGACAGAAAGGAAAAACAAGATTATTGTCAAAGCTGCAAGGCGATGTTGTATGATCAAGACATGCCCAAATTTCTGTGGGCCGAAGCTTGTAATACAGTTGTCTCTATTCAGAACGGGATCCCCCACGTTGCATTGGGAAAGATCACGTCGGAAAGTGTCTTCACTAGCAGCAAGCCTGAGGTTAGTCACTTTAGGATCTTCGACAGTACAGCTTACTGTCATGTGCCCAGTGAGAAGAGGAAGAAGTTGGACATGACTGCAGAAAAAGGGTATCTGGTAGGATACAGTGAGAATACAAAGGCATACCGCATCTATATTCCTAAGAGTAGAAAAAAGTTGTAGTGCGGAGGGATGTGAAATTCATGGAGGAGAGGGCCTTCAGAAGATCCCGCGAGTTGCCTCCTGCTATGCAGTCTGAGGAGGATCCCCTCATCCAACCTCAACAACTCGCAGCATATAATTCAGCTCTTCTCCAAGGCATGGGGATCCAAGGGACATTTCTCTCAAGGACTTCCAGGAGGGAGAGCAGGTAAATCCACCCACTACCAGTGGGAGAACGAGCAGGGAACTAAGGAAAATTTTGAGGGATGCATAATACTTTGTTGAGTTCCCCGAAATGAGAAGAGACAGCGTAAGCAACTTGAGAGGTATCAAACCTTGGTTGCACAGGTTGGGGAACCTTCGAGTTTCCGAGAAGCAGCTTAGCACCAGGTATGGGTAGATGCAATGGTGTAAGGGTAGAGCTCCATCATGATGAATGATGTCTGGAAGGTGGTCCCTAGACCTCAAGAGAGATCAGTTGTAAGATCAAGATGGATCTACAAGGTCAAGTATGCTGCAGATGCCAGCATTGAGAAATTTAAAGCCAGGTTTGTGGCTAAAGGGTATGCTCAGAAGGAAGGGATAGATTATGAAGAAACCTTTGCCCCAGTAGCCAGATATACCTCTATTAGATCCGTGATATCCCTTGTTGCGCAAATGGGATGGGAGATTCACCAGATGGAAGTCAAGACTGCGTTCCTGAATGGGGTGATAGAAGAGGTGTATATTGAACAACCAGAAGGCTTCGAGACGCATGATCAGAAGACTCATGTGTGCAGGCTTAAGAAAGCCTTGTATAGACTAAGGCAAGCTCCTAGAGCCTGGTATGGTCGAATTGACATCTACTTGCAGAAGATGGGATTCGTCAAGAGTGACGCAGATACCAATATACTATCTAAGGATAGGGAGTGAGCCCCTAATACTGGTTTTATATGTAGATGATCTATTTCTGACAAGATCATCGAGACTCATCAAATACTGCAAGGAGAATTTGGCTACGGAGTTCGACATGAAGGATCTAGGGCTGATGCACTATTTTCTGGGGTTGGAAGTTTGGCAACAGAAGGGGGAGATCTTTCTTGGTCAAGGAAGATATACTATAGATATTTTGAAGAGATTTCAGATGGAAGATTGTAGACCCATGACGACTCCAACAATCACCAACTGGAAGAAAATCGACATGTCTGAATATTATGAGGTTGATCCTACTCTGTATAGGCAGCTCATAGGATCCTTGATGTATTTGGTAAACACAAGGCCAGACGCCTGTTATGCTGTAAATACCCTCAGTCAGTTCATGGTGGAACCTAAGAGGGCTCATTGGGCAGCAGCCAAGCATGTTCTCAGGTACCTTTAAGGAACAATTGAGCTTCGATTGAAGTACACCCGTAACAGTGATGTCAGGTTGAGTGGGTTCATCGACGCAGATTGGGCTGGGAGTCCAGTTGATCGGAAGAGTACCAGTGGGTATTGTTTCAGTCTAGGATTAGGGATGACTTCCTGGTGCAGCTGAAAATAGAAATCCGTGGCACTGAGCTCAGCAGAGGCTGAATATATGGCAGCTAGCACATCGTTTTGTGAGGCCTATGGCTTCATAAACTGCTTGTGAACCTAATAGAGAAAATGGAAGCGACCAATATTTTATGTGATAATCAGAGTTGCATCAAGTTCTCTGAAAATCCTCTGTTTCATGATCGGTCGAAGCACATTAACATCAGGTGTCACCTCATTAGGGACTGTGTCCAATGGGGAGTTGTACAGTTGCAGTACACTCCAACAGGAAAACAAGTGGAAGACATTCTCACGAAGGCTTTGGGGAAGACTAAGTTTGTCTACTTCAAAGAGAAGATGGGGATCATCAAGAATCCATTCCAATTGCAGGAATGGATAGGATCAGGATACAGAGGGAGCTGCAGTACAGATGCAGCAGTGATGATGACAATGTCATGGGCAGCAGTACAGAAGGCAGCAACGCACTAGATGAGGGGCACCATCCGGAGATCAACAACGCAGAGGATGCTTCACAAGCAGAGCAGCATGCAACAGACATATTCCTGGAACACTTTCCTCACTAATAGGGAGTGTTGATTTTTGTAGCATCAGAAAGTGTTCCAAGTCTCAAACTTTGTGAGAGACTTGGACATCAGTATTCCAAAGAACCCAAAAATCGTTTGTGGAAATTCCACTCGGTTCATGTCTTATTAAAATAACTAATTATTTTAATAGAGACCCTAAGTCTAAACTTAGGGAGATTAAATAATTAAAGGGCATTAATAAGACAGAGTGTGAGTCTTCTAGAAAATGAAGATCAAGTCAAGTTTTAATCCTAGCCATTGATTAGACTTCTAATATGGGTCGTTGATTCAACAACGAGAAGATTATAAAAGAAGGCTTGAGGGTCATTTGGAAATCAAGCCAGGCATACACTCAATACTCGAAGGAGATCAATTATGAAGGAATAGAATTCGATCCAAGCGGGAGAGTTGCAGGGCGAACAGTTGCAGAAGGAGAAGGAGAAGGAGGTAGTCAACAGTGACTGAGCTTGAGGATAGAGGGACGTAGAGGATCACAGGTAGCAGCGCAGTGAACCCACACAGAGCCTACGTAGAGCTACCCAATCCAATGCAGGGACTGCGCAGAGAAACACGCAGACAGGGACAGAGGGAAGAAGAGGTTGTTCCGAGTGTCAGGAAATTGTCGGGAGGATCCAAGAATTTTGTCTAAGGTGTTTTTTGATGATATCTACTAGTATATTTCTTGTAAAGATTCATTTGTGGAAGATTAATAATAAAACCCTCATTTGCTGCACCGGTTATCCCGCATTGGGTTTTTCCAGGGACAATTGTCAAAAATAACTGTGTACATGTGATTGGTTCTTATGCTTGTGTCCTTTACTGTTCATTTCTCTGCATATATAATTGTGAATGTTGTAGTAGTATTTATTTCGAAGTTTACTTATATACTTCCGTAAATAACTTATTTGAGTAATAAGTAGGAGAAATAAATCTATCACTGCAACTGTAGATTTTCAGATTGAAAATTTCACAAACCACACACTCCCCAAACCTGTACCTGTCATCTCATGCCTTGACCCAATGCCACCACTAAGCAGTTTCTCCCCTGGTGCGCTGATTCCTATCCAAATATCTCAGGTGAGATCCCCACACCCTGCTACTCATGCCCAGAGTTTCAAAGGACAACAACCAAATCATATGTTCTTGTATGTGATGTAGAAGACGGGCATGTGTGTGAGTCCCCATGGATACCATCAAATATCGTTGATCGACATCTTCATCAATCCTGGGTGAACTAGACCCAAAGGTATGCTCGGTGTCCCCGTCCATACATATCCTTGGAGGCAACACTCCAAGACCCCGCCGTACAACACCATACGCCCCTGCATACCACCAAGTATCCTTGTACTCCTCGACATGCCATTGTACACTGTAGCCTATCCCTATACACCACTGGATACCCCCTACTATTGTTGTACCATCCTGTACTGTCTTGTGTCATGTTTGTGTCATTGTACCTGATACTCCCCATATGTAACCAATGCAATATGAGTCACACCTCCCAGTCCATGATGTAAATCCATCAACCATGACACACCACCATGCACCACCGTGCTCACCTACAAACCACTTCTTAACGTTGTATGCTCCTACACATCACTGGATGCCATGATCTAAAGCTAAGATAGTACACATTGGCCCACATCCAACCGGTATTACCACCTCCACTATCACATCACCATATCCTCTGACGCATGGGCCTCGCCTCCAAATCCTCCTTGAGAGACGCGAGAGGTGAATCCCCTGATGTACCATGGTGATGCCATCATTGCACTGCTCCTTCGTGACCACTGCGTTGGAAAATCAGAAAGGCAGAAACGTTTTCTTCTAGTTGATAATTACTTGTGATATTCTTATGTTATTATTAACTTTCTTGTGTTCTTGTTTTATCTTAGTTCATTAAGCAATTACCAAAAACACAACATAAATATCAAGGACACCAGATGTAGGTGGAAAACTAGGGAAAAACCCCTATCTAGGGGAAAACCTGGTCAACTCTTCCTTCAATAGTTTCACGAGATAATCCAAGACTCTTTGACTTAGACACAGACTTCCTCCAATCACCAAGTCAACCCTTTCCCTTCTTCTACAGATAGTAACCTTTCGGCAATAACTTCGACTTTGCTAGTTTGATCTTGCAACAACAAAATTTTGACCTAGTAGCAGCGGCAACATCGACCTAGCAACTTTGATCTAGAGACAACAACAACCTCGATCTAACCGTAACTTCGATCTAGAGGCAGTAGAAAATTCGACTCTGATGTAACAACTTCGACCTTGATGCAGTAGCACTTCGAATTTGATGCGGTGGCCCCGTAAATTCACACGTGTGAGAGAGATGACCCAAAAAAACTTCGATCTTGCAATCCTCCTTCTCTCCCTGCAATTTTGTACACTACAGCTCCTTTTGCTTGTATATCGAACTTGTGAGTGTGAGTGTCTTCCAAATGAATCGAATTGCACTGTATATATACCCTTTCTTGGAGTTCGAATTACCTTCATGTAGGACGACTTGAACAGGTAAGGGACGACTTGGTGTGGAGGTGACAAATGACCTATTTGACTCAAAAATAATTATTTTTACATGATTCGAAACCCCAAGAAAGATCTCATTAATGTTGAGATTTTGTATAGTTGGTGTAGCATTGTGTGTGCTCTAGCCCTGAAATTTTGTAAAGGGGCTAGGACACACTTGATCTTCGAAACCCAGAAAGGGACTTGAGAAATTTTAGTTGGTGTTCAAGTTATTCAAATAATTAATTATTTTAATGGATTTCCTAAGTCTAAACTTACGAAAATTAAATAATTAAAGTGAATTAATTAACACATGTGCTGAAATGTTCTAAAATACAGATATCAAACAATATTTTAATCTCAGCCGTTGATGAATGATTTAATTTCGGCTGTTGAAGGGTTCAATGAAAAAGTATAAGAGAAAGGCTTGGGGGTCAGTTGGAGACACACACACAGTTGCAGAATTGAGGAATAGATGTGGAGTTCTACAGCGGGTTTGCTAAGAATTTCTGGGGGAGTTTCCTGCAGTGAGGGGTAATATTGGCTAAGGGGATGATCTAATCCTAGAGCCAAGAGGCAGTAAGAGGCAGAGGAGCAGCAACAAGGACAACACAGAGAAGCAGAGCAGCCACTATGCAGGTGTTACGCAGGACAACACAAAGGCTTCAGAATTTATGCAGAGGGCTTTTAGGGTAGTGTAAGGCTTGTGTCACCCTTCCAGGGGTTACGAAGTCCCTCTCTGGGCAACGCAGTGGCATTCTGAGGCTAGTAGGGCTGACGTTGGGGCTTCAGGGGCAGTGCTGAGGGTTTCTAGGGCCAGATACAAGCTGAGTTCTGTAAATCCTGTTTGAGGGTGTGGATCAGTCAGATATTTGGCACTAGAACATCAAGTTGCTGCAGATTTGATTTCTTTTATTCTCTGTCGAGATTTCCAGTTCTGGAACCCAGATTTACTGTACTCAGAATCTACTTAATAAATAAACCCTCATATCTGCTGCACCGGTTTTCCATTTTGGGTTTTTTCAAGGACTTATGTCCAAAAATCCATGTGTCACTTTGTTGCATGAGCTTATTATTCACTAATGATCTGCATGCGTAGGCTGTAGTTGTCTTTATTTCGGTATTTTCTGAATCTAATTTCTGAAAATAACTTGTATTCTAAATCAAGTAGGAGAAATAAACCAAGATACTGCAGTAGAATAATCACATGGTATCAGAGCGATAGCAGATCAACTTGAATCTCCAGCAATCAACTGAAGAAATATTTTCTGCAGGGTGGTAGAAGAAGCAGCAGATCCGGAAAGGGCATCTTGTCAATGGGAGAACGCAGATCCAGAAGAGGATAGCGCTAGAGTTGCAGAAAACCTTCAGGCTTACGCAGACCCTTCCCAAGGTAGCGCAAGGACTGTGTCACCCAGTCTGGGGTTACGCAGTCCACTTCTGAGCAGCGCTGGGCCAGTCAGTGGGACACAGTCCAGTCATTTCTCCAGTTGCAAAAGAATTTTGCCAAGATCCGGAAGCAGTGCTTCAGATCTTCAGTAGTGCTAGTGGGGTGGAGATTCTGCAGGTGCAGAATTGTGCCTAGCTAAGGCAATAGACGCGGGAGGAAGACAGATCTGAGCTAAACAAATCTGAGATTCGATTAGGAGGATCGAAGAGTGTTGTCCGTTTGTGTTTTGGTGGAATATTTCCAGGAGGGAAATCAATTTTCAGCAGAAGCAGTTACTAGAGGGTTTCTAGTCACCAAGAAACCCAGATCCAGAGGGAGAAGTACTATTTCCATCAGATCTGAGCAAAGATTGCCTGATATGGACTGAGGGATCAAGATATGGACGGCATGTCCAACTATGTTATCTGGAGGGCCAGAATCCTCTCAGTTCTGGATGAGTATGATCTAAAAGGGCATGAAAAGAAGGTTCTTGTTGTACCAACCGATGCAGATCCTCTCCCAAAGTATGAAGAAAACCAAGCGTGGATGAAGCGTTTGATCATAGACGGAGTCAAGGACCACGTTATACCTCAAATTGCTAGGAAGACTACATCAAATGACATGTGGGTATGAACACAATGTACCAAGGAGGCTCCGTACAAAGAAGAATGCTTCTGGAGAACCAGATGTGGTTGTTCCAAATGATGAAGGGTGAAGAGATAGATCCAGTCCTCTTCAGGCTTCAAGCCATCCGAGATTAGTTGGTTGGCATTGGTGCTACATCGGATGCGGGGCTCTGAGTGAGGATTGCTCTGAATGCAATCTCGGAAGATTGGGAAACATTTGTCCAGAGCATTATGGGAAGGGCAACGTTACCATCTTGGGCTGACATGTGGGCTATACTCCGCCAAGAGGAGATTAGGAGGGTCACCAAGCGACAGAATATCAATGGAGGAAGCAGAAAGGCCAAAGTCTAGGAAGAGGAGGAGGATGTAGCCCTTGCATCAAAAGAAAAGAAACAACAAGGGAAGAAGAAGAAGAAGAAGGACCTTTCCAAGGTCAGATGATTTCACTGTGGTGATATTGGACATTTCTCCAGCAGTTGTCCTAAGAAGAAGGGAAAAGGTTCTTCTGATTCCAAGGCTGCGGCAACAAAGAATGATGGCTCTGATGATGATGCAGCCATGAGTGCTCATGTGCCTCGAGAGAAGAGGTGGGGTGACATGGATCTGTAGAGCATCTACAAACAGTATGGTAGGATCCTTGAGTCAGCCCTACTCTTGGATCACACACGAGCTATGGGAGCCTTAAGACAGTAGAGGGATGAGTCAGGAGATAGTTGTAGAAGGCCACATTGAAGCGGAAGAGGGAGTTGAAGAGCTGAAGAGGGAGCAGCATAATGCGGAGGCAGCAGCAATGTGGAGGCAGCAGCGCAGAGGGGCTGATGGGACTTCAGCAGCGCAGAGAGGCTGTGCTCACATAGTGCAGTGTTGCAGCATGACAGTGCCTCCAGGAGGGCAACGTAAATCAGCATCCAAGGAGGTTCATTGATGGAAGTAAACCTGACTTGTCTGTCAAACAGTTGAGCAGAATTCTTTCAGTTGCTTACTTCTTAGCAACTAAGTTGCAGTACAACAGTTAGCAGTTGCAGTGCTATGAGCAGCATGATGCAGAAATTTGAGAGGGAGTTGTAGTACAGATGTGGCAGTGTCAGTGGTAGTGGCATGGGTAGCAGTACAAAGAGAAATAGTGTAGTGGATGGAGGGCAGCAGGCCAAGCATCAACAACACATAAACCAGCTTCAAGATCTTGTAGTGCATGATGTGGATGCATTGCTAGAGTACACTTTCCTAGAGCACACCCTGTGCTAAGAGGGAGTGTTGAGATTTTGTATAGTTGGTGTACCATCGGGTGTGCTCTAGCCCTAAAATCTTGTGGAGGGGCTAGGACACACTTGATCTCCAAAAACCAGAAAGGGATTTGAAAATTTTCAGTTGGTGTTCAAGTTATTCAAATAATTAATTATTTTAATGGATTTCCTAAGTCTAAACTTAGGAAAATTAAATAATTAAAGTGAATTAATTAACACATGTGCTGAAATGTTCTAAAAGACATAGATCAAGAAATCTTTTAATCTCAGCCGTTGATGAATGATTTAATCTCAGTCGTTGAAAGGTTCAACGAAAAAGTATAAGAGAAAGGCTTGAGGGTCAGTTGGAGACACAGACACAGTTGCAAAACTGAGGAATAGATATGGAATTCTAGGGCGGGTTTGCTAAGAATTTCCGAAGGAATTTCCTGCAGTGAGGGGCAGTATTGGCTAAGGGGATGATCTAATCCCAGAGCCAAGAGGCAGTAAGAGGCAGAGGAGCAACAACAAGGACAGCGCAGAGAAGTCACTACGTAGGTGTTGCACAGCCGCTATGCAGGACAACGCAGAGGCTTCAGGGGGTTTCATAAGTTATGCAGAGGGCTTCTAGTCCAGCGTAAGGCTTGCATCACCCTTCCAGGGGTTACGCAGCGCAGTGGCATTCTGAGGCTAGCAGAGCTGACACTAGGGCTTCAAGGGCAGCGCTGAGGGTTTCTAGGGCTAGATCTAGGTTGAGTTCTGTAAATCCCGTTTGAGAGTGTGGATCAGTCAGATATTTGGCACTAGAACATCAGGTTGTTTCAAATTTGATTTATTTTATTCTCTGTCGGGTTTTCCAGATTTGGAACCCAAATTTACCGTACTTAGAATCTACTTAATAAATAAACCCTCATCTCTACTCCACCGGTTTTCCCACTTTGGGTTTTTCCGGGGACTTATGTCCAAAAATCCACATGTCACTTTGTTGTATGAATGTATTATTCAGGGTTGCGGGGAAGCTTCAAACCCCCTTCGCTCCCGCTTCGGAAACTCGGTCCGTGCGGGAGCGTTTCGGTAACGCTCGGAAACGCGCTTCCGAAAACGCTACCTGACGGGAGCGTTTTCGAGAGCGCGTTTCCGCCCCTGTAAAAACGCTCCCTGTTTTTTCGGGAGCGTTTCAGGAAGCGCTCAGGAGCGAACGCTCCCTGAGCGCTTCTGACGTTTAAAAAACGCTTCGGGAGCGTTTTTTAAACGCGGGAAGAGTTCGGGGAGCGTTCGCTCCCGAACGCTCCCCGGCCAAAAAAACGTTTCCTGCCGCGCGGAAATTTTTTTATGAAAAAAATCGATTTTTTTAAAAGGGGGCGGGTTTAATTTTCATTTCATTGTTTGTTATTGTTTGTTGAGTCGAGAGAGAGCAAGAAGGAGAGCCGAGAGCGCAAGGACCGGTTGACAGGAATCAAGAGAGCAAGGAGCAAAGCTGACAGGAGAGCAAGGAGCAAGGCTGACAGGAGGATTGCAAGAAAGAGGTAGGCCTTCTAATCCAATTTTGTATTTTCTAGGATGAATTTGTAGATTGTTAAATTGTTTGAAAATGAAAACTTGAATTTTTCTTGAATGTTGCATTTTATTGGATTTAAAACTTTAAAAATGAATTGTTTTTTTCCTATGTTGCATTTCCTATTCCCATTTGGCATTTTTCCATTTGTTTTGCGGGCTAGATTCTAGAAACTTGAAACTTGTTTCCATCATGGCTATATGGCTAGGAATTTTCCTCATGTTGGTTCCTTTCTTTGTGATAATGGTGTTGGAGAGTGCTAGAAGAAAGAGACAAATCAGAGAAGAGGAGGATGAAGAGGAGGGTTATGGTGGATCTGAAGAAAATCTTGAAGAGGAGGATTATGCTGAGGAGGAAGTGGGGAGTGGAGACCCTGAGAACCTAGAATCCCCAACAAACAAGACCAATATCCTTTGTGGAAATATGTTCAAAAACAAGAAGGAGGGAAAGGTGGTGGAACCACTAAATTTATTTGCCCCCATTGCAATAAACAATACCATGGTTCATACACCCGTCTGAGAAGGCACCTTTGTGGGATAATGCCAGGAGATGGAACTAGAAATCTTGGAATCAAAGTTTGTACTTATGTGCCAGCACCACAGAGAGAGATATATAGGAAGGAAGAGGGAGTTTCCATACAGAAATCATCTAAAATATCTAGGGGTGTCGTTGATTCAGGGCCAACACATCAGGGACAAACAAGTTCAACTTCCACCCATGCCAGTGGTTTCGGAAGCAGTGGCACTGGATTAAGGCATAGAACCATATCCGATTTCCTAGACGAAGGGTGTAGGAATGATGTGGATTCAAAAGTTTACCGGTTTCTATATGCATGTGGGGTGCCATTCAATGTTCTTCGCTCACCTTATTGGCATGAAATGGTTTCTACCATTAATGATGCCCCCAAAGGATACAAAAGCCCTGGGTATGACAAGGCCAGAACCGTGGGTCTTGATCATGAAAAAGCTAAAATAAACAATTCTTTGGCTAGAATGACAAGTTAGTGGAATGAGCATGGGCTGTCCATTGTCTCTGATGGATGGACCAATGTAAAAGGAAAACCATTGATAAATGTTTTGGCTGTGTCGGTTAGTGGTGCAGTCTTCCTGGCAGCTTATGATTATTCAGATAAATTCAAAACCGGCATTAACATTGCAGAACCATTACTTGATATAATTGAAAAGACTGGGCCATACAATGTGATACGGGTCATCACTGATAATGCTGCTAACTGTAAGGCAGCAGGAGCAATTGTTGAGGATAAATACCCCAACATTTTTTGGTCTGGGTGTTTGGTTCACACAATGAACCTTTTGATGCATGATATCATAAAAAACAAACAACCTCAGTTCAAATGGCTTGGTGAGTTGTACAAGAGAGGTAAGAAAATGATCAAATTTATTACAAATCATAGCAATACCCATGGGCTTTTCCGTACTCACTCCAAATTGGAGTTGTTGAAAATAGGAAAAACTAGATTTGCTAGTTCTTACCTCACCTTCAGGCGCATTTTGAAGGTAAGAGAGTCATTGGCTGCAATGGTATCAAGCCCACACTGGCAGCTATTAAAGGACAGGGCGGCAACAGTAGTTGATAGGCAAAGTTTCGAACATGTGGAGGAGACCGCCCTTGACCCTCAGTTTTAGGCACGTATGAGGGAAATTGTGAGTTTTACCAAGCCCATTTATAACATGATTCGCTTTGCAGATACTGATAAACCAGTGATTGGAGAGGTTTATGAGCAGATGGATAGCATGTTGGGGCAAATAAAAGATATTGTTAAGGATAATGATCCCAACTTGTATGCTATGATTCATGGCTGTGTGTGTGCACGGTGGAATAAACTCAATGTTCCACTACATGCTTTGGCATATATCCTTACGCCAAAATATTACTCTCCATCTTGGTTGGGCCAACCTGCACCTGGAGGTGGGGTTAGGGTGAAACCTCACACAAATCCAGAGGTACAAGAGGGGTACATGAAGGCATTGGACAAGTTGGTACCCGACAGGGAAGAGTGTGCTAGATTGCGCCTTGAATTAGGCAAATACTTCGGTTGCACTGCTAACTTTGGTTCTTTCCATGCAATGGAAGACAGGGACAGATTTGATGCTCTCACATGGTGGGAAGCATATGGCGGCATGGGACTTTTGCCAAAGTTGGCTAAAAAGTTCTCTCACAGGTTGTGAACACTTCTTCTGCAGAGAGGTGTTGGAGCACCTACAGCTTTATACACAATGTGAGAAGAAACAGGCTGAATGAAAACCGAGTTGAAAGCTTGGTTTATGTGCATTATAACTTGAGGTTGTTGAGCCATTACTGTGATCGGGCAAATGAGGATCAATCATACAGAGTTTGGGACAACAACCCAGAGGATGATAATTTGGAGGACGACACGTTACATCTAGAAGAATTGGAAGCAGAACTTTATAGGGATGATGATGAAGCATCAGCAGCACCGCCACACACAGGGCCAGTCCCACCATCTACTGGTAGCAGTGCGGGTGCCAGTGCCAATGCCACTCCTCGATATCACACTATTGTTCCTTTGCAGATCCAGCCTCCACCTTCTGGTCATGGTCATGGTACTCCTGAGAGTACTAGAAGACCAACATTTCCTCGTGGCTCACAGAAATTAGACATTTCTCGTGGGCGTGGCAAGGGGCCAGCCAGATAAAATATATTTGTTGTTTACTATTTTCTATTTGTTGTTGACAGTTGAGCAGTTGAAACTTGACTTGCTACTGATTTCATATATTTAAATTTTTAATGACAATTTAAGTTTGAAGTTTGAATTTGAAAGGTGAAACTTTGAAGTTGGCATTTATAAGTTTACTGTTTACAAGTCATTATGAATTATGAATATGATGCTTCATGAAAGTTATATGGTGATCAATGAATCAATGATGATAAATGTTATATAATATCAATAATGATAAATGTTATATATTGAATTTTGAAATCAATGAATCAATGATGATAAATGTTATATATCAATGATGATAAATGTATATTGAATTTTGAAATCAATGAATCAATGATGATAAATGTTATAATATATATATCAATGATGATAAATGTATATTGAATTTTGAAATCAATGAATCAATGATGATAAATGTTAGATATTGAAATTTGAAATCAATGATGATAAAGGTTATATATCAATGATGATAAATGTTATATATTGAATTTTGAAAGCTTGAAACCTTCAGATTGATGATTTGCGAGACTCAAGAGTCAATATGTTCTCTGCTTCCAACTCGTGGGCGTGGTTGATGAAAATTATAACTTCTAGATGATTGATGTTATATGATTCAATCTATGTTTTTATGTTTTTTATGTCTAATTCATCATTCTACATGTTTTTGTTGACATATATGCATCAAAATATAAAAAATATTAAAATATATATATATATATATATATATATATAAATGCTCCCGAAAACGCTCCGGACCCGGAAACTTTTAAAAATGGCGCTCCGCGCTTCGCTCCCGCTCCGCGGTCCCGCTCCCGCTCCCGCTTCCAAGTAACCTTGGTATTATTCAGTAAATGATCTGCATGTGTAGGCTGTAGTTGTGTTTATTTCGGTATTTTCTGAATCTAATTTCTAAAAATAACTTGTATTCTAAATCAAGTAGGATAAATAAACCAAGATTCTGCAGTAGAATAATCAAAATTAAATGTACAATGCTAATGACTCAGTATAAATCCTAGAAGTACTCAATGGGGAATTTGACCTAAAACATGACGACCCAAGCATGAAACCCATGCTTTAATAAGTCATAATAATAATAATTTCTTTTTCTTTGTTTTGATAAATACATTTCATTGTGACTCAAATACAATTATGAAGACCGAAGCTAGTTACATTCTTCAACACATTGTGCCCCACATAACCGGGGAGAAGCCTCGGCCCCATACAAGGCACTATTTTGTAGCGTGCTAATTTCACCTTCGACAAACTCCTACCAGAGTATGTTGATCATCTTGTGATCCCGTGGACAACCACCATACCAAGAAAACCCAAGGGATTTGTCATAAACTGTCTGGCTACTGGTGCTGATTGAAACTGCCGAAACAAATGTGTTCGCTCAACTGCTAGGTCAACTATACAACTAATGTCGTAGTCAACGGACATATCTAGTAAACGATAAGTAGTCCCATTTGGATCCCAATGCCAATTTTGGCTTCTGGTATCCCTAATGTCTGGAAGCTCCTGCTTAACTTCACCCTAGTCTACTCCCATCTCCATAATTCTAGCCCACTCCACTGGGTACCAACATAGAATCTCTCGCCATCCAACCCTAAGAGAGGAATCGAATGCATGAACTCCCAAACACAGAACAAGCCCTTCATCCTGCGAATGTTGCACCATGCGCAACTCAAGTCATCTCATCTCACCATCCTAGTCGACACATAAAATATGTCGAGGTGAATTTTCCTCTCCCTCTCCAACATGCAGAGGCAACCTACTAGTCCTACAAGCCCCATCTATGTATGTCTGAAGAGGGGTTCTCTATGATCCAATGTGTACCATAGTTGTACCATTAGGGAATCCAATCATTCCCCAATGCGAGTCAGTTTGGCTGCTGACTTGGCACAAACCGCTCACATTCCCTCCAACTCCTTGTTATGTTGCAGAATGGTCTGTTGCATTATTGAGGCCTTCTCTTTCAATACTAGAAGGTTTGTCTGGAATTGATGAAACTGTTGTGGACGGCTATCATCTGTAAACTCAGTCATAGCTTTGGATGCCTCTGTGTCTCCAGACACCTCATCAATGGAGGATATGTCTCTTGGTACCTCATCAACCATAGATACCTTTGTGTCTCCTAGCACCTCATCAACCTGATGTAGGCAATTATCATCTGGAAACTCTGTCACAGCTTTGGGTGCCTCATCAATAGATACCTCCTCAACGGATCACCCTACAATTGTATGCTCAGTGGTCTCTACCAAGGTGTAATGGAAGCTATCAAAAAAATCTCCAACATGGTTGACTCCTGCGTCACTCTAGGTATATCTATGAGCTCCTCCTGCGCGCCATCAACATCATGCTCCACCTCCTCCTTGGGCCCCTAATATCTAAAGCCAGGTCTCCACCAGCAAAATTGCCTCCTAATCTCATCCTCTAACCGCCTTCCTCTATATGATGATCCAATCCCTGACCTATGCTCCTCAAACGAGGGCCTCATGATCCTGGAGTCCAACTCCTCATACTCATCAATCCTATCCATGAAGCACCTCATCAAATTTGCAAAGGTGTCTGGTTTCCTCTCATTCTCCAGTCCATCCAAGAAATGAGGCATGGTAGGTCTGCTAGGTTGGCCATGGGTATTGTTCTGCTGGACTGTGCATGCACCTACATGGATTCTCTGTTGGGTATGTATCAACATTCCCATCATTTGTTGTGTCCCCTCTAGGACCTATTGGTTTTGCCTCACCAACTCCTCCATGATCCCCCGTGTACTCTTTCCCTTTTGCGTCATTGGAGTGTCCATAGATTCACCAACCATTGTGCATGCATGTCTAACCTCCATGATCTTGCTAGCTTCCCCACAGCTAGCCAATATCATGATATGATACCACTGTAATGTTCCTAATTGGAAAATTAACAGTAACTACCAAAACATGCACTAGCTACAATAATTAAAATTTCACTATGCAAACACAAATTAGTACACCAAAGAAATGAGGCAAAGTGTTGAGCGATTTCATTAAATTTTAAGCTAGAACCGAGTACAATGGAGTGAAATGATTAAACCTAGGCTTGCTACTGCAAGCATGCAATACTCAGGTGAGAATCTAAGTAAATTCTCCAGTTTAAATGGCTCAATCTATCCAAACGCACTGCTTAGAAATTTCTGCTACTGCTGGAGGAAAATTGTGAAATGAACCATCAATACTGCTCCAAAAATTATGAAAAATCAGAAGAAGGCTCCTCACACCCCAACTAACAAAACCCAGAAAAATCTCATAGACCCAAGTGGTAGAATGGCTTCCCCAAATAACTGCACCCTGCTATGGAAATATTGTTGTTGTTGGCTGGCTTCAACCCTTTGTTCTGGCCCTCAAAAGTGCTAAAAAAAATATACCAAATTAACTGGGGCCTCTCCTCCTAAAACCCAAAAAAACCCATAAATCTTTTGGGCTAATTCCAGCTAACCCGAAACTACCCATATTTGGACGAAATTCCCAACAAATGGGTTTTGTGTCCTATTACCCACCACCTATGGGTAGTGTATATGGGATAAATTGTTTCTCCTAGATGGTCCTCAACCGACAGCTAGCAGCCCCTTGCAACCCCCAGATAGCTCGATGTGCCATTTTCTCCGCCACCTGAGCCAGCCATGTGGTCCCTTGCCCATATATTATGAAAGTATGTTTGAAGGTGGGCCTCCCTGTTGATTTTTTGTAGCATCGAATGTGCTCTAGGTCTCAAACTTTGTGGAGAGGCTTAGACACATGCATTACAGATAACCCAAATTTTTTTTTGGAAAATTCCACCCATAAACAATTTTATAAGAAAAATTAAATATTTTTAATAAGGACACTAAGTCTAACTTACGAAATTAAAATAATTAATAATCAATAATGTAAACTGTGGGTGAATCTTCTAGAAAAAGCAGATCAAGTCTAATATAATGTTAGTCGTTGATTGGATATCTAATCTCGGTAGTTGAAGCCTCAACGAGAATAATATAAAGGAAGACTTGAGGGTCATTTGTGAGATACACTAAGAGGATCAAGTGATTATATTTTCTGATGGAGCAATGTTGGGACGAAAACTTCGATCTAAGTGATTCTTCAACGCGGTTGAGGGGCAGAGACAATTTTGGCAAGAGGATCTTCTCCAGGGCCAAGGATCATCAGCAGAGAGGCAAAGAAAGACGAAGAGGAGTTTGCGTAGACCCTAGAGGGAGTGACGCAACACCTAGAAGGGGTGACACAGGGCCACACAAGCCCCACGTAGAGGCAACACAGTTTCTCAACAGAAATTCTAAGTTTCAACTGGGGAAATCTTGATTTGAGCCGGGAGGGCTTGATCGATTTTCTGGAAGGGCCAAAAGATCACGCAGAAGGGGTGACACAGTTCCAGATCTGACCCCATGTAGGCCTACCCAGCTACTACGCAGAGGTAGCCCAGAGGGAGCTGGGGTTACGTCAGTTTAGATACCGGATTAGTTGGGACTTATAGAGTGAGGTATACTCACTATAATTTTCTCTGTCAGTATTTCTCTGTAGCTGAATCTTCCGGAGAGACATTCAGAGTTGTATCTAGAATAACTGTTGCTTAATAATAAAACCCTCAGATCTGCTGCACCGGTTTTCCCGCATTGGTTTTTTCCAAGGATGTTTGTCCAAAATAACAGTGTTCTGTGTGTGTCATTTATCTTGCTCAGATTTCTGTTTTCACATGTAATTTAATTGAGTGAAGGCTGCTTCAGTAGCTACTTTCATATATTTAGAAGTATTCTGCAAATAGCTTGTTAAATCTAATTTACAAGTAGGAGAAGTAGTTTAGTTTGTTGCAGTAGGGATTCCAGATCTATATCTTGGAATTTTCACATGTTATCAGAGCGTTGATTGTGAAACAGGAAGAGCAGATCCAACACTAAGTAAGAGGCCGAAGAGCTACAGAAAGCAGCAATTCAAATCCCCAAAGGGATTGCGCAGTCCAGGCTAGGAGGGCTGAAATTTTCGGGAAATTCTCTCTCTGAGTGAGTCGACAGAGAGGTAAGACTTCCATATCGGAATTTTACCAAGCTTGTAATATCCCAAATGGGAAAATAACAATAATAACAGGCTAAAATATATTACGAAAACAACAAACAAAAACTGATATCAAAACACCAATGGAGCCATAAAATACTACTGAGGCATTTTATTATTTTACTAGAAATGAGTACAATGGAGGTGCTGGAATGAAGGCACCTAGGCTTTCTCAAGGCAAGCTAGAGAAGTCCTCTAAATCAATGCTGAAATCTCCCACTGTGGTACGCTATATGGCTACAGCTCTGCGCTGCAATCTACTAGAAATGTTGTTGTTGCTCCCGAAGAAATGTTGCTAGGGCCAAATACACTGCTCAGAAAATTCCGGGAGTTTAAACCCAGACTCTACTCATGAAACCCACAAAAACCCACGAAGGAATTGGCCAAATGTTGACCCCGGAATTTCGGCCCAATTTCCGCTAACTCCTCTAGCTGCTGGTTGAGTTATGATCTTTGTTTGACACCTCAAATCTGCCCAGAAAATTCTGCCAAAGTAATCTTGGCTTGTCCTCAATAAACCTAGAAAAACCCGCAAAGTAATTCCGAAAAGGCTAACCCCGAAAATTCACCGTCTAGGGATGGCTATGCTCTCTCGCTAGGTACACTGGCCTCTCTGATGAAAACACTGAAACAAGGGCCTCCAAATCTCTGAAAAACTCAGTTATGGAAGGTTGATCCCCTCACAATCTCCCGACTGAAATCTTGTGAAGTTCTCTCCTCCGGATGCTACTCCTCTCTATGATTGTGTAATCTCCCTAGAAGACTGCATTGCCTTTGGAAGTGACTGCGTAATCCTGAGGCTGAAATGGTATTGTTGCTCTCCAAAACTGATGGTATGGATCCTCTCTTGACTGGGCATTTGAAGTCCCACGAGGACGAGGTTGGGATCTCCGCTCGGAGACACCCTTGTGCTAAACAACACTGTAGACCCAGCTAAACAGCTTGAGCGTGCTCTAGTCTTGACAAACAGAAAATCATAAGATGCAAGAATGAATGAGAAAGGTTGCCTTCCTCTCCTTTTATTCTTGTGAACCTCTAAACTCCCTTGAGCCCACCTATGCTGCGCTGTGTCTCTGTGCCACGTTGTCCCTTGCTACGTTGCACTACCTCTCCCATGCTGCCACTGCGCAGCCTAGCCCCACGCTGTCTAAGTGCCTCCTCTCCTGTGTTGTCACTTGGCCTCATGGGCCCCACATCATCTTTTAATTAATCTGCCTAGTGACTTTAGGAAAGTGATTTGATTCTAATGTTTTATTCATGGGTCCCCTCACCTCTTTATTTCCACCCAACATTAGGATTTGCCGAAATTAATCAAAATTAATATCCCAATTAGCTGACTGCTAATTTGGGGATATTGCAGTCCTCCCCGCCAAAAATTGCTTGTCCTCAAGTAATGCCTGAACAAGCCTCTTCTCTTGCTGACGCTCCCCACTGTCACTACAAAATGTGCCTGGGTCCCCAATGTGCCATTGAATCTTCCCTGTCCTCTGCATCGCCCCTGATACGAAGGTATCTCTCAATGCCAGGATCCCAAGCCGTCCTGTCCAACATGAAGCTCCTCCTGCTCCACTCACCATCCTGCCATGCTAATGAAGTCCCCCACTTCATCAGTGACTCATTCAAGCCCAATGGAAGATCTACATGATCTCCCCATGCAGTATACAGCTCACCCCTAGAGGTTATCGAGCTGTGTAGAATTGTAATGCTCAGGTCCCCTTTTAATCTCGTAGAGGTGCCACCATGTTGTCGTTGCGCCACTCTGACTATGAGATACCCCCCATTGTGCGCAAACTGTATCCCTCTCTCCTGCGGCCTTGTGGCGAAAAATCTGTGAAGGCAAAGCTCATCCTGCCCCGGCATCTCCATGATGCTGATATCTACCCCTCCACTGTCGATCGTGACCCTGAGAAACAACATAAAAGTCTGCCTCACCATGCAATGGAGGTCTCAATGCCCTCTCCTGTGTCAAAACCAAGGTGGATTGGATCGCCATCTGCTCTATCACTGCTCATCACAAAGTGGAGTGATCCACCTGGCCAACAAACCCCTGGATCACTCCACTGTCGATTGTGACCCTGAGCAACAACATAATAAGTCTACCTCGCCATGCAATGGAGGTCTCAGTGCTCTCTCCTGTGTCAAAACCAAGGTGGATTGGATCACCGTCTGCTCTGTCCCTGCTCATCACAAAGTGGAGTGATCCACCTAGCCAACAAACCCCTGGATCCCCTAACCATATGGGAGCTCACAAATCCCACTCCCTACGGAATGCTACCACGTAGTTCTGCAGTTACCTACTAGGACCCATCTGGCCCTCATCTCTGACCCCTGTAAGTATCCCTTGGGTGGACCCCAAGCATGAGGAGTCTTTCCTATGCATGCGTAGCTTCCTTGCTCCTCCCGGACCACGTCGTGATACCCGCTATCCCAACTCCTATCGATACATCTGGATACTGCTCGGAGTCAGGATACCCTCCTATAGACAATATATCATCCACCGTCCCTCAAATGTGAACTCATGGGTGGAACATATGCTACCCTGGAAATCAACCATGCCGTCCCTAAGCCTGGATCTATCGACTCGTCCACCTACCAAGTATCTCAACTGGAGATTCTTCTCCCAGCTCATGACATTTAGTACCTCATCCAACGGTTTAGGGTGAGCCTCCCATGCCATGCTGCCTGAATGGAGAGTGTCAAGGGGTACCCACCAAACACTCCGCGACCATAAGCAACACTGGAGGATGATGAGTAGGTATGTCCCAAAGGGTGTGACCAAGAGTCTACATGAATGCTCAAGAGTAATCCTCCAGATGACACTCTCTCTGCCTTGGAACTGCTTATAACACGCTCGTAGCCCTGTCTCCACTAAATGTGGCATCTCTACATGCTCAACAAGATCCTCATCGATCCTAGGTGAGCTACATCCCATGGTACACCTACTTCCCCTATCCATATGTCTCTTTGGAAGCAACGCTTCAAGAGCCCACCGCTCTGCATCATGTTTCACTGCATAGCACCAAGTATCACTGCAATCCCCGACCTGCCAGTGTATGCCGCAACCTGCCTCTATACACCAGTGGATACCCCTGATAACAACTATACTGTCTTGTATTTTCATGTGTCAGTCTTGCGTCGCCGCACCTCTTGTGAAAATTTCTGAATCTTACACTTATGCAGAAACTTTTACTGTTAATCTGGTTATGCTCCTCCTACTTAGATAAGTTATTAACTGAATAAATTCAAGTTAAAATCGAAGAAAAACACATAAAAGATCTTCACCAATTCAGATCTAGAAGTTCATGCACACATAGACAAAGTGACAGATATTTTCTGGACAAATAGTCCCGGTAAAAACCCAATGCCGGAAAACCGGTCTTTTGGCTGCTGGAGGGTTTTATTATTAAGAATTTTCTGAATACAACAAATCTGGGTTCCAAATCTAGAAAACTTGACAGAGAAATAATCGATATACAACTCACTGATTGTTCTAAGGCCAAAATAATGATTGATTCACACCCTCAAGCGAGATTTACAGAATTCAGCCAAGATTAGGGCCTAGAAACCCCAGCGCTGTCCCGGAAAACCTCTGTGTTAGTCTCTGTGTCCCTTAGCACTACTCTGGAAAGGGTTGTGTTACCCCAGATTGGGTGACACAGGTCTTACACTGCCCCTTAAGGTCTCTGCGTAACCCCTAAGGGCTTCCTACTGAAAATCACACTGTCCTTGAGGGACTGCACTGTCCTTGCTGCTGTTTCTTCCCTTCTTATTTGTGCTCTCTCTCTGAGCTCATCTCTGCCTCTTGTTGATTCTAGACCTCGAGATCGAATCATCCCCTTGGCCTAAATTCCCCTCTCTGCAGCTGAAACACTTATGAGAATTCTTAGCAAACCCGCCTAGAATGTCAGCTTAGCTTCAGTGCTCTGCCTCTATGTTTTTACAAATGACCCCAAGCCTTTCCTTTATACTTTTCTCATTGGGAAACGAACGACCATGATCAATTCTTGAATCAATGGCTAAGATTAAAAGAAAATTTGATTCGTGTGACTTAAGACAGTTTCATCACATGTTTAATTAAATTCACTTTAATTATTTAAGTTCCCTAAGTTTTAACTTAGGAAATACATTAAAATAATTAATTAATTTAATATCTCCTAAACCAGATGAAATTTCCCAAATCCTTTTCTGGGTCTTGTAGGTCAAGTGCACTCTAGTCCCTCCACAAAATTTGGGAGCTAGAGCACAACTGACGCTACCCCAAATACACAAAATCTCAACACCTGTCACTCCTCGCATGTACTCAATGCAATGGAAAGCACTCCTACTCCACAATGCAGTCTGACATACTACAATACACCCTCATGCATCTCCATGCCCATCTACAAACCACTGCCCAATGATGAATGCTCCTACACGTCCCATGGTGTGATGGCCTAAAGTTGTATCCATATGCGTCGGCCCATGCTTGATCGGTACCATCATCTCCACTGCCGCATCACCATACTCTCCAATGAATGGATCTCCCTTCCAATTCCTCCGTGAGGGACCCAAGAAGTGAATCCCCCTAGGTACCAGTAGCGATGCCAATCCTGCTTTGCTCCTCCCTTTCCTCCGTGCCCCACACAAATGCAAAGAATCCCCAGCTCCATACAAGGCACTGTCCAGTGGCCTACCAATGCCCCCTCCTCTATCAAACTCCTCCCAGAGTATGCTAATCATCTCGTGACCCTGTGTGCAATCCTCATACCAAGAAAACTCAAGAAGTATGTACCTAAACTGGTTGGACACTAGTGCTGGCTGAAACTCCCCTAGTGAATGTGAATGCTCAACTCCTAGGTCAATTGTACCCTCCAGGTCATAGTCAAATAGCATACCTGGGAAGTGATGGGTAGTCCTGTAGAAATTTTTGAATCTTAATTCTTATGCAGAAATTATTACTGTTAATCTAGTTAAGCTTCTCCTACTTATACAAGTTATTAACTGAATAAATTCAAGTTAACATCAAAGAAAAACACATAACAGATCTCTACCAATTCAGATCTAGAATAAGCATATGCACACATAGACACAGTGACAGTTATTTCAGGACAAATTGTCCCCGGAAAAACCCAGTGTGGGAAAACCGGTCTCTGGCTGCTCGAGGGTTCTATTATTAAGAATATTTCTGAATACACAACTCTGGTTTCCAGATCTGGAAAAACCTACAGAGAAAACTCTAGATTTGCAGCTCCTGGCTGATCTAAGACCAAAAATACTGACTGATCCACACCCTCAAACAAGATTTACAGAACTCAGCCAGATCTAGGCCTAGAAACCCTAGCGCTGCCCCTGAAAGACATCACTGCCGCTGCTGCTGCTGCCGTCTGCCATTGCTGCTGCTGCCTTTCTCTGCGCTATCCTTGCTGATCTCTTCTCTGCTTCTTATGTATTCTAGATCCCGGGATCAGATCATCCCCTTGGTCTAAATTCCCCTCTCTGCAACTGAAACACTTCTTAGAATTCTTAGCAACCCCGCCCTAGAATCTTAGCTTAGCTTCAGTGCTCTGCCTCCATATGTGTTTTACAAATGACCCCAAGTCTTTTCTTTATACTTTTCTTGTTGACAAATCAACGGCCAAGATTAAATCTTTAATCAATGGCTAAGATTAAAAGAAAGCTTGATCCGTGTGACTTAAGATAATTTCATTACATGTTTAATTAAATTCACTTTAATTATTTTATTTTCCTAAGTTTTAACATAGGAAATACATAAAAATAATTAATTAATTTAATATCTCCTAAACCAGATGAAATTTCCCAAATCCATTTCTAGGTCTTGTAGATCCAGTGTACTCTAGTCCCTCCACAAAGTTTGGGAGCTAGAGCACAACTAATGCTACCCCAAATACACAAAATCTACACACTCCCTCTTAGCATCAAGGGTGTGCTCTAGCAATACATCACACTCATGCATTACATGATTTTGGGCATAGGTTCTGTGTTGTTGAAGCTTGGCCTCCTGCCACTCAACTCTGCACTGCTACTGCCATTCTGTACTGTTGCCCATGACTCTGCCACTGCCACTGCAACCACTATATTGCAGCTCCATCTTCTTCGGAAGACCACCCTTTCCTCTAGTGGAAGGGGTTCTCGATCATTCCCATCTTCTCTCTGAAGTAAGTGAACTTAACTTTATTCATAGCCTTTGTGAGAATGTTTGCTACTTGTTCACCTATAGGAGTGTATCGTAACCTTAGTCACCGTGTTCGGCGAATATAATCCTTCAGATTCGAAGTTCGTCGAACTTAAAAGCGATTCGAATTTGTTCCATTTTGTTCTCCGAACATAAAGGTGGATTGGAATTTGAACCCGAACACGATCGCAAACTTAAAAAAAATTTAAAAAATTGCCCTTCATTCTAATAAATTCGGGTTTGGATTATGCTTCTTTGCCATTTTTTTTGGATCAGGTTGTTTTCACGGTTTATGATTTAAAAAAAATAAAACTTAGAACCCTACACACACTCTCCAGGCTCCACTCTCGACTCCTATTGCAGTGTCCTTGTTTCCACACTCGACCTCTGCATGATGCATCTAGACTCCACACTCGATCCCTGTCTGATGTGTCTCAAACTTCCACTACACCCTCGACGGAGTGACTTGACTCTAATGCAACTCATTTTGATCCATTTATTCAAGATCCTACCCAAAAATTTAACAAAGTTGGAAGAATACGTGGATGTTTTTAAGATAAATTAACTGCGAGTTATCATTTGAGCCAAAATATTGAGAATTATGCACACTTTTTGGCAAAGGAAATGCCATGAATTAATGGAATTATGATAATCATGTTTGTACAAGAATGAAACCCCTGTTAGCCTGTCACTGAAAGCATGATTACTATTTGACTATCAGATTGCCAAGAAATGCAATGTAATTAAAGTCAAGTCACTGTAAATTACAGTGACTAGATTGTAATTAGAGTCAAGTAACTAACTTACAGGTTGCACTGTATATATGTGTTTATCAACCTACTATGTGTTTAAAACTTCAAAATTTTATTTTATATATATATATCTGTGTGTGTGTGTGTGTGTTAAATTTCTAGTATGTCGAATTTAATGCCAAACTTTATCACTAAAATTTTAAGTGTCGAACTTTATTCGAATTTCAAAGTTGTCGAACATGAACATGAACATGAACGTGGTGACTATGATCGTAACTATACTGCTCCCTTCTAAACATAGTCTTGAATAAAGTGACACCGAATGTCAATGAGCTTCGACTGGTCATGAAACATAAGATTCTCAGAGAGCTTGATGCAACTCTGATTATCACACATGATCTTGGTCGGCTCTATTCGTTTCTTAAGTAGGTTCAAAATTAACTTGCGGAGCCATATGGCCTCACACGAAGCCGTGCTTGCTGCCATGTACTCTGCCTCGGCTGAGCTCAGTGCTAAGGACTTTTGTTTCTTGCTACACCGGGAGGTCATTCCTGATCCGAGACTGAAACAATACCCATTGGTACTTTTCCGATCTACTATGCTTCCAGCCCAGTCTGTGTCTATGAAACCACTTAACTGAATTTCATTTTCCTTTGTGTACTTTAGCCCATACTCGACTGTCCCTCTCAAGTATCTGAAAATATGTTTAGCTGCTGCCTAGTGAGCCCTCCTTGGTTCCACCATGAACTGACTAAGGGTATTCACTGCATAGCAGATGTCTGGTCTTGAATTGACTAGATACATCAATGACCCGATGAGCTGTCTGTGCAAGGTGGGATCAGCCTCATCATCCTCTGATGTGTCTATCTTCTTCCAGTTAGTGATCATTGGTGTGGCCATGGGTCTACAGTCTTCCATCTGGAATATTTTCAGAATCTTTGTCGTGTATCTTCCTTGCCCTAGGAAGATTTCCCCTTCATGCTGCCAAACTTCTAACCCAAGAAAATAGTGCATCTGTTTGAGGTCCTTCATGTCAAATTCTATTGCCAAATTCTCCTTGCAGTCCACGATGAGCTTGAATGACCCAGTCAAAAACAAGGCATCCACATACAAAACAAGAATAAGTGGCTCATCTCCTACTCTCAAGAAGTATAAGTTGGGATCTGCGTCACTCTTGACGAGCCACATCTTCTGCAAGTAGCCATCAATCTGACCATACCATGCCCTAGGGCCTTGTTTCAAGCCATACAAGGCTTTCTTAAGTCTGTAAACATGAGTCTTCTGCTCATGTGTCTCGAAGCCCTTTGGCTGCTCTATGTACACTTCCTCCTTTATCACACCGTTCAAGAACGCAGTCTTGACATCCATCTGTTGAATCTCCCATCCCATCTGTGCTGCCAAAGAGATGATGGATCTGATAGAAGTGTACCGTGCTACAGGAGCAAAGGTTTCTTCATAGTCAATGCCTTCTTTCTGGGCATACCCCTTTGCTACAAATCTTGCTTTGAATTTCTCTATGCTACCATCTGCAACATATTTGATCTAGTAGATCCATCTGGATCCTACAACAGATCTGTCGTGTGGTCTAGGGACTACTTCCCAGGCATCATTTGTCATGATGGAGCTATACTCCTCCACCATGGCATCTACCCATACCTGATGCTGAGCTGCTTCCTGAAAGGTAGAGGGTTCTCCAACCTGAGCTACCAGTGCCTGATATCTGTCAAGTTGTTTCCTTATCCTCTTCCCTTCTCTAGGTGTTCCAACAAACCCTTCTGCATATCTAAGAATCTATTGGAGTTCTCTGCTCGGTCTCCCATCAGTGGTGGGTGGTCTCACTTGTTCTTCCTCCTGTTCTTCATCAGAGGAGCTTCCTTCAGAACAATTGTGCCTAGGAGAGGCACTAGACCTCTCCTCCAGAGGTCGTTGAGGCTGTACCAGTGGATCTTCCTCAATCTGCGTATCTATGGCCTTCTCTCGAGATTTCCTAAAGGCTCTTTCTTCAAGGAATTTTACATCCCTTCTTACCACGACTTTCCTACTCTCTGGAATATAGACACGGTATGCCTTTGCATTCTCACTGTAGCCCATCAGAAAACCCTTTTCTGCAGTTTGATCCAGTTTCTTCCTCTTTTCCTCTAGCACATGGCAGTATGCCACGTTGTCGAATATCCTGATGTGGCTCACTTTAGGCTTGCTGCCCGTGAACACACTTTCAGGGGTCACCTTCCCTAAAGCCCTATTTGGAACTCTGTTCTGAATATAGACTGTTGTGTTGCAGGGCTCTGCCCATAAGAATTTGGGCATTTCCTGGTCGTACAGCATTGCCCTTGCAACTTCTATTATGGTCCGATTCTTCCATTCTGCAGCCCCATTATGTTATGGATTGTAGGGAGTTGTCCACTCTCTCTTGATGCCTTCCTGCGCACAGAAATTTGTGAAGTCTTTATCGATATATTCTCCACCGTTATCTGACCTTAACTTCTTGATCTTCTTTCCTGTAGAGTTCTCCACCAATGCTTTGAAATCTTTAAACCGATTAAAGACTTCATCTTTGGTCTTCATAAAATAGATCCAAGTTTTCCTGGAATAATCATCAATGAAGGTGGCAAAATATTTTGCCCCACTGAGAGCTGTTGTAGACATCAGACCGCAAATGTCAGAGTGTATTAACTGTAATACACCTTTGGCTCTGCTGCTGCTTCTTGGAAATGTTGCCTTAGCGTACTTCCCTAGTACACATCCTCTGCAAACATCGTCTTTCTTTGTGCTGAGTTCAGGAGCCCCTATGACAGTATTTTTGAGAATCCCCAAGGCTCCATGATGTAGATTCCCCATCCTTCTGTGCCATAACTCATTCAGTCTCTGTCGTCTGTATTGCCGATCAGGGCCACCAGACAGTCAAGCTGAAGTTTATACAGCTTGTGACTCCGTACTCCAATTTGTGCCCTTTTACTCCGGTTAGGATGTTTGACATATAATTTGTCTTGAATAAAGTATACATCATAGCCCTTGTTCTGAAGTTGAGACACTGAGAGTAAGTTCGTCCCCAACCCTTGTACATGCAGAACATTCGTGGCTCGAACCTTGTGGCCATCTTCCGTCTGAAAAGTTACGGTACTTCTCCCGATGGGGGTACATTTTCCTTTGTTTCCCATAGTTATTTGGAAATTCATCTGCTCCTCTTGATAGCTCGAAAAAAATTCTCGAACCCCCATCATGTGAGCAGATGCTCCATTGTCAATATACCAAACATCAGGAGGAGTTGTGCTTGACACACATGCAAGATCCTCCTCTAGTCTGGATGTCAACGCTTTCATGTCATGTTCCCTCTGCATTTCTGCATGCTCTGGAGGACTGCGTGAGTCCTTTTGGTTGCATGAACCCTTCCCTTGGTTCATGTCAGATTTTCCCTTCCTGCCAACTGCACTGCCCCTTCAGATCTGCAATTGCTCTGATACCATGTAGAAATTTCTAAATCTTAATTCCTATGCAGAAATTATCATTGTTAATCTGGTTAAGCTTCTCATACTTATACAAGTTATTAACTGAATAAATTCAAGTTAACATCAAAGAAAAACACATAACAGATCTCTACCAATTCAGATCTAGAATAAGCATATGCACACAAAGACACAGTGACACAGTTATTTCTGGACAGACTGTCCCTGGAAAAACCCAATGTGGGAAAACCGGTCTCTGGCTGCTGGAGGGTTCTATTATTAAGAATATTTCTAAATACACAACTCTGGTTTCCAGATCTGGAAAAACCTACATAGAAAACTCTAGATCTGCAGCTCTTGGCTGATCTAAGGCCAAAAATACTGACTAATCCACACCCTCAAATGGGATTTACAAAACTCAGCCAGATCTAGGCCTAGAAACCCCAGCGCTGCCCCTGAAAGACACTATTGATGTTGCTGCTGCCGTCTGTTGCTGCTGCTACTACCGCTGCTACCTTTCTCTGCGCTGTCCTTGCTCATCTCTTCTCTGCTTCTTGTGTATTCTAGACCCCGGGATCAGATCATCCCCTTGGTCTAAATTCCCCTCTCTGCAACTAAAACACTTCTAAGAATTCTTAGCAACCTCGCCCTAGAATCTCAGCTTAGCTTCAGTGCTCTGCCTCCATGTGTGTTTTATAAATGACCCCAAGCCTTTCCTTTATAATTTTCTCGTTGACAAATCAACGACCAAGATTAAATCTTTAATCAATGGCTAAGATTAAAAGAAAGCTTGATCTGTGTGACTTATATTTCATCACATGTTTAATTAAATTCACTTTAATTATTTTATTTTCCTAAGTTTTAACTTAGGAAATACATTAAAATAATTAATTAATTTAATATCTCCTAAACTAGATGAAATTTCCCAAATCCATTTCTGGGTCTTGTAGATCCAGTGTACTCCAGTCCCTCCACAAAGTTTGGGAGCTAGAGCACAACTGATGCTACCCCAAATACACAAAATCTCAACACTCCCTCTTAGCATCAAGGGTGTGCTCTAGAAATACATCACACTCATGCATTACATGATTTTGGGCATAGGTTTTGTGTTGTTGAAGCTTAGCCTCCTTCCACTCAACTCTGCACTGCTGCTGCCATTCTGTATTGCTGCCCATGACTATGCCACTGCCACTGCAACCACTGTACTGCAGCTCCCTCTTCTTCGGAAGACCACCCTTTCCTCTAGTGGAAGGGGTTCTCGATCATTCCCATATTCTCTCTGAAGTAAGTGAACTTAACCTTATTCAGAGCCTTTGTGAGAATGTCTGCTACTTGTTCACTTGTAGGAGTGTATCGTAACTGTACTGCTCCCTTCTAAACATAGTCTCGGATAAAGTGACACCGAATGTCAATGTGCTTCGACCGATCATGAAATGTAGGATTCTCAGAGAGTTTGATGCAACTCTGATTATCACACATGATCTTGGTCGACTCTATTCGTTTCTTAAGTAGGTTCAAAATTAATTTGCAGAGCCATATGGCCTCACACGAAGTCGTGCTTGCTGCCATGTACTCTGCCTCGGCTGAGCTCAGTGCTACGGACTATTGTTTCCTGCTACACCAGGAGGTCATTCCTAATCCGAGACTGAAACAATACCCGCTGGTACTTTTCCGATCTACTGTGCTTCCAGCCCAATCTGCATCTATGAACCCACTTAACTGAATTTCATTTTCCTTCATGTACTTTAGCCCATACTCGACTGTCCCTCTCAAGTATCTGAGAATATGTTTAGCTGCTGCCCAGTGAACCCTCCTTGGTTCCACCATGAACTGACTGAGGGTATTCACTACATAGCAGATGTCTGGTCTTGTATTGACCAGATACATCAATGACCAGATGAGCTGCATGTACAAGGTGGGATCAGCCTCCTCATCCTCTGATGTGTCTATCTTCTTCCAATTAGTGATCAGTGGCGTGGCCATGGGTCTACAGTCTTCCATCTGGAATCTTTTCAGAATCTTTGTCGTGTATCTTCCTTGCCCTAGGAAGATTTCCCCTTCGTGCTACCAAACTTCTAACCCAAGAAAATAGTGCATCTGTCCCAGGTCCTTCATGTCAAATTCTATTGCCAAATTCTCCTTGCAGTCCATGATGAGCTTGAATGACCCAATCAAAAACAAGTCATCCACATACAAAACAAGAATAAATGGCTCATCTCCTACTCTCAAGTACTATAAGTTGGGATCTGCGTCACTCTTGACGAACCCCATCTTCTGCAAGTAGCCATCAATCCGACCATACCATGCCCCGAGGGCTTGTTTCAAGCCATAAAAGGCTTTCTTAAGTTAGAAAACATTAGTCTTCTGCTCATGTGTCTCCGGTCATCACCTCGATGGATGGCTCTACTGGGGTAGGCTCTACTCTCTCCACTAAGATATCAACAGACACGGTCAAGGAGGTCTCCAACAAGGGTGAGTCCTGTGTCACACTAGGTGTATCCACGAGCTCCCCACAATCCTATGTGCCCTCATCCTCCAAGTGTGAGGTATCCATTTTGATGGCTTCCCCCTCCGTTATTCGATCAAGCTGGAAAGAGGTATCCAACTTTTCCACCCGATCCCGAGCTGTGCAATCAATGGATCCATCATACGTAGGAAAAGGTGTCCTCCCAATGATACGTTGCAATTCTAAACTTTGCGTGCTAGACCTCCCACTGTTCCTTCCTTCTTCATCCTGCCTGAGGTGGAAGTAATCTCTAAAGGACAAAGCCGCTCTGAATTTTTCCCCCATGGACTGCCATTCTCAGAAATAATCTCCCATGGGTATATGATCATGCCCCCTACCTTGCTCACTCAGTACTGGAGGTAAGAATGTAGGCATCGTGATCCTGCATGGCCTACTGAAGGCTGGCGGGCTGCCATGCCCCAAGCACCTCTACTGCAGCAACCATGCCCCACCGAACATAACGTTGGAGAGGGGGCTCCCGAGCAATGAGCTTCCGAACCCCATACAAAAAGCACATAAGGGGAAAGAATAACAAAGGATGGGACAAGCACAAGCATCGCTTGCAAGTACAGGAAACAACAAGCATGAACTCAAGATAGGAAACTAACAATGTTGCAAGTCTCTTTCACAAGAGGCACCGCCCCAACAAGCATCAAACCCGCTCTCCTAGAGACACACCACACATGCCTAGATTACATAAAATCGAAACCCACACAACCCAAATGAAAAAAAAAAACCCTGCTATCAATGATCCTACCGCAGGTTCACCTATGGTAACCTTGTTACGACTTCTCCTTCCTCTAAATGGTAAGGTTCAATGAACTTCTCACAACGTCGACAGCGGCGAACCACCATCGTCGACGCAATCCGAACACTTCACCAAATAATTCAATCGATAGGAGCGACGGGCGGTGTGTACAAAGGGCAGGGATGTAGTCAACACGAGTTGATGACACACGCTTACTAGGAATTCCTCGTTGAGGACCAATAATTGCAATGGTTTATCCCCATCATGATGTAATTTGAGAAGATTTCCCGATCCTCTCGAACCAGGAAGAAAAACTCGTTGGATGCATCAGTGTAGCGTGCGTGCGGCCCAGAACATCTAAGGGCGTCACAGACCTGTTATTGCCTCAAACTTCCATGGCCTAAACGGCCATACTCCCTCTAAGACGATGGCCGCGAAGGGGAACCTCCGCGTAGCTAGTTAGGAGGCTGAGGTCTCGTTCATTATCGGAATTAACCAGACAAATCGCTCCACCAACTAAGAACGACCATGCACCACCACCCATAGAATCAAGAAAGAGCTCTCAATCTGTCAATCCTTACTATGTCTGGACCTGGTAAGTTTCCCCATGTTGAGTCAAATTAAGCCGCAGGCTCCACTCCTGGTGGTGCCCTTCCGTCAATTTCTTTAAGTTTCAGCCTTGCGACCATACTCCCCCCGGAACCCAAACACTCTGATTTCTCAGAAGGTGTTGACGGAGTCCTTAGAGCAACATCTGCCAATCCCTGGTCGACATCGTTTATGGTTGAGACTAGGACGGTATCTGATCGTCTTCGAGCCCCCAACTTTCATTCTTGATTAATGAAAACTTCCTTGGCAAATGCTTTCGCAGTGGTCTGTCTTTCATAAATCCAATTATTTCACCTCTGACAATGAAATACAAATGCCCCCGATAGCCCCTATTAATCATTACTCCGGTCCCGAAGGCCAACACAATAGGCACATGAAGGACTTCATTTGGCCTTCCAATAACCCTTCTATTTATCTTTCTATCGTCTCAACCCTCTTGAGAGGCTAATTAGTCTTATTATGGACCTATTTGGTGGGCTTTTCACCAAAAGTATTGTTTTTTTGCACATTGTTTTATTTTAGGGGCAACATTAGGCTAAAATAGGCTGTTTGAATCCCTTGGAAGATTGTATAAATAGAATAGATACATTCTCTCTTATTGATCATCACTTGGGTTTGTATCTCTCTCTCTTAAGAATTTCACTATAGCTTTTGGAGGACGAATTGGAGAATCATTGATGTCTTTCAATATTTGGATATCTTTTCTTTATCTTGGAGATTCCACTTTGTCTCTCTTCGATGGTTGGAAATACTCATTGTACTTGTAAGTGTTATTTTCAAGCTTATCATTATCTCTGATGTACATGATTAATGTATGGAATTTTCGCTCATGAAATATGAGAAGCTGCCCTAATTTTTATGCGAAATTATGAAAAAAAATTATTTGTGAGAAATTGCATATGTTACATGTTTATTAAATAGTGAATCAATATTCCTAGGGATAAATTCTTTTGGTGACCTAGTAGTTGTCTCTAAGGCCATACGAAGTTGCTAAAAGACTCCTTAATTGGGTAAAGGAATTTTAAAAATTGAAAGCATGTTGACTCCATTCTCCCAATAGGCTAAGGGACTGATCTAATCTTTGGTGATCACCTCAATGAATATTTTTTTTCACCTCTCGTCCTTTATAAGCCCTAACCCTAGAGGTCTCCTAGTGTTATTTTTTGTAGCATCGGATGTGTTCTCCCAAACCCAGAAATCATTTCTGGAAATTTCGTCTAGAAGTGTCTCAATTAGATTATTAACCAATTTTTAAATATTTCCTAAGTGTAAACTTAGGGAATATGGTTAATTAATCAGTATTAATTGAAATAAGGTGAGAATCATCTAGAAACTCACATGGATTAACAGGAAATCAATTTGGGCCATCGATTATGTTTTAATCTTGGTCATTGGTGATCCAACAAAAGATTATAAGAAGAAGTTGATGGATAGATGGAGAACACACTCGTGCAGATACTCAGTTTCCCAGGCAATTCGATTTTCTCAGTAGCAGAAGCTCAGTAGAGAAGATAGAGCCTGAGGGTGAGTAGCAAGTGGAAGAGGAGGGCAACAACATTCCGGGTGGAAGGTTTCCAATCCTCAGAAAAGGCAAAGGAAGGAAGGTTGTAATTCTCATAGGGCTAGCGTAAGCTCTACATAGAGATGTGACGCAAGAGGCTCAACGCAGAGGCTAGGGAGGTAATTTCGGTGGCATAAATTAGTTGTGGGGTGAGAGAAAATTCTCACAATAATTTTTCCAGTGTTTTCCTCATATTAGATTGCCATTAGGGCATCTAAATTATTGTACTCATAATAGATGCTAAAGAATAATAATAAAACTCTCATATGTTGCACTGGTTTTCCCACATTGGGTTTTTCCAGGGACAATAGTCCAAAAACAACTGTCAAAATTCTTATGTATGTGCTATAATTTCTCAATTTTCAGTATTTTATTTTCTGTAGTATTTTTAAGGTTAAAATTGCAGTTGTGATCTTATTTGTTGTTTGTCGTAGAAAATAAACTTCATAATTAATTTTTGAGTTAGAATAATAATTTCCAGTTGCTGAAATAGATAAAAAAAATCACATGGTATAAGAGCAAGGTTGATCAGCCGGAGAGCTAAGAAAAACGACGCAAAGGAATTTCAGTGCTCAGTAAGGGCAACATGCAGAAATTCCCAAGGGCAGCGTAGTATTTTTCCAAGAGGTCGAGTTGCTTGAGGAAAACTTTGATTTATCTGAGAAAGGGGCAAAAAAATCCAATCCTTCCAGATCGAGTGATTCCAGAGGCAGAGGGAACAGCTCAGATTTTTTGTTGAGTGGATCTCTAAATGGAAGCAGAGGTTTTTGCAACATGTTGCTAGAAGCAGAGGCAACATCGGGGTGGAAAAGAAGAATAGCACACTATAAAATCTTCAGCATAACCATGCACAAAAGTAACATTAAGGAGAATTCAAATTTGTCTTCCAGATTGGAGGACGAATTTTCTTGCCTATCAGGATAAACTTCATTGGGTGTCTGGTATATAGACAGTGGAGCATCAAATCACATGATAGGGGTTAGAGAATATTTCTCTAGCTACAAGCAGGAGCAGATGGACTTCCATATTACTATGGGAAACAGAACAAAATGTACTCTAGTAGGAAGAGGTACCATAGATTTTGAGAGGGAGTCAGGAGCAAGCACCAGTGCTACAAATGTATTGCATGTGCCAGGATTGGGTATGTGTGAAAATTTCATCTATTGCAGCAACTGGAAATTATTCTTCTAACTAAAACGTTAATTATGCAGTTTATTTGCTGTAGCAAACAACGAATAAAATCACAACTGTAATTTTAACAATAAAATTACTGTAGAAAATAAAATACTAGAAACTGAGAAATTCTAGCACACACATAAGAATATTAACACAGTTATTTTTGGACAAATGTCCCCGGAAAAACCTAATGCGGGAAAAACGGTGTAGTAGATGAGGGTTTTCTTACTATTCTTCAACAACAAATTCGAGTACAAAATTTTAGATGGTCTACTGGAAATCTAATCTGATGAAAATACTGAGAGAATTTTCTCACACTCCACTGCAAATTTCTGCACCCGATATGGACCCTCTATCCTCATGCTAGAGCCTCTGCGTCACTCTCTATGCAGTGACTATTCAGAGCTATTGAGGAATTCACCTTTCCTCCCTCTGCCTCTTCCAGAAGCTGGAAATCTTCCTCCTGGAATTCCGCTTCTCTCCTCTCTCATCTGCTACTCAGCCTCTGGCTCTATTTTCTCTGCTAAATCACAACCATTGAGAAAATTGAACTATCTAGGAAACTAAGTCACTGCACTAGTGTGTTCTCCATCTACCCATCGACTTCTTCTTATAATCTTCTGTTGGAGCACCAACGACCAAGATTAAAACATAAACGATGGCCCAAATTAATTCCCTGTTGATCCGTGTGAGTTTTGAGATGATTCTCACCTTATCTCAATTAATACTGATTAACTAACCATATTCCCTATGTTTAGACTTAAGAAATATTTAAAAATTGGTTAATGATCTAATTTAGACACTTCTAAGAGGAATTTCTAGAAACAATTTATGGCTTTTGGAGAACTCATGAATTCTAGCATCTCCACAAAATTTTGTGGCTAGAACACATTCAATGCTACAAAAACTAACACTCCCTCTTAGCAAAGAATGTGTTCTAGTGTTGCACCTGCTGCCACAACACCCTGTCTCTGCATCATCTCCTGTCACGTTGTTGATGTCTGGCTACTGCTACCCACCAACCATTGTGCAACTCTGATATGAGTTGCATCTGTGTTGCTGCTGACCCTGCTCAATTGTTGTCAACATTGCATCTGCACTGCAACTCCCTCTCATTTGTTGCTACTGCAACTATAACATCTGAAAGTGAGAACATCCAAAGTAACATGTCCCTGTTGCTGAAATGGGTTCTCCACCATGTAGAAATTTCTGAATCTTAATTCTTATGTAGAAATTATTTCTGTTAATCTGGTTAAGCTTCTTCTACTTATACAAGTCATCAACTAAATAGATTCAAGTTAACATCAAAGCAAAATACATAATAGATCTCTACCAATTCAAATCTAGAATAAAAACATGCACACATAAACAAAGTGACACAGTTATTTCTGGACAAACTGTCCCCGGAAAAACCCAATGTGGGAAAACCGATCTCTGGCTGCTAGAGGGCTCTATTATTAAGAATATTTATGAATACACAACTCTGGGTTCCAGATCTGGAAAACCTTACAGAGAAAACTCTAGATCTGCAGCACCTGGATGATCTAAGACCAACAATACTAACTGATCCACGCCCTCAAACGGGAGTTACAGAACTCAGCCAGATCTAGGCCTAGAAACCCCAGATCCGCCCTTGAAAGACACTGTGTCAGCCTCTGAAGGCCTCCAAATGCTCAGCGCTGTCACTGGAAGGGACTGGGTTACCCTAGACTGGGTGACACAGTCACTACGCTACCCCTAAGGGTCTCTGCATAACCCCTGAAGGGTTTCCTAAAAATCACGTTGTCCTTGCTGCTCTGCTCCTACTCACCCTGTCTCTGCATCATCTCCTGTCACGTTGCTGATGTCTGGCTACTACTAGTCCACGCCCTCAAACGGGATTTACAGAACTGAGACAGATCTAGGCCTAGAAACCCCAGATCTGCCCTTGAAAGACACTGTGTCAGCCTCTGAAGGCCTCCAAATGCTCAGCGCTGTCACTGGAAGGGACTGGGTTACCCTAGACTGGGTGACACAGTCACTACGCTACCCCTAAGGGTCTCTGCATAACCCCTGAAGGGTTTCCTAAAAATCACGTTGTCCTTGCTGCTGCTCCTACTCACCCTGTCTCTGCATCATCTCCTGTCACGTTGCTGATGTCTGGCTACTGCTACCCACCAACCATTGTGCAACTCTGATATGAGTTGCATCTGTGTTGCTGCTGACCTTGCTGAATTGCTGTCAACATTGCATCTGCACTGCAACTCCCTCTCATTTGCTACTACTGCAACTATAACATCTGAAAGTGAGAACATCGAAAGGAACATGTTCCTGCTATTGAAATGGGTTCTCCACCATGTAGAAATTTCTGAATCTTAATTCTTATGCAGAAATTATTTCTGTTAATCCGGTTAAGCTTCTCCTACTTATACAAGTCATCAACTAAATAGATTCAAGTTAACATCAAAGCAAAACACATAACAGATCTCTACCAATTCAGATCTAGAATAAGCACATGCACACATAAACAAAGTGACACAGTTATTTATGGACAAACTGTCCTCGGAAAAACCCAATGTGGGAAAATTGGTCTCTGGCTGCAGGAGGGCTCTATTATTAAGAATATTTCTGAATACACAACTCTGGGTTCCAGATCTGAAAAACCCTACAGAGAAAACTCTAGATCTGCAGCACCTGGATGATCTAAGACCAACAATACTAACTGATCCACACCCTCAAACGAGATTTACAGAACTCAGCCAGATCCAGGCCTAGAAACCCCAGATCTGCCCTTGAAAGACACTGTGTCAGCCTCTGAAGACCTCCAAATGCTCAGCGCTGTCACTAGAAGGGATTGGGTTACCCTAAACTGGGTGACGCAGTCACTACACTACCCCTAAGGGTCTCTACGTAACCCCTGAAGGGTTTCCTAAAAATCACGTTGTCCTTGTTGCTGCTCCTGCTGTTGCTGTTGTCGTTTGTTGCTGCTGTTGTTGCTGCTGTCTACTGCGACTGCCTTCCTCTGCGTTGTCTTTCCTAATCTCTTTCTGCTTCTTGTGTATTCTAGACCCCGAGATCAGATCATCTCCTTGGTCTAAATTCCCCTCTCTGCAACTGAGACACTTGAGAATTCTTAGCAACCCTGCCCTAGAATCTCAGCTTAGCTTCAGTGCTCTGCCTCTGTGTGCCGTACAAATCACCCTTAAAAGTTGAGATTCTTCTTGTTCTATGTGGTATTGGATTGCAGTATTTTATGTATGTTTAATTTTACATGGCAAACTTCTATAAGTAAATGTTGATTTTACGGCATAATGTGGAGTTCAGTTAATTTTCTGCATTTTTAGTTAAAATACCCCTTTGGGGATATTACAGTGGTATCATAACTTCATTCTTGGCTTAGCCTGCGGGTTTCAGCTCCAGTTGCAGTGATTATTATAGCCGTAGTTATTAAGGGTCTTTCCGATAGAAATTCAAGGAGGTGCCAAATCATATTTGGCCAAGTCACAATTTGGCTGCAGAAAATATATTTCGTAAGAAAGGAGCTGATTGGCCATTCTACAAATTGGCCATCATATTAAAATGGGCATGGATCATTAAATTGGGGCTGTCAAATGTTGAAGGGAGTTGAATCTTTCATGAGGCCATACGAAACCCAATATTGCATCACCACGAGAATTTTGTCGAGCCACATTGCAAGTTTATGACTGATCGCAAATTTTCAAAACAAAGTTGAAGTCTTTGTTTGCCAAAGCCACGCCCAGAAGAACGATCGATTTGCGAATGAGAAAGGGAAGGTGTTGAATCCGACGGTGCTCATAATTCGTGGATACAGAGGAATTGTTTATGAATTGTTGTGGGGGCCGTAAGCTCATTAAAGGAAGACGGATAATAGAGTCCGCATAGACAGCATAAAAATAAAAATAAAATTTCAAGCTTAGAGGGCCCATGCCGTTTGCGCTATAAGAAGACCGAAAATTTGTTGCTGGGAAAGGAACACGTGTATATTTGGTATGCCAGATTTACTACATGTCGTGAGCCCATCTAAAACCAAAAATTCCAAACCACGTGATTGCGTATGCTTCGAAGTGTGATTTGTCGAGTGCCCAGTTGAAATAAAAATTCACGTGGTCGAGTTTTGTCCTCCCTAGAAGATCACATTACCTGACGGCCGTAAATTTGAGGTCACAATCATACCACCAAATTATTTTTTCGTGGTGGGCCGACTTTGTATTCATGCTGGCAAATCGAACAGCGACTGTCGGCAAAACAGGATGGGATCGTTACCCTGGCATGTATACAGAAATGTGTGTTAGTTTGTCAACGGATGGTCCGTGGGTGATAGATTGATCAGAGTTGTGTGCACCCGGTATGCACATTTGTTATTACATCCAAATCGACAGCAAGAGTATTAGCCAATTGTTGCCTTGTACTCGACATAAAATCTTCAAGCCACATTTCTCTTCGAAGACTGAGAATCATCATTGAGACACTGTGTCGAATTTCATTCAAGGAAAGGGTCGAATTACCTAAGGGACAGTGGTTAAATTACAGGAGATTATTGTAAACAATTAACATTGCTCATAGAATGACGAATTCTGGAAATTGAGGTGTCCCAAATTCAACAACACTCTCATTTCTTAAAGAAGGTCATATCTCAGGAGTCTAATCTCTGAAGACCAAACCTAACAGGGGTTCAAGAGGCCGAGATTCAATTCTTGAAGGAAAAATTTCACTGTCATAAAATTTTGGGGATGAATGCACAAAATTATGGTGAAGTCGAGACAGTTTGGAGGAGGCTGACCGCAAAACCACAAATCTAGAATTATTTCGAAAAGCATATTTGTCAAATCTGGTGTATACTTCACAAAGGAAGATTGTAAAAATTGGACTGATATTATTTTGTTGCAATGGGACTCAGCTGAGCGAACGCTGTACAAGGTTATCAGTATTTTGAGTCATATGTACCAGACTTGGGGCTGAACAGGTGTTGTTTCTACTGTTGAGGAGTATATTGTATCGCAGGTGTTTTCTGGGGTGTAACAGACACCTACAAGCGTACACTTTAATCAGCAAACTGATTGGTATTTATCATTGTATTTCTCTTATTATCGTTGGAGGCCGCTCTATTAGAGAGGACACTGTCATCCTATCATATAGCAGGAAGCAGGGGAATGAAGGGGGTATTCTCGGAAAGCCATCCTTGCTGCGATATATGAAGGTTGGATGTAAATTCAAGGGATTCACAATGCTCAAATCAGGAAAACAATAATCATATCATTGGTTTAACCATGGAAGAATTCCTAAACAGCTTGAGAAGTATAAAAATTGGTTCCTTGAACCACCATGCATCAGATGACCATAAAACAAAACAGAACAGCAGACCCTTCTCCAAGAAGGTACATAATTTGCTCCAACAAAGGCACCGGAGGAATTTACAAAAGGAAGAAGAAGTGGGAAATTGGTTTTATGCACTTGGGATGGACTTAAAAAGTGGAAGATCAGAAAATGACTTTCCCATGTTAGAGAAACTGGAATCCTGCCTTTCAAAGGTAGAGCGATCTGATTGGATTTTAAATTGGGCTTTGGAACCATCTATGCTTGCATTGGTACAAGCTAGATTCTTGGAGCATCCAAGTGAGAGAGTCAAGCTTATAGCTGCCTCTTGTTTCAGTGATATTTTGAGGATAACAACACCCTTCCCTCCCTACAATGATGATATTATGAAAAGAATTTTCAGACTAATAGTAGGAACCTTTTGGGATTTATACAACTGTGCAGGGAGAAAGCTTAAGGTCTTAGACGCCATGGCCATGACTCGGACTTATGAGGTCATGATCGATCTTGAGTGTGATGGCTTGATTTTGCAAATGTTCCAATGCTTCTTCAGCATTAGGAGACATCATTCTAACATAGCCATAGCTCACATGCAGTCCATCCTGTCGTCATGTATGGGAGAACGTGATGCCATTTGCCGGGAGCTGCAGTCTAGGTTGTTGAGCATTTGGAGGAGAGAGCAGTTGGTCTCACCAGCTGCTTATGAGCTAGCCCAAGGGCTAGTTGAGCAGAACATTGAGCTTTTCAGGAAACAGTTGACCAGGGAGGAGCTGTTCTAGTTTGGTGGATCAAGCAGCAGAAATGAGCTAAGGAGGAAGGGACTTTGCTTCATTTGCAAAGAACCTTGGGGGCCCGATCACTCATGTTTGAGAGATGCAAATGAGGTGGCAGAGGTAGAGCAGGTAGACGTTCCTTCAGTATGCTAGGATGAGGACTCTTCTTCAGATGAGTCCATGGGATCAGTTGAGGACACTTCTAGGGAGCGAGAGCAGTCATGCGGAGTTGATGGCAGTAGGTCGAAGCTGCATTCCAGTGTGCAGGGTGAGCAGTCAGGGGACTCTACAGGAGATACTTTGGGTGATGAGTCACTTGTGACGATTCAGCCAAAGCAGCATATGATGGAGCTTGAGTCAGCAGAGGAGGATACTATGCACATCATGCATGATAGTCCTTTGGGGGAGAACCAGATGGAGGCTCACATTGAGTCCATGATGGATATGCGGCTAACCTTGGGGTCAGCCATTGAGGAGGAGCAGTCAAATGCATAGACATCGAGTACGGTGACAGTAGTTGCAGATCCATATCCTCTGGAGATGTTGGAGGTTGATGGGATAGTTCTGCAGGGGGCTAGTAGACAGCAGGGGCATTACATTCCCGATCAGGAGAGGGATGAGTTGTTGGAGATGGTGAAGCATCCATCGTTGGGCCGACACACTGATGAGGTACAAATATATGCACATGCAGTCAGCAGAGCTGTAGTACTTCTAGGGAGTAGCACTCTCCAAGGGTAAATCGATGGGGCTTGCAGCATATCTTGCCCACTTTGGTCCATTATAGAGAAAGGGGCTTTCTTCTACAGGCAGCTTTCGATGGCAGACGGGACAGAGCAGCGTGAGTTGATTATGAGCTGGTGACAGTTCTCTGGGCATATTCTGTATTCAGTTGACACTACATTGGATTCTTCTTCCAGGATAGATTGGCGGGAGATCGTGAGCTGGTACCCTCTTTATGGTACAATTTCCTTCGTAGGGAGCACAGTAGAGCAGGGGCCCTTAGACATACTAGATATTACAGACTCCAGCTGGCAGTGGGGCACAGATCGTCACTTCTTCAGCACTCCATCCCGATTTCAGGAGAGCAAGATTAGCATGGGATTGAGTCAGGACTTGGATTGGAGAGAGGTGATGAGTTGGTATGCAGTTGGTAGGGCAGCTAATACAGTTAGAGGTACAGCACATCAGGAGCCAGGGAGCATTGATGCTTGTTGGAGGACTTCACTTCATAGGCATCATCTATAGCCAGAGGCAGTGCGCAATCCGAGCCGTGGGACTTGTGCGATGATTGGCCATGGTGGCATTGGGGTCTGGGAGGATTATTTTTTGACAGATACAGGGAGAGATCAGTTTGGGATCTCGGCATTGAGTGGTCTATTCCGAGTGGCTTGACACAGGTGCATAGCTGCACCCAGGGGTTTGTATGGGATCCAAGCATTCGGTCTCAGTCACATCGGGCCAACAGGGTGGCCCACATATTTGGATTGCTTGAGGGCAAGCAATCTTGGGGCGGAAAGTCTGTAATATTCCTCTTTTTGGTGTCACCTACAATAGGGTTAGGTGGGACTTCCAAAGTTAGGAGCAGACAGGTCACAAGTACATATTGGTGCTATCAGCGGGCTCAGGGGCTTTTGGGAGGAGTTTTGAGTAGTTTCCATGGTGTTCGTTGGAATTCACTTGATATATTCCATCATCTGAGCAGTTTGTCTTTCATTCCGGTGCATTCCAACAACTTTTGGAAATTTGAGTAATTTATGGGCTTAACTCAGCTAATTACGCTCACGGTGGCATTCCGGGAGGAATACATGGCAAAACACCTTAGTGTAATAGCTCGTTGGAACCGGGACGAGGATACTTCCATGATGAGATAGTTGGACATGAGTTTCAGTGACCGAAGGAGACATGGTAGCCGATTTACTCTTTTCTGCATTAAAAAGGAATATTTTAATAAGAGGGAAAAGTGCTCCATGAATAAAATAATAATAAAATAATTCTCTAGAAGGCTCCAAGAGATCTATAAAAGAAAGGGAGGAGTCCATTGAGGGATATCTTTGGATCATATCATTTTATCGTATGAGAGGTGTGAGACGTGGTTCTCTACTTCAGCCGTAGCCCTAGGATGGAAACCCTCGGGTGATTTGTGAGTGTTGGACGAAAACTCAACTCTCTTGAGGAGACTTCACTCAGAAGTTTCGCAGAGCTTCAGGGATATTGGAGTGAGGATCATTCAGATCTTCAACAGGTGCTTCAGTGGATTCAGTGGTAGCTGTTGCCAGAGGGAGAGTGCAGCAGTTCAGTTTTGGAGGCCATCACCATGTAGCAGTGCAACAGATTGTATTGTTGGCCTGTTTTCCATCTCAGCTCTTTCTGGGTCAGATATATGTAAACCCTGTTATTATTTATAATAAAAGCTGAGATTCTTCCTGTTCTATGTGGTATTGGATTGCAGTGTTTTATGTATGTTTAATTTTACATGGCAAACTTCTATAAGTAAATGTTGATTTTACAGCATAATGTGGAGTTCAGTTAATTTTTTGCATTTTTAGTTAAAATATCCCTTTTGGGATATTACAGTTGGGTTGTATTGTTGATCATAGTGTATTAGGCTCATTGGACTCTCTGTTGAACATTTTATGATAATATAATAGAAGAAATATTTCAGAGGGTTTTCCCCATAGTGGGTTTTTCCCTGGTCTTTGACCAAATCTGGTGTCTCCTTTTGATGTGCTGATTGTCTCCCTTGTCATTGCATTTATTGTTCTATCTCCAATTAGTGTTGATGATTGGAAAGCAAATTGTAATTGGAAATATTGCTAATTTAAGTTTGGAATTGGGCTGAAGTAATTGATACAACGTAGAACAATCTGAAAATTAACATGGAATCAGAGCTAAGGTGAACGACAAGCCCGAGAGGAGACAAGTAATGAAGCAATCATCTTTGGAAAAGTTGAAAGAGCCAATCTAGTCAAATCAAGATGACAAACACCTTCAAGGAGAATGAGAAGTTGGGTGGCTCAACCAATTTTGCTACATGGAAAGCTAGGTTGGAAATCATAGCTGACAATAATGATGTTTTGGACTACATTCAAGGAAATGTACGTGAACCTACGGAGAATGCATCCGCTACCATTAAGAATAAGCATAGGAAAGGTGAGAATAAAATAAAGCTAATTATAGTTGATGGTTTACCAGACAATTTACTTGCATATGTTGGAAACTTGAGAAGGTCCAAGGACATGTATGATAAGATTGCAGGCATGTATGAGGTCAACAATTTGAATGAAATACTCACTTTGAAAGATCAACTCAAAGACACCAAGATGAACAAAGGAGAGTCCATACAATCCTACTGTAATGAATAAAATAATATTAATAATGATTAATTAGTTAATTAGTAGTTAGGTTGAAAGGGCATGTCTGATGAGACATGACCTTTCATGAAGAGGCACCTACCTAGGTATATAAGCAGGCCTCATTTGTAATTATCAATCATCTCATCTTTTTATCAATAATAAATATACTTATTCCAGTTTAGCAGAGTTTTTATGCTTCATTTGGTATCAGAGGAGTTTGATCTTCTGGCCGCTCATCGCTGCACAGAGCTACGCTCCCCGGTCCAGGCCTTTGGGCCATCAAAAATTCGTCAACATTGTTGTCGTTGAAGCATTTCGCTACTAGTCTTGGAGTTTCTCCATTTTCACCAGTAGGCCTTTGGCCAAAATAAAAAATTTGAAGAAATTTCAACAGCAGGCCTTTGGCCAGAATTAAAAATTTGAAGACATTTCACCAATAGGCCTTTGGCCAAAATTAAAAATTTGAAGAAAAAAAAGGGAAATTTTTGAAGAAAAATAAGCAAAAGCGATATATATATATAGTCAATATATATATATATAAGAAAAAAGAAAAAAAGAGATATATATAAAGTAGTACATATATGTACATACCAAGACAATTTAAAAATAAAAAGAAAAAACAAAGAAGGAAGAGTAGATAAGGTTATTTTCATTATTCTTTAAGTGGTTTACAAACTCGTGGTTTTAGAAGCCCATGGTAATTGCCCATGGTATTTGCAAGGTAAAATAAGAACAAAAGGAATAAAAAATCTCTGTGTGAATGGTAAGTTTACTTTTATGTGGAGAACATTAACCGAGTCAAATACACATAAGTGGACATATATTTTATAGGTGAATATAGGTGAATAGCCATGTTTCACTAGGGTTGTAACTTTTCAAAACAAAAAACAAAAAGAGTTAAAAAAAAATCAATTGTTAAAAAAAAAAAAAATTATAAATAAAAAAAAAAAAATAAAACTAGAATTTACTTTGTCAAAGAACTCATCACTAAAGGAAGACTATATTTAAGGTTATATAAAGGAAGTAATTTAAAAAAATAAATGAAAGGAAAAATATTATTAAGGATTTCTTAAAATATTAAGGAATCATTATTAAAGATGAAAGGTAAATAAAAGGAAAGAGAGGTTATTAAAGGTTTAAGTATTGAAAAAGTGGAAACATAGATAAATCATTATATTCTAACGATTTTATTTAAAAAGGGAATATATACATATATAAAAGAATTTGACCCTCTTTTAAAAAAAGAATATTATTGAAGGATTCATTACCAAAGATTGAAGGAATATTAGTGAAGGATTCATTACAAAAGATTGAAGGAGTAATAAAAGTTTGAAAGTTATATCTAGTATTTAAAATATAAAAAGGAAAATAATAATATTTTATTATAAATATTAGGAAGGGTCATTTTAAAAAAAAAGAACCTCAAAGTTATCTTCACAAAATGGCATCCAAAACAAAACTAAAGGAGGGAAGATTTCCTAGAAATTATACTATGTGTGTCTATGTGCTAATTGAAATCAAAGGGTCACTTGCGGGAAAGGAGGTTCTCATATCTATCGATCTTACTCAAAAGAATAATTATGTTAGTACTGAATGTGCTAACCAATTAGTGATCCCTGAATCAAATATAACTAAAACAAATTCATTTCACGCAAATGCCAAACAATATGACATAGAGAATTTACACTTAAGTATTGGGGAGTATTCCTTTGTCTCGCAATTTACTGTACCTTATTTTGCAATGATAGTGATATAGTTCTGAGTTCGCTCTAGATGGAATCACTAGGTTCATTAATCCTTAATACGAAAAATAAGTTTTTGACATTTTCTTACAAAAAGAAAAAAGTAACGCTACAAGATGTCATAGTGAAGCCGAATTCAGTAACACCGGAAGACATGTTAGAAATTTCAAAAGTAATTTTTCAAGAAGGTACAAAGGTGATCCACAATATGTAAAAGGAAATTGACAAAATCACCACTAACAAGAATGAAGAAGTTGCTTGCCTCAAGGACCACAACGACAAGTTACTAACGCAAATTAAGATGCTGAAAAAAGACAAGAAGTTATTAGAAAACAAGGTACAACAACTTGTCGAAAAGGAATCGTCAAAATCTTCAAATGTAGAAGTTCAAGTTGAAGAAAAAACGAACATTGGTCCAGTAACTGTCACAACTCAAGAAGAAGACAAGAAGGTTGCAAAAGATACAAACTTAGATGTTGCAGTTCAGATGAGGAATATTCTAAGTGAGGGTTCTGTAACCAACTCAATAAAATCCTTGCTAGAAGAAAATCAAAGAAGTCAAACCAAAAAGGTTCCCTATCGACATCCAAATCACGAGAGCAGACAACTCAACCAAGCTACGTATTCAGAACAGAACAAGCTGATATTTTGAAGAATACTAATGTTGGTGCAATCCATGCATGTGATAACAAGTCGTCACAAGTTGCCAGTCATCGTAAGATTCCACAGAAGATTGATTTAGGATGGTCCGATCCATTCTCAGTGCGACAGTTTTGTTTGTCACTTAGAGGATCATATCAGCTTGTATCGATAAGGATGACTACCCCAAGATGAGAAGATGTTCGTATCAGGAAAAGAATTTGAGGCCTTTCATCAACAAAAGCTTTTTGAGGAGGAAGGCAATGTAATAAATAAAATAATATTAATAATGATTCATTAGTTAATTAGTAGTTAGGTCGAAAGGGCATGTCCGATGAGACATGACCTTTCGTGAAGAGGCACCTACCTAGGTATATAAGCAGACCTCATTTGTAATTATCAATCATCTCATATTTTTATCAATAATAAATATACTTATTCCAGTTTAACAGAGTTTTTATACTCCACCTACATAATTAGGATATCCCATCTTAGAGATCAATTGTTAAGAGATGGGGAAGTTGTGGCTGATAGGGAACTGGTGGTCGTGACTTTGAGAGGTCTCTCTCCTATTTGGGAAACATTAATCACCACTATTAATGTAATATTCTTTTTTTTGGTGTCACCTACGACAGGGTTAGGTTGGGACTTCCAGAGTAGGAGCAGATAGGTCACAGATATAGTTTGGTGCTATCAGCGGGCTCAGGGGCTTTTTGGAGGAGTTTTGAGGAGTTTCCATGGTGTCCGGTGGCATTCGCTTGATATATTCCATCATCCGAGCAGTTTGGCTTTCGTTCCGATGCATTCCGACAACTTTCGGAATTTGAGTTATTTGTGGGCTTAACTCAACGGATTACTCTCAAGGTGGCATTCAAGGAGGAATACATGATGGATCACCTTAGTGTAATAGCTCATTGGAACTAGGACGAGGATACCTACAGGATGGGACGGTTGGGCATGAGCTTTAGTGACCATAGGAGACATGGTAGCCAATTTACTCTTTTCTTCATTAAAAAGGAATATTTTAATAAGAGGGAAAAGTGCACCATGAATAAAATAATAATAAAATAATGCTCTAGAAGGCTCCAAGAGATCTATAAAAGAAAGGGAGGCGGCCATTGAGGGATATCTTTGGATCATGTCATTTTATTGTATGTGAGGTGTGAGACGTGGTTCTCTACTTCAATCGTAGCCCCAGGATGGAAACCCTCGCGTGATTTGTGAGTGTTGGACGAAAACCCAACTCTCTTGAGGAGACTTCACTCAGAAGTTTCGCAGAGCTCCAGGGATTGGTGTGAGGACCTTCAGGTCTTCAACTTGTGTGCTTCATTATCTTTAATGGGTTCAGTGACAGCTGTTGCGGAGGGAGAGTGTAGCAATTCAGTTTTGGAGGCCAGCGCAGTGCAGCAGTTCATCTTGGTGGCCAGTTTTCCATCTTAGCTATTTTGGGTCAGATTTATATGTAACCCCAGATATTACTTAAAATAAAGTTTTGAGATTCTTCCTGTTCTATTTGTTAATGGATTGCAGTGTTTTATGCGTATTTATTTTACATGGCAATCTTCTGTTGAGTGAATAGTGATTTTACGGCATAATGTGGAGTTTATTTATTTTTCTGCATTATTAGTTAAAATATCCCTTTCGAGATATTACAGTGGTATCAGAGCTTCAATATTGGATCAGCCTGCGGTTTTCCAGTTTTTAGTTGCAGCTATTTTGGTTAGAAGGGCCTACACAGTCCTTGGAGGAGGCTCATTTGTGAGAGCTGCAATGGTGGGATTTTAGAGCTAAGGTGTTGGGGAATTGATAGGAGAGCCATATGAGGAGGTTGGCTGGGATTTTGGAGAGCAATGATTGATAGTAGCAGCTGCAGTGCCAGAAAACGAAATTGGAAGAGGGCCAAACTACAAAGGGTCATATTTTGAAGGTTGGAATTAGAAGAAACCCTTTCTGGGTTTTTCTGGGTTTTGGGCAAGGATCACCTTCCCAAATTCCTAGAATTTTCTGAGCAGTTTTCTGTGGGTAAATCAGAGGCCGAAGTCAGGAAGCAGTGTAGTCTTGGAGCAGCAGTGCAGTTTCTAGAGAAGCTTGCTTATTGGAGCAGTTGGATTTCCTTGCAATTATCACCTAGTGCTTGTAGCTTGCCTTGTGCAAGTCCAGCTAAACCACTATTACTTCCATATATGTCATTGAAACAATGAAGTTTTTAAAACAACTCCTAAATCAACATAGAAGTGCCTCAGTGGGTTGCGATCTAAACCAAAGACCAAAAAGATTAAACAATGCAGAAGTTAGCTCCTTGAAACAAAACAACAGACCCTTCTCCAAGGAGGTACATAATTTGCTCCAACAAAGACACCCGAGGAATTTACAAAAGGAGAGAGAAGTTGGAAATTGGCTTTATGCACTTGTGATAGACTTAAAGAGCGAAAGATCAGAAAATGAATTTCCCATGTTGGAGAAACTGGAATCCTGTCTTCCAAAGATAGAGAAATCTGATTGGAGTTTAAATTGGGTCATGGATCCATCTATTCTTGGAACATCCAAGTGAAAGGGTCAAGCTTATAGTTGCCTCTTGTTTCAGTGATATTTTGAGGATAACAACACCCTTCCCTCCCTACAATGATGACATTATGAGAAGAATTTTCAGATTGATAGTAGGAACCTTTCGGGATTTGGACAACGGTGTAGGCTCTACATTTGGGAGGAAGCTTAAGGTTTTAGAAGTCATGGCCATGACTCGAACTTATGAGATCGTGTTTGACCTTGAGTGTGATGGCTTGATTCTGCAGATGTTCCAATGCTTCTTCAGCATTAGGAGACATCATTCTGACATAGTCATAGCACACATGCAGTCCATCCTGTCGTCATGTATGGGAGTCCGTGAGGCCATTTTCCAGGAGTTGCAGACTAGGTTGCTAAGCATTTGGAGGAGAGAGCAATTGGTCTCACCTGCTGCTTATGAGCTAGCCCAAGGGCTAGTTGAGCAGAGCATTGAGCTTTTCAGGAGACAGTTGACCAGGGAGGAGCTGCTCCAGTTTGGTGGATCAGGCAGCAGAAATGAGCTGAGGAGGAAGGGACTTTGCTTCATCTGCAAAGAACCTTGGGGGCCTGATCACTCATGTTTGAGAGATGCAGATGAGGTGGCAGAGGTAGAGCAGGTAGACATTCCTTTGATATGCCAGGATGAGGAGTTTTCTTTAGATGAGTCCATGGGATCAGCTGAGGATGTTTCTGGGGAGCAAGAGTGGTCATGCAGAGATGATGACTGTAGGCCGGAGCTAGATTCCAGTGTGCAGGGTGAGCTATCAGGGGACTCTACGGGAGATACTCTGGGTGATGAGTCATTTATGACAATTCAATCGGAGCAGCATATGATGGAGCCTGAGTCAACAGAGGAGGATACTATGCACACCATGCATGATAGTCCCTTGGGGGAGAGCCAGATGGAGGCTCACGCTGAGTCGATGATGCCTATGCGGCTAACCTTAGGGTCAGCAATTGAGGAGGAGCAGTCAGATGCACAGACAACGAGTACGGTGACAACAGTTGCAGATCCATATCCTTTGGAGATGGTGGAGGTTGATGGGATAGTTTTGCAAGGGGCTAGGGGACAGCCGGAGCATTACATTCCCGATCAGGAGAGGGAGGAATTGTTGGAGATGGTGGAGCATCCATCTTTGGGCCTACACATTGATGAGGTGCAGATAGATGTACATGCAGTTGGCAGAGCTGCAGTGCTTTCAGTTAGTAGCACTCTCCAGGAGTACATCGATGGGGCTTGCAGCATATCTTGCCCACTTTGGCCCATTATAGAGAGAGGGGCTTTCTTCTACAGGCAGCTTTCATTGGCAAACAGGGCAGAGAAATGTGAGTTGATTACGGGCTGGCGACAACACTCCAGGCGTGTTCCGTATGCAGTTGTTGCTACATTGGATTCTTCTTCCAGGATGCATTAGCAGGAGATCATGAGTTGGTACCCTCTTGATGGTACAATTTTCTTCGTAGCGAGCACAACAGAGCAGGGGCCCTTAGACACAGCAGATAATACAAATTCCAGCTGGCAGTGGGGCCCAGGACTTCATTTCTTCAGCACTCCATCCCGATTTCAGGAGAGCAGGATCAGCATGGGATTGAGTTAGGACTTGGATTGGAGAGAGGTGATGAGTTGGTACGTAGTTGGTGGGGTAGCTTATACAGTTAGAGGTATAGCACAGCAGGAGCCAGGGAACATTGATGCTTGTTGGCGGACTTCACTTCATGGGGCATCAGCTATAGCCAGAGGCAGTGCGCAGTCCGAGTCGTGGGACTTGGGTGATGATTGGTCATGGTGGCGTTGGGGTCTGAAAGGATTGTTTGCTGACAGATACAAGGAGAGATCAGTTTGGGATCCCGGCATTGAGGGGTCTATTCCGAGTGGCTTGACACAAGTGCATAGCTGCACCCAAGTGTTTGTATGGGATCCAGGCATTCGATCTTAGTTACATCGAGCCAACAGGGTGGCCCACATATTTGGATTGCTTGAGGGCAAGCAATCTTGGGGCGGAAGGTCTGTAATATTCTTTTTTTTGTTGTCACCTACGAAAGGGTTAGGTTGGACTTCCAGAGTTAGGAGCAGACAGGTCACAGGTACAGTTTGGTGCTATCAATGGGCTCAGGGTTTTTTGGAGGAGTTTTGAGCAGTTTCCATGGTGTTCGGTGGCATTCGCTTGATATATTCCATCATCCGAGCAGTTTGGTTTTCATTCCGGTGCATTCCAACAACTTTTGGAAATTTGAGTTATTTGTGGGCTTAACTCAGCTAATTACGCTCAAGGTGGAATTCCAGGAGGAATACATTATGGAACACCTTAGTGTAATAGCTCATTGGAACCGAGACAAGGATAGCTATAGGATGGGACAGTTGGGCATGAGCTTCAGTGACCAGAGGAGACATGGTAGCCGATTTACTCTTTTCTGCATTAAAAAGGAATATTTTGATAAGAGGGAAAAGTGCACCATGAATAAAATAATAATAAAATAATGCTCTAGAAGGCTCCAAGAGATCTATAAAAGAAAGGGAGGAGGCCATTGAGGATTATCTTTGTATCATGTTATTTTATTGTATGAGAGGTGTGAGACATGGTTCTCTACTTCAACCGTAGCCCTAGGACGAAAACCCTCAAGTGATTTGTGAGTGTTGGACGAAAACCCAACTCTCTTGAGGAGACTTCACTCAGAAGTTTCATAGAGCTTCAGGGATTGATGTGAGGACCATTCAGGTCTTCAACTTGTGCTTCATTATCTTTAGTGGGTTCAGTGACAATTGTTGCCGGAGGGGAGTGCAACAATTTAGTTTTGGAGGCCAACGCAGTGCAGCAGTTCATCTTAATGGCCAGTTTTCCATCTCAGCTATTTTGGGTCAGATTTATATGTAACCCCAGTTATTACTTATAATAAAATGTTGAGATCCATCCTGTTCTATTTGTTAATGGATTGCAGTGTTTTATGCGTATTTATTTTACATGGCAATCTTCTGTTGAGTGAATAGTGATTTTACGACATAATGTGGAGTTTATTTATTTTTCTGCATTATTAGTTAAAATATCCCTTTCGGGATATTACAATTAGCAACACAAATGTCTTCCCTCCATTTGATGAGATTGTTGGAAAGATCACTCAAGAAGATTCCAAGATGATAGGAAGAGGAAGGATTCAAAAGCACGAAGAAGGAGAACCCGTTGCATTCATCACTCATGACAACAAGAAAAAGAAAGGGAAAGGAGGTCCATCAAATTCAAAAAAGCCTCCTCGGAATCAAAATAAAAGGAAGGAATACTTGCATATTGAATGCTACAATTTTCACAAGGGTCATTATGCTCAAGATTGCCTCGAGAAGAATAATGGACCGCATTATAATACTAGAAGCAACAACAACAGATTCAATGATCTGTTAGTGTCAGTCTGTACAGCCTGTCACCAGTTATCAAATGGGCTCTTATCATGTCTTGTTAGGGTCTCAAAGTCAATTTTTTGTCATGTCATTAGGTCTTCAAGTAAAAATTTGGTCACTGGTTAGTATGTCTAGGGATATTTACACTCCTTTCAAAAATTTACATGTTGGTCCTTATCATCACTCAGTTGAGTGTATCACCATTGAAAGGTCATCATCATCACTTCAGCCATCATCATCATGATTTCATTCATTTCAGTGTCTCCATTAGGTCATTAGGGTTTCAGACACCAAATCTGTCATCCATGCATAAAATTCGACAATGGAGGAGTGGTAATAGGTAAAATTTTTCAATAAAGTTTGGTTTCAAATGTAATTCATGTTTCAAATATGTAATAAGTTCATCATGTTTCTAAAGCTGCAAAGAAAGTGTCAAAGTTACAAGTTTACAAAGCAAAGGGAAAAAGTCATGTAGTGGGCCATCCCACTAACATGAAGAAAAGTGACCACCACAAGCTATTAAAGGACAATTCAAGATCATTTGTTCGTTCACCTCATTGAAGAAGAGCTCTCATCCATCACCAAGTAAAAATTCAGCAAATTCAAGTAAAAAACACTCCAAATTTTGTGCCAAAAGCAGCCATGTTGCGCTTTCTGCCCTCCACGCTACGCTTTCTTCCCAACAATGTGTTTTCTCTCCTGGAGGCATCAAACCAAGTTCTGGAGGCTTCTGAAGGATATCAAAGTGTCTAGTATCGGTGGACAAGTAAGTTACACGTAAGTCAACCCCTCCTTGCAGCTCAATTTCATAATTTTAGTGTATAAACCCTCCATTGGCCTCTACACTGTGTTTTAGTGGGTGGCCCATATTTTCAAAGTTTGCAAGGTAAATACACTCTCCCACACACTTGTTACCCTCCCTCACACCCAAAACCATATATCATAGCTTTCATACCCCTTCATTCCCAATTCCTAAGTCCCAAACCCTAAACCCTAGCCTAATTCTGCAATTTTGGGCAGTTTTCCTAGCTAGGACTGTGTAAAAAATTCGTAGCTCATTTCCCTCACTCATTTAACTCCATTTCACTTCCTAAAGCTTACTAAAACCCCTGCCCATCTCCCTAAATTTTCCTACTCCCATTTCCCTTCCCTAACCCACTTATCCTATCCCTTTTCTCCCTTCCCCTGTTTTGTCATATTAGGGGTTTCTCCCCTTGCAAACAACCAAATGGAGGAGAATAAATCTTATACCAAAGGAGGCCATGTGATAAGACACGATGTCTACACCACTATCCAAGCACTGTTTTCAAGCAATAGGGTGTCTTCCTTTTTGTGAACTAGTTGAGAGAGTCAAATACAATGCCACATTGACCAAATTGTTTTCCACTCAACTCAAAAGGGACAAAGCAACAATTGCAGGGGTTTCTTTCACTATATCAACTGATATAGTAGCTGAGGCCACAGGGATGCCCAATCATGGTGAAAAATGGTTTAAGAACCAAGACCTAGCCCTTCATAATTATCAACCCTATCTCAAAAGACATTATAAACAACACATGAAGAAGATTTTTCCTGTTGGGTACCTCCTTGAGAAGTACACAACACTCATAAAGATCATCATGAAGTACTTAACCTGTGAGGGAATATTTTCTAGATTATATGGGTATCATGTCAGACTTCTCATGCATTGCAAAGGGGTAAAGCCACTCAATTTTCCCTATTACCTCTACAGAAGTTTGGCAAATATGGCAGAAAAAGTTCAGCATAAGCATAGTAGTCTTGAAATCAACCTCTTTCACCATGCTCTGATCAAAATGATTGTTTTACACCAGCTTGAGCAAAAGAGCATCACTTGGGAAACCTTCATGAAGGCAGATGTATTTTTGTCTTCTAGTACTACTAGCCCTAGTTTACCATCAACACCATCTAGACATGTGGAGGTTGGCTCACCTAGCACAGTTTCAGTGAGAAGGAAGATTGAGGTCACTCAAACATACCAAATAGGTAGAAGGCTTGTGTCTGCTCCTCAAATTGAGGAAGGGGCCAAGCCCACATCAGCAGAGTAGGAAACACCATTACAGCATGAGACATCTATGCATGATGAGGGGCATGACATTGACTTAGTAGACTTGGAGGCCAGTGAATAGCATAAAAACCTAGAGAGGATCATCAAGGACAAAGATGCTCAGATCAAAGAACTCCAAGAAAACTTTTCAAGGGCTAATTTCATCATTTCCTACCTAGAGCAAGAAAACAAGCAGTTGAAGGCAAAACAATTGTCTTTAGAGAAAAGTCAGTTTGAGGCTAGTATGCATGATGTGAAAGGAAAAGCAATGATTGACACTAAAGAGTCAGAGAAGCATGAAAAGCATGTCACAAGGAAGAGGCCAAGGACCATGGGTCTCCGAAGAGCATTGCAGAAAGAAAGAGAGCAAAATCCACCAGATGAACAGTCGAGTTTTGAAGAAAGAATAAACATGGAAATCAATGAAAACATGGAGTTTTGGCTTGATAAAGTCAATATTCACTTGGAGAAGCTCCTTGAAAAGGACAACAGGGACAACAAGATGCAAAAACACATGGTTAACCACTACTATGCAAGAAATCAGATTTGCAATGTCAAAGTCAAACAATTGCAAACCAAACTGAAGGAAACCCTAAAAAGTCAAAAGGAGAAGGAAAACTTGGATATCCTTGCTGATGATTACCTAGTGGTATAACATACCTTATGAGGCACCTCTGGACCAATTTTGAGGAGTTTTGGAGCAATTTTGTTTTTTTGAGAAATTTTGGTCAAATTTGGAAATTCCAAAAACCAATCATAATGGCAAAAGCATAGCATGGACCACTCTACGCTTTTGTTGGGGGGGTCCATTGGAGGAAAAATCAGCATTTTTGGATTCCTCTTGATGAGTACATCAATCCTAGTCAGCAGTTGAGCCATGTCAGCCTCTTCTGGGGGGTCAAAATGCCCAAAATATCCAAACAATAACTTTTTTGCCCTGTTTTTGGAGGCTTCGCTATGCTTTTTGAGCACTCTTGGGAGAATGAATATTTTGAGCCACCTTTTTGAGTTCTTGATGAGCCTATCATGTGACATACATATAGAGATTTCTATAGCATCTTTCAGATCATGATTTGGACACCTGGAAGGCCTCCAAAAGTTAATTTTCTTCAGCTTGCTACGCTCTCTCCAAATAACAATTTTTACAGGTTGTTTAACCTAGTTTGACTTTTTGACCTCTGTAATTGATGAATGATGATTTCATGAGGTGTAATTGAGCTGGTAAATAGTTAAATAGGTTAGATACATGCTTGTTAATGTAATTTTGGTCAAATGTATCTATTTTCCTATGATGAGGTGAATTGGTCGACCTCCACTAGACATTAGGGTTTTGTTGAGCTTATCATGTAATCAGCTCCACAACTGATGGATTTGACCCCTGAGAGAGGGGAGATGTTGTTTTGGTCTATATCTATCATTTTCAGAGTCATTTGACTGGTTGGACATCAGTGGATTGTTATCTTGTAGCTTGTACTTTCACATTCATATTCAGAAATCAAAGGATGTAGTTGCAGCTATTATCTAGGAATTCATGTGCAGTGAGTTTATGATCATGTATCTTCTCTGTTATAGTCTTTATTGAATGATATATATCTCCTCTTTCATATCTTGTATCTTAAGTGGCTTTCCTTCCCGTTCATAGGCAGAATTCTATTGATCTAGCTATGTTTATATGGAAATGTCATTTTGTGTTTCATGCGTCCAGTTTAATGAATTCATGAATGAACATGCTCATTAAATCCCTCTACTTTTTCAGACTCACCGCCATACCTACAAAACCCTAAAGCCATCATAGATCCACTAGTTAAACCCTTTTATACCTAGACCTAGCTCCTTGGTTTCATCCCTGATCCAGCATCAAACCCTAAAATTCTCAAAATCTACCTGAGCCTATCATAACTAGCCTAATATATTTCATGTCACAGTAAATCCTTGGTTGCGATCTCATTGAGAGAGCCCTCTTAGCCTGATAGGGCTAGCTACTAGGTCAAAGTGGTATGTGGTTACCTTTGTCAGTCTCCTTTTCAGCCTTCGGAGAACTAGTGGAGTGCTAACATGATCAAAGGAGGAGAGACAATCGAAAGAATGACAGCGATGGAAGAAATGATAGAAGAAGAAGAGATGCTCCAAGTGATCATGAAGAAGATCGTCGTCCACAAAAGAAGTCAAAATTCTCCACGTATGAAAGTAATGTTTGCAATCAATCTGAATATATTCTTATTTCCGCTCTTACTAGTTCATCTCCTCTGGATTCCTAGGATAGTTGGTTGGTTGATAGTGGGGGCATTCATCACTTCTATGGTTACAAGTAATTTCTCTCTAACTTATTAGAGAGGGAGTCAAATTTGAAAATCATCCTTGGAGACAACTCCACTCATCCCGTCAAAGGTTTTGGATCCGTAAAATTTCATTTAAATTTTGGGGAATCTATTGTATTGCATGATGTAATGTATGTGCCTGGGTTGAAGAAGAATTTGGTATCAACCTCCACTTTGGAAGACAAAGGGATGAGGGTTTCCTTCATCAAGGGAAAAGTTCTTACTTGGCCCATTGGATCACGTATGAAAGATGCGTTCACTTTGGGAACAAGATATGAAGGACTCTACAAGGTCACTGGAAGGCCACTACTGGAATTGGTTCATAATACAAAAATCTAAGTGAATTATGGCACCGAAAGTTAGCTCATATTCATTATGATGCACTTCCGAAATTGGAGAACTTGGTCTTCGGGATTCCAAAGGTTCAAGCTCAACATGATGGAGTATGTCCATGATGTGCCAGTGGAAAGATGACAAGGGGACCATTTCCCTCTCACCTTCATTGATGACTTTTCAAGAAAGACATGGATATACTATCTGAAGCATAAGGATGAAGCATTTGAAAAATTCAAGAAGCTAAAATTCTTGATAAAAAATGAAACTGGGAAGAAAATCAAAATATTTAGGTTCGACAATGGTGGAGAGTACACTTCAAATGAATTCATTGATTTTTGCAAAAAGGAAGGCATCAAGAAGGAGACAACTGCACCTTATACTCTCAAACTTATATATAATAGGGTCATGGACTCTCTCTATGTACCAATTGTTTACCGTTTATTTTTCTTGTGGAAGCATTGCTACTTTGTACACTTTTCAAGAATTGCAATAAAATGACTTTGGGGGTCCATTCATGGGTGTTCTTCCTTTGGAGCATGGTGCATTGTGAGCTATTATTATAATCTCTTCTATTTATGCTTTGAGTTATTTCATCTTCCATATACTCTTGTAGACTTGCTAGTGCAAAGCTATCTTGCATTAACATTTGATTTGGAAGTAGGTTCTAGATGTTGGAAGTTCTAGTTTATTTTCAAATAATTTTTCTAGAAGTTTCAATTCATTGTTTGCTTCTATAAATCTATATGGACTAATGTGTGATTGGAATATTGTAGAATAATTATTTTTGTTGGATCAAGCATGAGGGGAAGTCTTTGGGAGACCAACCCACTCTTGAAGCATCTTCAAAGGAACTCTCATGTGTTTATTTGGATTTCCATAGTTCATCTTACGAAGAAGTGTTCTTGCAGGGATTCGTTTGGGAAATAGCTTGTATACAAGCATACATTTCATATTTTAAATCTTTTCAAATAGTGCTTCATTGATTTTATATTAGCTACTTGAGAGAATTTTGTCTCAGGTGTTTTATGATTATATCTGCCAGTGTATTCCTTGTAAAGATTCATTTGCTGAAGAATAATAATAAAACCCTCATTTGCTACACCGATTTTCCCACATTGGGTTTTTCCGGGCACAATTGTCAAAAAATAAGTGTGTACATGTGATTGGTTCTTATGCTTATGTTCTTTATTGTTTACTTCTCTGCACATATATAATTGTGAATGTTGCAGTGTATTTATTTCAAAGTTTACTGATAGATTTCTGTAAATAACTTATCGGAGCAATAAGTAGGAGAAATAAATCTATCACTGCAACTGTAGATTTCTAGATTGAAATTTTCACATAGTACCAAAGGCAGAGATGAGTAACAAGAATGAATAAATCGGCAAGTGAACAGAAATCTGACATTGTTGCGGCAACTCGGAGGGGTTCACCCAGTTCTCCAGAAAGGAAAGGAAGCATGAAAGGACAAATGGATCACGATGTTTCTGTTCTGGCATCCAACTGGGAGAAGAATTTGCTTGTGTGTCCAGCACTGCTTCTCCTAAAGTCTTGTACATTGACAGTGGAGCTTTTGCCCATATGATGAGAGTGCGGGAATGTTTTTCCGACTACCGAGAAGAACAAATGAACTTTAAAATTACCATGGGTAATAAAGCAAAATGTACCCCTGTTGGAAAAGGTACCGTAGTATTTCAGACTGAGGCTGGAAATAAGCTTCGGGCCACTAATGTACTGCACGTGCCCAAGTTGGGGATGAACTTACTCTCAGTTGTCTCAACTTCAAAACAGAGGTTACGATGTTTACTTCATTGGTAACAAAGTTTACGTCAAACACCCCAGTTGGAAGAAGAAAGCACAAATCGGAGTAAGAAGCAACAAAATTTATAGCTCGAATCCCCAATGGCACTAATAGGCACCACTGATGAAACGGACCTGAATGAACTATGGCACAGAAGAATGGGGCATTTTCATCATGGGGCGTTAAAGATTCTCAAGAAAATTATCACGAGATTTCCAGAACAAAGCACCAAGCGGGACGATGTCTATAGAGGGTGTGTGTTGGGAAATATGCCAAGGCAACATATCATAGAAGCAACAATAGGGCTAAGAGTGTATTGGGTTTGATACACTTGGATATCTACGGACCAATGTCCACTAAAGCTCTTAGTGGTACTGAGTATTTTGTCACCTTTATTCATGACCATTCCAGGAACACCTAGATCTACTTTCTGGAGACCAAGGACGAAGCCTTCAGTTAGTTTAAAGAGTTTAAAGCTCTGGTAGAAAATATGACAGGAAAGCAGATCAAGGTGTTGCGTTCAGACAATGGTGGAGAGTACATGGACAAGGAATTCCCAGGGTTCTATGCAAGGGAAGGTATCAGAAGAGAGTGGACTGCGCCATATAATCCGAAGCAGAATGGTTTGGCAAAAAGGAAAAATAGGACTATTGTCGAGGCTACAAGGGCAATGCAGTATGATCAAGACATGCCCAAATTTATTTGGGTTGAAACTTGTAATACAGTTGTCTATGTTCAAAACGGGATTCCTCACAATGCATTGGGAAAGATCACGCCAGAAAGTGTCTTCACTAGCAGCAAGCCTGAAGTAAGTCACTTTAGGATCTTTGGTATTACGACATATTGTCATGTGCGCAGTGAGAAGAGGAAGAAGTTGTAGGTTCAAGGTGGATCTACAAGATCAAGTACGCTGCATATGGTAGCATCGAGAAATTTAAAGCTAGGTTTGTGGCTAAGGGCTATGCTCAGAAGGAAGGGATAGATTATGAAGAAAGCTTCGCTCCAGTAGCCAGATATACGTCCATTAGATTCGTGATATCCCTTGTTGCGCAAATGGGATGGGAGATTCACCAGATGAATGTCAAGACTGCGTTCCTAAATGGGGTGATAGAAGAGGAGGTGTATATTGAATAACCAGAGGACTTCAAGATGCATGATCAGAAGACTCATGTGTGCAGGCTTAAGAAAGCCTTGTATGGACTAAAGCAAGCCCCTAGAGTTTGGTATGGTCGAATTGACAACTACTTGCAGAAGATGGGATTCGTCAAGTGTGACGCAAAGCCCAATCTCTACTATCTAAGGGTAGGGAGTGAGCCCCTGATACTGGTTTTATATGTAGATGATATATTTATGACAGGATCATCGAGGCTCATCAAAGACTGCAAGGAGAATTTGGCTACAAAATTCGACATGAAGGATCTAGGGCTGATGCACTATTTTCTGGGGTTGGAAGTTTGGCAGCAGAAGGGGGAGATCTTTCTTGGTCAAGGAAGATATACTACAAAAATTCTAAAGAGATTTCAAATCGAGGATTGTAGACCCATGCGACTCCAATGATCACCAACTAGAAGAAAATTGACACGTCTGAAGATGATGAGGCTGATCCTACTCTGTATAGGCAGCTCATAGGATCTTTGATGTATTTGGTAAACACGAGGCCAGACATTTGTTATGCTGTAAAGACCCTCAATAAGTTCATGGTGGAACCTAAGAGGGCTCATTGGGTAGCAACCAAGCATGTTCTCAGGTCTCTTAAAGAACAATCAAGCTTGGATTGAAGTACACCCATGGCAGTGACATCAGACTAAGTGGGTTCACCGACAGAGATTGGGCAGGGTGTCTAGTAGATCGAAAGAGTACAAGTGGGTACCCTTTCAGTCTGGGATCAGGGATGACTTCCTGGTGCAGCAGGAAACAGAAATTTGTGGCACTAAGCTCAGCAGAGGCTAAATATATGGTAGCTAGCACAGATTCGTGTGAGGCCATATGGCTTCAGAAACTGCTTATGAACCTACTGAAGGAGAAACTGGAAGCGGGCAGTTTTATATCTGATAATCAGAGTTGCATCAAGCTCTTTGAAAATTCTGTGTTTCATGATCGGTTGAAGCACATTGACATCAAGTGTCACTTCATTAGAGACTATGTCCAACGAGGAGTTGTACAGTTGTAGTACACTCCAATAGGAGAACAAGGGGCAGACATTCTCATGAAGGCTCTAAGGAAGACTAAGTTTGTCTACTTCAGAGAGAAGATGGGGATGATCAAGAATCCATTCAAGTACAGATGAGCTGCAGTACAGATGAAGCAGTCACAGTGGCAGTGTCATGGGCAGTAGTACAAAAGGCAGCAAAAAGGTAAATGAGGGGTAGCAGCCAGAGATCTGCAGCACAGAGGATGCTTCAAAAGCAGAGCAGCATGCAGCAGGCATATTGCTGGAACACCTTCCTCGCTAAGAGGGAGTGTTGATTTTTGTAGCATCGGAAAGTGTTCTAAGTCTCAAACTTTGTAAGGATGCTTGGACATCAGTATTCCAAAGAGCCCAGAAACCATTTGTGGAAATTCCACTCGGTTCATGTCTTGTTAAAATAATTCATTATTTTAATGGAGACCCTAAGTCTAAACTTAGGGAAATTAAGTCTAAACAGAGTGTTAATCTTTTAGAGAACGAAGATCAAGTCAAGTTTTAATCTTAGCCATTGATTAGACGTCTAATCTGGGTCGTTGATTCATCAACGAGAAGATTATGAAAGAAGGCTTGAGGGTCGTTTGGAAAGTAAGTCGGGCATACACTCAGTGCTCGAAGGAGATCGATTCTGAAGGAATAGAATTCGATTCAGAGAGAGAGTTGTAGGGCGGAGTTGCAGAAACAGAAGGAGAAGAGGGAGTTAGCAGTGATTGATCACGAGGACAGAGGGACACATAGGGTCACAGAAGGCAGCACAGAGCTGCAGTGCAATGAACCCACGCATAGTGACGCAGTCAAACGCAGGGACTACGTAGAGAGACACGCAGACAGACGCAGAGGCAGTCAAAGGCTCTTCCTGTTGTCAGGAAATTTTCAGGAGGGGCCGAGAATTTTGTCTCAGGTGTTTTCTGATTATATCTGCCAGTGTATTGCATCGGTCTTTCCACATTGGGTTTTTCTGTGAACAATTGTCCAAAAATAAGTGTGTACATGTGATTGGTTCTTATTCTTATGTTCTTTACTGTTTACTTCTCTGCATATATAATTGTGAATGTTGCAGTAGTATTTATTTCGAAGCTTACTGATAGATTTCTGTAAATAACTTATCGGAGTAACAAGTAGGAGAAATAAGTCTATCACTGCAACTGTAGATTTCCATATTGAATTTTTCACAATTCATGATCTCTAAAGATATAAGTTTTCACTAATAAGCTCCTTATCTGAAGCACTTTAGTCTCAAGTGGCATCATGGATATGGCTTAACTTATTTGGGCATCTTGTGTTACATCATGTTAAATTTTGTTAACAATGTTATCTTCTATGCTTAGCACAATTACTTCAATGTTCCTTTAGCAGCCCAATGACAATTTCCAATCCAGTTTTCCAATAGCAATCACATTAACCATAAATCAGAATGACAGTAATTGTAGATAGAACATGAATAACAAAATGCAGAAGACAAGCCAAGACAAGATGACATCAAATTTGGTCGATGCTAGGGAAAAACCCCAATGTGGGGAAAACCTTTGATCAATTCTTCTTCTTATTATATAAAAAATTCAGCAGAGGGAAAGTACAAAAAGTCAAATCAAAGTCAAACTTGACTTGTCAAATCATTGTCCAATATAAGCCCAGTCAAATCTGCAATCTGTCCTTAGTCAATAGCAGTCAAACAGCAACAGCGTATGCCCTAACCAGTCAATGGTCAAGAGTCAAAACAGTCCCTTTGCAACTCAGTCAAAGGTCTTATAATTCGGCCTCCTTAGTTGGTAACAACACTCAAAATAGTCCACTTTTGAGCAGTCAAACTTGGTCAATGCATAAAAGAGGCCTATGGTCAAAGTCTGCAATTGGTTTGCAGTCAAAGTGCCCAGACCTCCTTAATTTTTATGCCCTTCAATGTGGCCTAGAGAAATAGAAATAATCCCAAGAAAAGCACAGTCAAACTCAGTCAAATACTCCTTGGTCAACAGTCTTGAAATTCGGCCCTGTAATCTGCCCAAAAAATTTGTCCTCCTTGCCACACGTGTGAGAGAGATCACCAATGAGAGAAGGAGAGAGAAGAAATGTGTGAGTGATGATGATGCCAAATGAGGTGATAGGTCACTTGTATTTATACAAGCCGTTGAGGGTGAAGTGACATGTCTCTTAGGTTTCATGAGCCTACATGATGATGCGGCCGACCTGAATAATTTTACAAGGTGGGCATAAATTCAAAAACACATTTTTGCTTGTCCAAATTTGATGATCTTTAGGTCGATTTTGGTCCTCTCGAAAAGAGGAATTTAAGGAAATAATAATCTCCATCAAATGAGCTATCCAAGGTGGATTTTGCCCCTAGATTCCAATTTTAAAACTCCCTGTCAACTAGGGATAATTCCACCTGCCAATCCATCCATCATCATCAATCCCCATGCCATCTTGTCATCACATACCATATTTGTATCTCATCTCATCTCTGCTCTGTTGAACAATGATATGAATAATGAAAAAGAATTGATCAAGAGTGAGTCACAAGACCTTACCACTCTCCACTGACAAAATTCAGTCCAAAGGTAGAACCTTAATCATACTTGATCCCAGATCAAGTTGTGGAACACCATGCATCCTAGACATAGGGAGTACGACAGTACACGATGCGTCCATCGGTAGTGTTATGGTCCCTATCCACTTTTCCCAACTCATTGGCTAGATGAGAGGTACTTTACATGAGTCTCAGACTACATGGGTAGGATGTATGCCGGGGCATCAACGGGAGAAGGTGAACCACTCATCCTGCTCATATGCCATAGGATAAGGTGAACCACTCATCCTATGCACATGTCAATCGTAGGGGGAGGTGAACCACTCACCCTACACACATGTCATCAATCGTAGGGGAAGGTGAACCACTCACCCTATGGTTGCTCACAGCTCCAAGAAGTACCCCAAGCCCCCAAGAGCTCCCAGAGCTCAATGTCCAACTCAAGCAGGACCCCCATGGGAGGGTCTTTCCACGACTCCAAGTCTCTCTCGGAAGGCTAAAAGTTTGACCTTCTCTAAGGGCTTCGTGAGGATGTTTGTGACCTACTCATCAGTTCTTATGTGTTTGAGCCTTATTGCTCCCCATTGTACCATATCCCAGATAAAGTGGTACCTGATATCAATGTGCTTGGAGTGGTCGTGGAACACGAGATTCTTTGAAACGTGAATCCCACTTTGGTTGTCGAAAAAGATTATGGTTGTATCCAGCATGTGCTCAAATAGCTCACTAAAGAGCTTCATCAACCAAACAACCTCATAATAGGCCATACTAGTTGGATTGTATTTTGCCTCAGCAATGCTTAGGGAAAATGATTTATGCTTCCTGCTCATCCAAGAAATTGAGGCAGACCCCAATGAGAAGCAACATCCAGACGTGCTTCTTCGATCCACCATACTTCCATTCAGTCAACATCAGTATATCCATGTAGCCTCAAATGCCCAACAATGTATCTCAGTCCATAGTTGATTGTGCCACGGAGATATCTCAAGAGATTCTTAGCAGCAATCTAATGTATGTGATGAGGCTTGACCATAAATTGACTCAACGTATTTACAATGAAGCGTATGTCCAGACAAGAGTTTACCAAGAACATCAGGGCCCCCACAAGTTGTCTATATGCAGAAGGGTTTGCCAGTTCAGGCCCAACAACACTTCCACATAGCTTCTTGAAGTTGAGTTCCTTTGGAATAGAAACAAACTTGCAATCCACCATCCCACATCTCTTGAGAAACTTCACAATGTATTTTCCTTTAGGAAAATCTCACCTGCCATTTTCGAGACCTACAGAGATAGGATGTAGTGCATGAGTCCTAGGTCCTTCATCTCGAACTCGAAAGCCAACTCCCTCTTGCATTAATAAATGAGAGGGTTTTCACCTATCAGAAAGAGATCATCTACATAAAGGACCAAAATGAGAGGCGTGTCCTTTTCAACCTTGAAGTATAGGTTAGGATCAGCATCGCTCCTCATAAATCTTAGCTTCATAAGATAGCTATCAATCCTCTCATGCCAAGCCCTAGGGGCTTGCTTCAACCCATAGAGGGCTTTCTTTAACCTGCATACGTGTGTCCTTCGATCTTGTACTTTGAACCCCTGAGGATGTTCCAAGTATACTTCCTCCTTAAGAGAGCCATGCAAGGAAGTAGTCTTAATGTCCATTTGAAGTAGGCTCCATCCTTGAGAGGCAGCGAGAGCAAAAATAGATCATAGAGTGGTATACCGAGCAACCGGTGCAAATATCTCATCATAGTCCAATCATTCCTTTTGAGAGAAGTCTCGAGCAACGAACCTGGCACTATACTTTTCAGCACTCCCGTCAACTCCATGTTTTATTTTGTAAATCCATTTAGAGGTGACCACGGACTTGTCCTTGGGTCTAGGAACCACATCCCAGATATCATTCTTCATGATAGATTCATATCCCTCATTCATCACATCTTTCTAGACTTGGTGCTTTATGGCTTCTTCGAACGAAGATGGCTCAATTTGAATAATAGTACTCATAGCATCTAAGTACCCTTGATATCTATTTGGCTTCTTACTTTCACGAAATGTCCCTCTTGGAGCAGTGTGTCTTTCATCATCTTCAAGAGTAACTTTGAGCCACAAAGGTTTTTTCCTTGAGGTAGAGGGATCACCGGGAGGTGGATCAATGTGATCCATTGGGCCTTCAACATCGGGCATAGGCTCATATGTAGGAGGTTCATCCTTGTCCTTCCTAGGGATAGGGAGACCTCTGGCTTTCCCAAGGGCAGTGTCTTCATCGAAGGTGACATCATGGCTTACTTCCACATCTATTTGACCAAGCACATAGATTCTATATGCCTTTGAATTTTCACTATAGCCCACAAATATACCCTTCTTCCCAAATGCCTCCAACTTGTTTCTTTTCTCTTTAGGCACATGAAAATATATGAGACAACCAAAAATTCTAAACTGATAAACATCAGGGTTTCTTACCAGTGAAGACCTCCTCGAGAGTCTTGAAATCCAGTGCTTGATGCGAGCTCCTATTTTGAACATACACAACAGTGTTGCCAGCTTCTCCCCATAAGAACTTCAGTAGACCTTCATCATGGAGCATGGCATGGGTGACTTCTATAATTGTTCACTTCTTCCTTTCAGCAGCTCCATTTTTCTCAGGAGTGTATGGAACATTTGTCTCCCTCTTAATGCCAGCCTCTCTGCAAAAGTCATTGAATTCATTTGATTCATATTCGGTTCCACTGTCGGTCCTCAATATTTTGATCTTCTGCCCTATTTGATTTTCCACCAATGATTTGAAAGAACGAAACCATTTAAACACTTCATCCTTCTTCTTCAAGAAATAGATCAATGTTTTGTGAGAGAAGTCATCCACAAAAATTGCATAGTATAAGTATCCTCCCAATGATGTTATGGGCAACATACCAGATAGGTCAGAATGGGCCAATTGAAGAATATCAGTAGTTTGGCTTTCACTTTAAGGGGATGGTCCACTTGTAAGTTTCCCAACTACACAAACCTGACAAACTCCTTCATGATTCATGTTGAAATCAGGCATACCTGTGACCATCTTCCTTACCTGTAAGGCTTTGTAATAAAAGTGGAAAAATCTCTGGTACCATAATTCAGATTGAAGAGAAGTATCGCAAGTCAGGGTTCCAAAGGACTTCCTCCAACTTGATAGAGACCATCAATCCTAAATCCAAGTGTAAATTCATATTTAGGGTTTATTTTCCAAATACATACCTTTCCATCAACGAATGCTACCTTGAAGCCTTTATCTTCCATTGCAGAAATGGACACCGGGTTCTTCTTCAAATTGGGCACATACTATACTTCTTGTAGATTAATGGTTTGACCTTGATTCAAGTGAAGATTGACAGTACATATCCCTTTCACGGGGGCATTATATCCAAGTATGATCTCTAAATTAGTCTTCTTTTCAATCAAATTTGAGAGGGCCTTTTTGTACCCAGTGAAGTGCCTTGAGGCTCCACTATCAATCAACCAATGACCCAAAGTATCCGGAGGAGAGGCAGTAGATAGAGCGGAAATAAGATAAAACTCCTTTTGTTTTTCTACAATATTACTTTCCTCATACTTGGAATTTCTCGATCTTTTGGGAGGTCGACGATTTCCATATAAAGCTGCGGGAGCATTCCTCTTTCCTTTATTATTGAACCTGTTATTTCTTTGATTGTCATTGCCTTTGTAATTGTTGTTGTTGTTGTCGTCATCCATTGGAGAATCCTTCTTTTGAGGACACTCTCTAGCATAATGGCCAAACTTACTACAATTGTAGCACCTTCCTTTCCTTCCTTCATTGAATCCTTGCTTGAACCCTTGACTCTATCTCCTTGGACCAGCTCTATTTTTCTTCTTTACATGAGCGGAGAAAGAAGTAGGTTCATTTCCATTTGAGGGCTTGTCTCTCTCCATCATCCTTGTCTCCTCTTGAGTGCATCTAGCCAATAATTCATCAAAACTAGGAATCCTGTCATTGTTGAGAATGGTGGTGTTAAACACATCCCATGCTATTGAAAGACGTCCAAGTGAAATGAGAGTGAGCTCCCTCTCAGCAATAATTTCTCCAATAGATAGTAGGTCATTATTGATTTGTGTTATTCTCATAAAGTAGGATTGGCTAGACTCCCCTTTATCCATCTTGATGTCCTTCAACTTGTTCTTGAGAAAGAGGATTTGATTTGCATTGTTTACTTTGAACATCCCAACCAACTTATCATACATCTCCTTAGATGTTCCCAGATCAGGAATATAACAAAACCAAATGCTTTTGAATGGAGTCTATTATAAATATCGTAGCTTTGACGTCACCTTTCTTGTACTTCATCTTTGCAGTAGCAAGTGCATTTAAAGAAGGCTCTACCACTCTTCCCTGCACATATTCCATGGCATCATGCTCTTCCAAAGTCAAGTCCAAAGTCATCTTCCATGCATGATAGTCAGATTTGTCCTCGAGATTATCCTCAGATTTGAAGTAAGATCTAGTAGCCATTGAGGCTAGTCCAATGATATTGTCTAACAGATCTCCCTTAGTGATTGTTTTTCTCTCTTTTGCTTGGGCTTTGTCTTCACTTGTGCTCTAATACCATGTTAAATTTTGTTAACAACGGTATATTTTATGCTTAGCACAATTAATTCCATTTTCCTTTAGTAACCCAATGACAATTTCCAATTTATTTTTCCAATAGCAATCACATTAACCATAAATCACATTGACAGTAATTGTAGATAGAACATAACAAAATGCAGAAGACAAGCCAAGACAAGAGGACACCAGATTTGGCGGATGCCAGGGATAAACCCCAACGTGGGGAAAACCCTTTGATCAATTCTTCTTATTATGCAAATTTTTGTAGATGTTCTATTCTTGATGCAACTTTACTTTTTATCCCTAATATCAAACAACAATCACATAAACAAGAAAGTAAAATGATGATAGAACATACTAGTAGATCGACAGAAGACAAGCCAAAAATATATATGTCTGTTGATGCATTACAGTGGTCAACAGGATGCTTCAAATAGCAAAATCTCAGTACGGTCAGCCAACTAGAAGTGTCACACAACCCTCTCGGACAGCAATATCAGTCAACCCAAATTCAATGAAAGCCAACGCTGTCACAGTCAATGGTTAACCCAAAATAGCAGCAACAAAGAGTCAACACAGCCCAGTCAAAGTCAACGGTCAACCTCAATTTATGTGCCAGAAAATGCGAACTGCAGAAATTGGAATTTTGACCAAGATTTGGGTCAGTTTGACCAAGTGTTGACCAAAGCCAACGCTGGTCAAATCTGCACTGAAAAACCCTTGGTCGAAAAACAGAAATCTTCTTGCTGTGTTTTCCCACGTGTGAGAGAATAAGAGACTCCAATAGATGATCGAACCGATTAGAAGAGGGGAGAGAATGTGATGTGATGGATGATTGAAAATGACCTCCAACGTTAACCTATTTATAGCCATCAGTGAGGGTGTGTGACGCAACTGTTGGGGCTTCAAGCCTACATTTCATTTTAGGCCAACCTACACATATTCAAAATATGTGCAGGTCATCAGATCAAGATGATCTTTAGATCAATCTTGCACCTCTCTAAAAGAGGAATCCAATAAAAATATTGGCATCTTCATCTGAGCATCACAACATGGAGTTTGGACCTAATTGTCCAAAATTAACACTCCCTCTCAACTAGGGAGAACTCCATCGACCTGTGCCATTCAAACATCATGCGTCATCCTGCAGTAACTTGCTTTGCTGGCTTCTTTATTTCAAAAAAAAAGTGGATCAATCACAAAGACATCATTCCCAACTGACAGATTCAGCCTAGAGGTCTGAAACCTCTATAGGACTCAAAAAGAGTCTCATACCAACCCGAAGTTGGTTTACCTGACCCGAAGTCAGTTGGAGGTCCGAAACCTCACTACACTTGATCCCAGATCAAGTGGTTGGACAAATGCCATCCTAGACATAGAGAATACGGCAATCTCTGATGCGTCCATCGGTCTTTGCTACTGGTCTCTAGCTTTTCCCACCTCACTGGCCAAATGAGAGGTACTTCCCATGAGTCCGGGACTCAATGGGTAGGATGCATACGGGGCAAAGATCATAAGAGGTGAACCAACTCAACATCATAACAGTGGGGCAGAAGTACCACAAGGTTCAGCAAGCCTAGCCCCGTGTGTGCTTATAGCTCCGAGAAGCTATCCCCAAAGCTCCCTAGAGCTCCCAGAGCTCATCGTCCAACAGGACCCTCAGCATAGGGTTGTTCCACGATACCAAGATTCTCATGGAAGGTTAGGAACTTGACCTTTCCCAGGGGCTTTGTGAGAATGTCCGCGACCTGCTCATCAGTTCCTATATGATCGAGCCTTACGTTTCTCGCTGCACCATATCCTGGATAAGCGATACCTGATATCAATATGCTTGGATCGATCGTGGAACACGGGATTCTCGAACAAACAAATCCCACTCTGGTTATCACAGAGTATCATGGTGGTATCTAGCACATGCTCGAATAGCTCACTGAAGAGCTTTCACAACCAAACTGCTTCACAAAAGGCCATACTCGCTATAATGTATTCGGCCTCCGCGGTGCTCAAAGCCACCTACTTCTTCTTCCTTCTCATCCATGATATCGAAGCAGACCCAAGAGTGAAGCAGCATCTTGATGTCCTCTTACGATCCACCACACTGCTAGCCCAATCGACATTAGTATATCGATGGAGTGTCATGCTCTCGGCAGTGTATCTCAGACCATGGTTTATCATGCCCCGAAGATATCGCAACATATTCTTGGCACGAACCCAATGAATGTGATGAGGTTCAACCATATGTTGACTCAAAGTGTTCATTGCAAAACATACATACGGACGGGTGTTCACTAAGAACATCAAGGCCCCTGCGAGTTGACGATACTCAGTAGGATTTTCTATCACAGGCCCAGTAGTGCTGCCACTCAACTTCTTAAAGTTGAGCTCCATTGGTGTCGACGCGGACTTACAGTCCACCATTCCAAATCTTTCTAGAAGCTTCAAAATATATTTTCCTTGAGAAAGGAAAATATTGCCAGGTCTCTGCCAGACCTCCAGGCCTAGGAAGTAATGCATCAGTCCTAGGTCCTTCATCTCAAACTCAGCAGCAAGCTCCCTCTTACACTGATGAATGAGATCAGCACCTGTCAGGAAGAGGTCATCCACATATAGCACCAGAATGAGAGGTTTTTCTCTATCAACCTTGAAGTAAAGGTTTGGATCAGCATTACTACGAGTGAAGCCCAGCTTCATCAGGTAGTTGTCTATCCTCTCGTACCAAGCTCTGGGTGCTTGCTTCAACCCATAGAGGGCTTTCTTCAAACATGGGTGTCCTAATCCTGGACTTCGAACCCCAGAGGTTGCTCCACATACACCTCTTCCTTTATCGCACCATGTAGAAATGCGGTCTTCACATCCATCTGATGAAGATTCCACACTGGTGTAGCAGCAAGAGCGATGATAGATCGAATGGTGGTATATCGGGCCACAGGGCAAATATGTCATCATAGTCTACGCCTTCCTTTTGAGAGAAGCCACAGGCAACGAATCTTGCCATGAAATTTTCAGCACTACCATCAGATCCATGCTTGATCTTATAGAGCCATTTCAAGGTGACAACTGCTTTGCCCTCCGGTCTTGGAACCACATCCCAGACATCATTTTTCATAATGGACTCATATTATTCGTGCATAACATCCTTCAATACTTGATGCTTTATGACTTCCTCAAAATATTGAGGCTCAGATTGTAGGATTGTACTCATGGCTGCTAGATACCCTTGTATCTATTCGGCTTCTTGCTTTCACAGAATGTCCCCCTTGGGGCCATATGTCTCTCGGCATCCTCAAGAGTGTCCCTGAGCCATGATGGTCTTTTCCTCATTGAAGGAGGTGGATCAATAGGGTCCATCAGTCCTTCAACATCGGGCATCGTCTCATCCTTCGGTTCTTCTTGATTTCCAAGCCTTGCTTCATGATCTTCCTCAGATCTCAGAAGATTGATTGCTTTCCTCAGGGAAGCATCTTCGTCAAAGGTAACATCGTGGCATATCTCCACTTCCCTGTGACCAGGCACATAGACTCTATAAGCCTTCGAAGTTTCGTTGTAGCCCACAAACATTCCCTTCTTTCCAGAAGCATCCAACTTGCTCCTCTTCTCCTTCGGTACATGAAAATAAACAGGACATCCAAAAACTCTAAAATGTGAGATGTCAAGTTTCTTACTAGAGAAAACGTCTTCGGGATTTTTAGAGTCTAGAGCGGAATTCAGGCATCAGTTTTGTATGTACACAACAGTGTTCGTAGCTTCTCCCCACATAAACTTCGGAAGACCTTGGTCACATAGCATGGCACGGGCAGCTTCCACAATGGTCCTGTTCTTTCTTTCAGCAATGCCATTTTGCTCAGGAGTATAGACAGTTGTGGTCTCCCTCTTAATGCCAGCTTATCTGAAAAATTTCTTGAACTCGTTCGTCTCATATTCAATGCCATTATCGGTCCTCAAAATCTTGATCTTCTTCCCTGTTAGATTTTCCACCAAGGCATTGAAGGTACGGAACCACATGAAAGCATCGTCCTCCTTTTTCAAGAAGTATATCCAGGTTTTGCGAGAGAAGTCATCTATGAAGGTCATATAATAAGAACATCCTCCCAAGGATGTCACGGATAGCATACCAGACAGATCAAAATGTACCAATTGCAAGACATCAGATGTCTTTGTGATGCTTGAGGGGAAAGGTCCCCTTGTATGCTTTCCTTCGGCACAGCCCTAACATACACCTTCATGATCATTTGTGAACTCGAGCATCCCCGTCACCACCTTCCTTGCTTCGAGAAGGGATTTGTAGTTAAGGTGTCCAAACCTTCGGTGCCATAGTCCAATTTGTCGGATAGTATCACATGTCATCGCTTCCAGTGGACTTCCTCCAACCTGGTAGAGTGTATCAACTCTAAACCCAATCGTGATAGCTTCCTTGAAACTCTTCTTCCAGATACGCACCTTCCCATCAATGAATGCCACATTGAACCTTTGTCTTCCATGGTCGAAATAGACACAAGGTTCTTCAAATCAGGTACATATAGTACATCTTGCAGGCGGAGGACTTGACCTTGAGACAAGTGGAGGGTCACAGTCCCTATCCCTTTCACGGGATATGTGGCATTATCTCCAAGGATAATTTTCAGATTAACATCCTTCTCAACCATGTCAGAAAGTGCTTCCTTGAACCTAGTGATGTGCCTTGAGGCACCACTATCTATCAACTAAACATCCATAGTATCGGGTGGAGATGCAGCAGAGAGGGAAGATACAAGAATGAATTCATTTCTTTTATCATCAACAACATTGGATTCCTCATATGTGTAATTTCTCGACCTTTTGTAAGGTTGCCCATTTCCCCCAGAAGGAGCCTTTCTCTTTCCTTTGAACATGTTGTTCCTTTGATTGTCATTCCTTCGTTTGTTGTTGTTGTCATCATCATCAGGAGAATCCTTCTTGAAAGGGCGTTCTCTAGCATAGTGGTCGGTCTTGTAACATGTGTAACATTTTCCTTTCTTTCCCTGGGCCCCTACTCTTCCTTTGTTCCTCGAACCACCGTTGTTGTTCTTCTTAGCACGAGCAGTGCAGGCAACATTTCCTTCATTTTCATATTCCCTCATCCTTGTCTCTTCTTGTACGCATCTCAATAGTACTTCGTCAAATCAGGTATCACATTGTTATTGAGAATGGTAGTATTGAATACATGCCATTTAAATGAGAGACCTCCAAGTGCAGTGAGAACCATTTCTCGATCAGCTATTGTTTCCCCAATAGCCAGAAGATTATTTATGATTTCGGTCAACTTCAAAAAATAGGATTGAACGGATTCCTCCCTGCCTTTCTTCAGATTCTTCAGTTGATTCTTAAAGAAGAGGACTTGATTTGCATTGTTGGCCTTGAGCATGTTGACCAACTTATCATACATCTCCTTGGATGTGCCCAGCTCAGAGATGTAGGCAACCAGACTCTTATGAATTGAGTCACTGGTCATCAACTTCGCTTTTATTTCCCCCTTCTTATACTTTGACTTGGTGGCAGCAGGTGCAGTGGATGGAGGCTCTTGGATTTTACCTTGCACATAGTCCATGACATCTTGGTCTTCCAACATAAGATCCAATGTCATCTTCCAGGCATGGAAGTTTTCCTTCCCAATCAATTTGTCATCATCTTTAAATCCACTGTAGTTTGAGGTACCCATGCTCTTCTTCGGGGATTGCTACAAACTTGGGCTTTGTCTTCACCTCAGCTCTGATACCATGTAAATTTTTGTAGATGTTCTATGCTAGATGCAACTTTACATTTTATCCCCAATATCAAACAACAATCACATAAACAAGAAAGTAAAATTCTAATAGAACATACCAGTAGATCGACAGAAGACAAGCCAAAAATATATGTGTGTTGGTGCGTTATGGCGGTCAATAGGATGCATCAACCAGCAAAGTCTCAATACGGTCAGCCAACCAGAAGTGTCACACAACCCTTTCAGACAACAATATCAACCCAAAGTCAATGTTGTCACAGTCAACGGTCAACGCAAAATAGCAACAACAAAAAGTCAATGTAGCCCGGTCAAAGTCAACGATCAGCCTCGATTTCTGTGCTAAAAAATGCAAACTGCAAAAATCGAAATTTTGACCAAGATTTGGATCAGTTTGACCAAGTGTTGACCAAAGTCAACGCTGGTCAACTCTGCGCTGAAAAACCCTAGGTCGAAAAACAGAAATCTTCTTGCTGCATTTTCCCACGTCTGAGAGAAGAAGAGACTCCAATAGATGATCGAACCAATCAGATGAGGAGAGAGAATGTGATGTGTTGGATGATTGAAAATGACCTCCAATGTTGACCTATTTATATATATCAGTGAAGATGTGTGACACAACTGCTGGGGCTTCAAGCCTACATTTCATTTCAGGCCGACCTGCACATATTTTGAATAAATTCAAAATAAATGTTCTGCTCATCGGATCAAGATGATCTTTAGATCGATCTTGCACCTCTCCAAAGGAGGAATCCAATAAAAATATTGGCATCTTCATCTGAGCATCACAACATGGAGTTTGGATCTAGTTGTCCAAAATTAACATATTATTATATCAAATGTTCAACAGAAAGAGCGAGTACAAAAAGTCAAATCAAAGTCAAACTTGACTTGTCAAATCAATGGCCAATATAAACCCATTCAAATATGCAATATGTCCTTAGTCAACAGCAATCAAGCAACATAAGCGTGTGCCCTAACCAATCAATGGTCAACAGTCAAAACAATCCCTTTGCAGCTCAGTCAAAGGTCATCAAATCTGGCCTCAGATGGTCAAACAATAGTCAAAACCAATGTTGCACGAAGCAGGGATGTTCTTTGGAAGCGGGGACGCACAAGCATCATTTCCCAAAAATCTTGGAAGAGAAGCATCTCGGAAGCATCTACTATATATATATATATATATATATATATATATATATTCATTTATATTAAACAAAAAACATCCAAAATACCAAATTAGATGTAGAAGACATGAAAACATGCATATTTTTACATAAATCAAGATAGATATGGCAACCATTATACATCAATGATTAATTATTCCAACATCAACCATCTAGATGCATCAACCATCTAGAATCTAGATTCCTCTTCTCTTGTCTAGCCTTTTCGTTGTTGATTTGGGGTAGCATCGGATGTGCTCTAAGTCTCGAACTTTGTGGAGAGGCTTAGACACATGTATACCAGATAACCCAAAAATCGTTTTGGGAAATTCCACCTAGAGACGGTTTTATTTAATAAATTAATTAATTTTAATGAGACCCTAAGTCTAAACTTAGGAAATTAAAATAATTAATGGGTATTAATCTAAACTGTGGGTGTAACTTCTAGAAAAATCAAATCAAGTCAAAATGTAATCTTATTCGTTGATTGGAGGATCTAATCTCGGTCGTTGAAGTCTCAACGAGAAGACTATAAAGAAGACTTGAGGGTCATTTGGAAAAACACATCGAGAAATCAAGAGATTGAATTTTTCGAAGTAAGCAATGCTTAGAGGAAAACTTTGATCGAGATATTCTCACGATGTTGAGGAGGCAGAGACAGTTTGTGTCGGAGGATCTTCTCCGGGACCAAGAATACTCAATAGAGAGGCAGAGAGATATGCAAAGGAGGCAGCGCAATGCCCAAAGAGTGTGACGCAACACCCAGAGAGGGTGACGTAGGGCCACGAAGGCCACACGTAGAGATAGCGCAAAAGTCTGAGATTCATCTTGGAGATCGAGATTCTGAGCCGGGAGGGCTAGAATAGAGTTTCCTGAGGGCTGATCGATCCAGCCGAGGAGGTGACGTAGTCTTCCAAAGCCCTTCAAGCAGGCCCACGTACTTAGTGCGCAGAAGCAGCGCAGAGGGTTCTGGGAGGCCGTTGGTTCAGCTAATGGATCATCTCGGACTTGTAGTGTAGAGTGAGGTAATCTCACTAATTTCTTCTGCCGAGTGATATTCTCTATATTGGATTTCCAGCATCCAGAGATTGTATTTAGATATAACAGTTGCTTAATAACAAAACCCTCGGATCTATTGCACCGATTTTCCCGCATTGGGTTTTTCCGGGGACCATTGTCCAAAAACAACGGTGTCCTATGTGATATTCTTTTCTTTTGCTCAGTTTCTCGTTTCAACATATTAATTTAATTAAGTGAACTTTGCTTCAGTAATTGCTTTATTATTTATAGAAGAAATCCATAAATAACTTGTAAATGTAATTTACAAGTAGGTGAAGTAAATTCATTTGGTTGCAATAGGATTTCGGACTTGGAATTTTCACATGGTATCAGAGCATTGCAGGTGAGACAAGAAGACCAGATCTAGCGCTGAGCAGGAGGCCGAATAGCTGCAGAAGGCAACAGTTCGAATCCTCAGAGGGATTGCACAATCCAGGACAATAGGGTTGAATTTTCGAGGAAAGTCTCTCTCTGAGTGAGTCAACAGAGAGAAGAGCTTCCAGATCGAGATTTTGCCGAGCCAGAGGGAGCAGCACAGAGCCTCAACGTAAGTGCTAGTGGGACGCAATTTTCTGCAAGAAAAAATTGTTTTGCTGGGAAGAAAATCGTCAGAAGAGAGAAAAGAAGCACAGTGAGGGAATTTTCTTCCTCAGGGAATTCCTAGCCGAGGAATTCTATTTTTCGAGATCTAAGCAACGGATCCGGGTGGCTGATTTACCACATCTTGCAAGGAGTGCGTAAGCCAGTCCAGCGCTACGCAGAGGAGAGAGAGAGAGGGAGCATATTCGACATTTTCTTGACGGCCATGACAGCTCATAGGCTTAGATATCAGGATCGGTTGGAGGGAGCCTCCAACGATGTAATCTGGAAGGTGCGAATCACATGCCTTCTAGATGAATATGATATCAAGCTTTTTGTGACGAGTACGGTAGCTGTCCCTGCAGATCCAAGTCCGCTGAAGAAGTACACAACTGATATGGCAAAGGCTAAGAGGTTGATCCTTGATGGAGTCAAAGATCACATAGTGTCCCACATAGCTAGCAAGGACACAACTAGGCAGATGTGGGAAGCCTTAGCAACGCTATATGAAGGATCCTCTGACAGTTTCATTCTTGTCTAGGCTTCAGGAAACTCATGATCAGCTAGCAGTCATGGGGTCCACACCTCAGCCTAGCCCTCAATCCAGTTACAGAAGAATGGCAGGTTTTCATCTAGGGAATCCTGGGCAAAGCAACCTTGTCGAGATGGGAAGAGATGTGGGTTTATCTTCAGCAAGAAGAGCTAAGGAGGGACCTAGTCAAGTGATGGCAGCAGTAGTAGTGGGTCGAAGACAAAGGAGGAGGAAAATACAGCCCTTTCATCCAAGTGACACTAGGAGCAGCGAAGACAAAAGAAGGACATCTCGAAGATAAAATGTTTCAGGTGTGGTGAACTTGGTCACTATGCAATGTAGTGTCCTTTGAAGAAAGAGGACAAGGATGAGAAGCATGATCTGAAGGCTGCGTTTGCAAATATCGAAGAAGATAAGTATACCATGAGTTCTCACGCATCTCCAGGAGGGAGATGGGGCGATATTGAACTGTAAGTTCGCAAGAACTTCAATTGGGCAGGATCCTTGAGGAGCCCACCTCTTGGATCATAACCTTGCTATAGAAGCCCAAGATCAGTAGTAGCAATCTGGAGGAGTTTCAATTGGTGCATAGGAGTGTCGGAGAGATAGATGTAGTAGTTCGCAATGCTAAACCTGAGCAATGCAGTGCAGAGTTGTAACAGTGCAGAGAGACATAGTGCAGGAGCAGCGACAACATAGTGCTTCCGAGCTACAGCATGGGACTAGCAATAGTCAGAGTTTCAACATCGAGATGTATCCTGAGCACTTGTTCAGATTTTTGGATGTTTTTCAGTTGCTTCTCTCAGCAACTGAGTTCTAGTGCAGATTTAGCGGTGGCATTACTAGCAGCAGATGCAACATTTGAGAGGGAGTTGCCATACGGATGCAGTGATGATCGTGGCAGAGTCAGTAGCAGTACAGTTGCAGCAACAGCGCAGTAGTTGGTGGATAGCATGTCAGACATCAGCATCGCAGAGGGAGATGCTTGAAAGTCAGAGCAGTGTGCAGCAGGGCATATTTGCTAGAGCACATTCCTCGCTAAGAGGGAGTGTTTATTTGGGGTAGAATTTGATGTACTCTAAGTCTCAAATTTTGTGGAGAGTCTTAGACACATGTATTCCAGATAATCCAAAAATAGTTTTGGGAAATTCCACCCAAAGACGGTTTTATTTGATAAATTAATTATTTTTAATGAGACCTTAAGTCTAAACTTAGGAAATTAAAATTACTAATGGCTATTAATCTAAACAGTGGGTGTAACTTCTAGAAAAAGTAGATCAAGTCAAATTGTAATCTTAGTTGTTGATTGGAGATCTAATCTCGGTCGTTGAAGTCTCAACGAGAAGACTATAGAGAAGACTTGAGGGTCATTTGGAAAAACACACCGAGAAATCAAGAGATTGAATTTTCTGAAGTGAGCAGTGCTCGAAGGAAAACTTTGATCAAGAGATTCTCATGTAGTTGAGGGGAAGAGACAGTTTTGGTAGGAGGATCTTCTCCAAGACCAAGAATACTCGGCAGAGAGGCATATAGATACGCAAAGGAGGCAACAGAGTGCCCAGAGAGTGTGACGCAACACCCAGAGAGGGTGACGCAGGGCCACAAAGGCAACACGTAAAGGCAACACAGTATTCTTGAGTAGAAGTCCGAGATTCAACTGGGAGATCGAGATTCTGAGTCGGGAGGGCTAGAATGAAATTTCCTGAGGGATGATCAATCAAACAAAGGAGGTGACGCAGTCTTATGAAGCCCTTGACACGGGCCTTGTGAAAATTTCTAAAACTTAAGAAACCTTACTGCTAAATCTTGATTTACTTCTCCTACTTACATAAGTTATTAATCTGAATATTCAACATTAACATCGAAGTAAATACAGTTAATATCCTACACATATAGATCAAATGCTGAATAACATGCTCATAAACAAAGTGACACACAAGGATTTTCTAGACAAATGTCCCCGGAAAAACCCAATGCGGGCAAACCGGTGATGCTAGCTTCTTTAGGGTTTTTATTATTATGCAGATTCTAAGTACAACAATCCTGGGCACAAAAACTGGTTAACCCAACAAAGAAATATAAATGGAAACAATACCTCTATCCCAGAGATAGAAAAATATGACTGATTCACACCCTCAAACAGTATTTATGGAACTCATCCCCTTTCTGGCCTCTGGAAACTCTAGCACTGCTCTGAAGCCTTCTGCGTCAGTCTTCCTGGCCTGCGTCAGCCTCTGTGGTGCTCAGGAAGGGCCTGTGTCACCCTAGAAGGGGTTATGCTGCCCCTGCGCTACCCTAACAGGGCTTGCGTCAACCTTGCTTGGCTCATGTTGCTTCAGCGCTGCCCCTGTTGGGCTCTTGGCTGAACTGCATAGCTGCTGCCTCTACGCTGCTCTGGCATGCTCCTTCTCTACCCTCGTTTTACTCTTGGCCTGGGACTAGACCATCCCCCTCGCCAAAACTGCCCCTCGTGGAAACTGAAACACTTCTAAATTTCTTAGCAAACCACGCCCTAGAATCTCAGCTTAGCTTCAATGCTCTGCCAGTGTGTGTGTCCTCCAACTGACCCCAAGCCCTTCTCTTATACTTTTCTTGTTGAAACATCAACCGTCGTGATCTAATCTCTAATCGATGACTAAGATTAGAAGTCACTTGATCCACGACACTTAAGTCATTCTCATCACAAGTTTAATTTAATTCACTTTAATCTTTTAATTCTCCCAAGTTAGACTTACGGTCCTTAATTAAAAAGATTAATTATTTGAATAAAATTTAAACCAAAAGGAATTATTCTAAACGCTTTCTGGGTCTTGGAGATCTCATGCACTCTAGCCCCTCCACAAATTTTGGGAGCTAGAGCACATTCGATGCTACCCCAACACCCCAAAATCTCAACACTCTCTCTTAGCGAGGAATGTGCTCTAGCAATACACTTCACCCCGAAGTACTGCTCTGATCTCTGGTATTGGTCTCTATGCTGATGCTTGGCCTGCTGCCCTACATCACTACGTTGCTTCTGCTCTCTATACTGCTGCCCATGGCTCTGCCACCGTCACTGCTACATCAGTACTGCAGCTCCCTCTCAAATTATTGCATCGTGCTGCCAACTGCTGCACTGCAACTCAATTGCTGAGAGTAAGCAACTAAAGTACCCCTGCCCAATGACAGACAAGTTAGTTGAGTTGCATCTCATCACTGAAGCTCCATAGGTTGCTGCTTTGCGCTGTCTTCCTGAACCCACTGCACTGCTGCAAATCTTCACTACGTAAGCATTCCTCCTCTACACTGATGCCTCTATGTTGTTGCTGCATCTGCATTGCACTGCTCCCTCTCTAGTGTGTCAACTTATGCCTTCACTTCATCCGTGAACTTTGCACCCGTTTCTCCAGTCATTACTTGCTACTGTCTTAAGGCTCCCGTAGCACGGATGTGATCCAAGAGTTGGGCTACTCAAGGATCCCACCACCACTTTGTAGTTGCTCTACAGATCAATATCACCCCACCTCTCTGGTTCATGAGTGCTCATGGCTACGTCATCGTCGGAGCCATCATCTGCTACAGCAGCCTTGGAACTACAAGCTTCCTTGTCCTTCTTCCTTTGAGGACAATTGTTGGCAAAGTGTCCAAGTTCGCCACATTGGAAACATTTGATCTTTGACAAATCACGCTTCTTTTTCCCTTGCTGCTTCTTTGATGCCGGGCTGCATCTTCCTCTTCCTCCTTCACCTTGCGCGAACAGGTGTTGGTCTGCCTCTTGGTCATTCGGCAGATCTACTCTTGTGGAAGGATAGCCCACATATTGTCCCAGTTAGGAAGGTCCACTCTGCCCAAAAGACTTTGGACAACGTTTCCCAGTCCTCAGTGACTGCATTTAGAGCAGTCCTCACCATGACATCATCCTCCACCTTGACCCCCATGCCACTCAACTGATCCATGATCAACTGCAGTCCGAATAGGAAAGGATCGATTTCCTCTCCCTTGGACATCATAAATAACCTCAGCATCTTGCTCTGGATAGACTTCCCTTGATGCAATGTGGTTAAAGCTTTCCACATCTCATGAGCTGTCGTCTTCTCGGCTATGTGTGGTTCATCATGATCTTTAACCCCGTTCATGATGAAGCGCTTGGCATGTGTCGCTGCTTCTTTATGCTCTGCCAAGAGTTTCGCATCGGTTGGTGTAGCCAAGACACTCTCTACATGATCCCTCAAGTCGTATGCCTCTAGGATTACTAGGATTCTGGCCTTCCAGATAGCAAAGTTGGACAGGTCGTCCAACCTATCCTAATCACGCAATCCGTCTGGCACAATCTGCTCAGATCTACTTTGTCGGAACAACTCTTCCTCTCCCCGCTTCTTAACTGAAGCTTGGATCTAAGGTCCTTGGCGGAAAGGCACCCTCTGCTCCCTCTACCAACTGATTTCCTCCTTGGAAATCTGCCAAACACAATGAATTAGCTGTCTTCGATCACCCTACAATCAATCCTACCATTTCTTTTGGAAATGAAATATGTTGAGAAGTTGTTTTCCTCCCGCTCTTTGTCAACTTCGCTTAGGCTTAATTCTGTACCAGCAAAATCTTCACCCCACTAGCAACTTTTGAAGATCTGCAGCTCAGCTTTCGGTTCACGGCACTCTGCATAGCAATCAATTACTGGACTGTGTCACCCTGGTTGGCCTCTACGTGAGCAGACTGGCTAAGCGCAGCAACTGCGCAGCGCAGGCTGCTCCTGCGTCCCTCTGGAAGGCATTGCGCTGCCTCTGCATCAACCAGCTAAGACTGCGTGAGCCCCCTACGTGGCTCTTGCTGCCTCTGCGTCCTTCTGGTGTTGTGCTGCCTTCTCCGGTTTCTCTGCTGTTGTTGCTGCTTTCTACAACACATATTTCTTCACCTTTCTTCCTGGAGATCCAAATTGATCTGCAATCACTCTGATACCATGTGAAAATTTCTTAAACTTAAGAAAACCCTACTGTTAAATCTTGATTTACTTCTCCTACGTACATAAGTTATTAATCTGAATATTCAACATTAACATCGAAGTAAATACAGTTAACAACCTACACATAAAGATCAAATGCTGAATAACATACTCATAAACAAAGTGACACACAAGGATTTTCTGGACAAATGTCCCCGGAAAAACCCAATGCGGGAAAACCAGTGCTACTAGCTTATTGAGGGTTTTTATTATTATGCAGATTCTAAGTACAACAATCCTGGGTACCAAAACTGGTTAACTCGACAAAGAAATATAATTGGCTGCAATACCTCTATCCGGGAGACAAAAATATATGACTAATTCACACCCTCAAAAGGGATTTACAGAACTCGGCCCCTTTCCGGCCTCTGGAAACCCCAACGTTGCTCTGAAGCCTTCTGCGTTAGCCTTTGCGCTGCTCAGGAAGGGTCTACGTCACCCTATAAGGGGTTACGCTGCCCCTACACTGCCCTAAGTGGGCCTGCGTTAGCCTTGCTTGGCTCCCACTGCCTCTGCATTGCCCCTGTTGGGCTCTTGGCTGGACTGCGTAGTTGCTGCCTCTACGCTGCTCTGGAATGCTCCTTCTCTGCCCTTGTTGTACTCTTGGCCTGGGACTAGACCATCCCCCTCACCAATACTGCCCCTCGCTGCACCTAAAACACTTATGAAATTCTTAGCAAACCACGCCCTAGAATCTCAACTTAGCTTCAATGCTCTGCCAGTGTGTGTGTTCTCCAACTGACCCCAAGCCCTTCTCTTATAATTTTCTTGTTAAAACATCAACGGTCGTGACCTAATCTCTAATCGACAACTAAGATTAGAAGGTGCTTAATCCGCGTCACTTAAGTCATTCTCATCACATGTATAATTTAATTCACTTTAATCTTTTAATTTTCCTAAGTTAGACATAGGGTCGTTAATTAAAAAGATTAATTATTTAAATAAAACTTAAATCAGATGGAATTCTTCTAAACGCTTTCTGGGTCTTGGAGATCTCATGTACTCTAGCCCCTCCACAAATTTTGGGAGCTAGAGCACATCTGATGCTACCCCACACCCCAAAATCTCAACAGGCCCATGTACTTACTGTTGAGAATTTGGTAGGGCAGTGATTAATTCAAATTCTCTTCTTGATAATTACTTGTGAGCTTACTTCTTTTACTTATGTCTTTTCTTCTTAGCTTATGAAGTCTTTCATCAAGTATTACAAAAAACACAAGAGACATAGATTTAGGCTTTTCAAGCTAAGGCCAAAACCTCTCCCTCTTGGAGAGGAAAACCCACAAGAAATTCTTCTTATAGACTTTTAGATGACAAGTAACATGACCATAACACAGACCCTTAACCCTTGTATGCCTCCAAGACCTTGTCACTGCTTCTTCATTGACTCCTTGAGCTAATCCTTCTTTCTTGCACCGTCCTACACCGATCTGCACCAAGACAAGAGCTCGGTCTCTACTTGGCTCCTTACTAGAGATATCAGCATCGTGTCATATGATGTCTTACTTTCTACCTTCACTTAATCATGCTGACTGTACACTTGACTTCTTTCCTTTCAATGAACAATCCACCTATGATGATATCCTTACACAACTTAGCCGTTACTCTAGCACAGTCCTTCTTGCACTTATTGCAGTCCTTTCTCATACTAAACACAGTCATATATCCACACTTCAATACCATCCATTGCACTTCAACATTGTCCGATTCTCGCAATTCAACACAGTCACATACCGTCCTTTAATGCAGTCCCATTTCTGCATCTTAACACAGTTATATATCGAAGTTATTCCTGCAATCTAGTCCGCAATTATTCACATGTATAAATTATATTATGTCTCTCCTTCGCACTTTCTCCTTGTTGTTTAACCCTGTTTCTTATGTCTGTAATCCGCAGTCCTTTCACCCTAAACCTTGTCTGAAAAACTCAAAGGAAATCCAAACTTTCTGTGCTCTGTTCTATACACAGCCTAGATGGGTATATATAGTTGTTCCAACCTGTAAATTAGCCGACCTATCCATAGGTTATGAAGTCGACTTGATAAGGGGTTTATGAGTCGACTTGTCCATTTTTCATAGGTTGTCTTAAGGAGATATTTCAACGTTGATCTGGAGCACCATTTGTGTCATGTCTTCAAGCTTCATTTGGCAAGGTCTTGAGGCATACAAGTGTGACTTGACTCTTTATAAACACGACTCTTTAATTTGTACATTTATGACTAGAAGAAAAATCCCTAATAAACATCAAGAAGAAATCTTTTGACCTATAATAAAACCTTGCTCATGAAACCCATGAAGCAAGCATACCACAAATACATATTTTATTACCTTTGTCTTCTTCATTACATAAACATATAATTACATAGCCAATATGAAGATCGATCCTAGTTACACTTTCCAACACTCCCTCTTAACTAGGGAGGTATTCACCACAGTACATGATCAGTTTCAATCTGAAGAATCTCATAAGAAAAATCAGATTCGTAATTGCATTTGTATAGCATCATATCAACCAGCATTGTCCTAGTGCAAGGCCTTGACTAACAACCCTATCTCTCAACGAGACAATGGGCTACAATGTTGGCGAGACACATGACCTATAGACACCATAGTCATTGTCTCTCCAAAGTACATACTCCACCCAGGTGTTCCCAGAGTGTGACCTTCTTGGACTTTTCTTTTCTTGGGTTGACATCCCTCAAAGAATATCAGTCCCCAACTACTCTTATCTTGAATTCCCTATCTTATTCTTGAAGAGTATCGGATGCCAGATGCCAGATGATTATCCAATCCTCCATTTTGTCTTCCAGGTGAAGACCAGAATGATGTATCTATCCATTCTCTCCTCATGACCTTCACTGAGACTTACAGCGGTTAGTCCTGGTCTAGTGCATGACACATGAATTAGAGAATCATATACATCACTCCCTCTTAACGCAGGAAGGACATACTTCAAATTTATTCCAAGTAAAAAACTTACCACCAGGCTCCCTCTTAACCAAGGACCTGCACCAGCAATGGTGAGACACCCATCTGCTCATGAAGAATTCCTCCGCTCGATGTCATGTATTTCGATAGAGAGGAATCTTCAACTTTTGGATTCATAGGGCAGAAATCATCCATCACTTTCATCCATGAGTCATGTCATCCACCTGAAAGTGATTCATCAGTCCTCCTCATCTGGTCTACCTTTATGCCATGCTGCTTTCCTTCGATCCATCTCCCAAGGATCTTACATCCTTCCACATGATTGGCAGCCCTACATAAACTTATCCAGATAAACACATACATAAGAACTTTTAAATCAAAAGTTACCTCAGTGATGATCTTTTACCATGACATCTTCCTATAGGCTTCAACATTCTTTTTTTTTCCAGATTGACACCTCCTAAAGACATGTATTGTCAAGGGTCTTCTTCTTTACCATACTTTTATCAGAGTTCACATATCTTCCCAGGAGATCTCCTAGTCACATCTTCTTGGATTTTGAATGATAACCGCCTCTTTACATGGTTGCACTTCATGATCTCTTCCATTCTTTCTCCACAACTTCATCCCCAGGAACTTCCAGTATCCAGTTCCTTGTTTGTATACAGCCACCTCATATTCCATATGAGGACATATTTAATTTCATCTGTTAGTGGCAACCTGTGCACTAGAAGAGATCCTTCTTCCATCATACTTCTAAAGATAGAATTCCATCACCTGCAACCTGTTGGGGTTCCCATGTTTTGGCCAGATTAGCAAGACCAAAAGATGAGACAACATCAGAACCACTTTTGGGCCCTAGGATCTAGCCCTCTTGGACCCGGAGAGGGATCTCTCCAAATAGAGCTAAGAATGATATATCTTTGACAGCTCGGGATGAGATATTAGGCTAGTTATGAAGCACAAAAGGAGGTTTTTAAAATGATTTGGTTGAAGGGTTGCTAGGTTGGTTAGGGGATTATGGACTGGGAAAGCAATGGAAGGAAAGGAACAAAGTAGCAGGCTGTTTCAGCAAAGAGTAAAGGTCAAGAAAGTGCCATCCATTGGGCCATGGAGTCATGAAAGGAGAATTACATGCAACAACTAGCCAAGGCTTCCAAAGGGCAAGTCATCTAATACTAAAGGATCTTTTAGATTAGATGGTGGGGTGGAACATTAAGGAAGGAAAGTGAAAGAAGGAGAACAGCCCAATTTCTATCTATAGATCAGGTCAGAGGTCATTTAACTCCAGACCTACTTGGACATACTCAAAGGCAGCTCTCAAAGAGGGGCAAAGGGGCTGCTTATAGATCAGACCAGAGGTCATTTAACTCCAGGTCTGCTTTAGCAACTCCAAGGGGAAAACAGAGATAAGATAAACAAAGGGATCTTAGAAAGGTCAGTTGGTCGTGGAAGGATCCTAGTGGACAGGGCTAACACTCATCTCTAGTGTTCCCAAACCTTCCAGCTTAAAACCCCTCAAGAACATATAGGAACAGCTTCAACTAATTCATACATCAGCCAGCAGGCAATAACATCCACTGCGCTGGTTAAATCAACTGAAAACCATTCTCAGATAGCACATGAAGCAGAAAACATAAAGGTAGGGAGAGCAGGAAACATAGGGCACCTAACAAGGGTGAATCCTATGTTATACTTCTGTTGCCTACCAGAAGAACATGAAACAACATGTAAATGAAATAAACAGAGTTAGAAAAAACATCACCAATAGCAATAGACCAGGATCCTGTGAAATGTGCTTTGATTAATTGATGCAAAACCAGTAATGTACAATAAACTCAATGGCTAATACAGTCCAGACTTTCTCCTCCCAGCCTATTACATACAACTACTGCTAGAGCTCCCGGCCCATTCTATGATCCAATGAATCCTCTGAAGCAAAGACGCTCAACAAGCTGAACAACAACAACAACACTTTTTTCAGCACCATATTCTCGAGGTTTCTTATTCTAGGAAACGGAAGAAACGGCGATCGATAAACAAATAAATGAGTCTCATTAAAATAATGGTGGCGGAGTAATTCCATGCATAACCGCTAATGGATTTGCAAACCCGCTTGGCTGCTATTAATCTGTGCGGGGAGTCTCCTGTCGGTGAGATGCGACCTCGGATGTTTCTTTGGGGTCCTTTACGGTGTGGAGCTACTGCGCGCTGGCCTTAGAATAAATGAGCGGGTGGAAAGATACGCAAGGTTTCTCTGCTCCTCATCGCTGTTTTGCTGACGCCCGTGAACTCCGGTCGGTGTAATTAGTCATTTAGGGCTAGGAGGCATGGAGATGTTCTTGTGGGAAGGTGTGCATGCGGAAGAAGCATATACGTGTAATACACAGATAAGACTCTTTGCGTGCTCAAGTCTTCAAACTATGCTTGAATCCTTTGAATGCGGGATTACAACCATTAATCTTCAATTACCGGCTCAAATCCCTTCTAACTCGCCTCTGTTGACTCGCTTGGTCGCTGAATTAGCCTTCCTGTGACCTCTGCATAATGAATTAAACTCATCACAGAGCCCGGGCAGCGGTGGCGGAGGAAACGCTGCGGAGGCGGTGAAATGGTGGCGGGATACTGGAGAAACAGTGAAAAATGGCGGAGAAATGGTCGCACAGTGTAAAGCCCGAAGATTATCGTTTGGGCGAATTACACAGGAAAACACGAAAAAACAACGCACGGAGGCGTGAATGTGGGACCGGGTACTGAAATCGCAATCGCAAATCGGAGCGGGAGTGAATCGCAACACACCTTTAACAAGTTCCGATTGCGATTGGGGTCGGAGACGCGATTGAGCGATGACCGTCGATCTGGGGGAGGAATGAACGGCGGGGATGTAATTGGAGGGGCAGCACGATCGAGGGGATCGAGAGAGGACTTGCGATTAGGAGTTGCGATGACCGTCGGATTTGCGGGGAGAATGGACGGTCGGGATTGAATCGGAGCATCGCAATCGGAGACAGGGAGATGGGACTTGCGATTGCGATCGGAGGGGCGGGTGCGATTAACGATTAGCCATTGGATCGGCTGGGAGATGGACGACTGCGATTAAATCGGGAGGTGACACGATCGGGGATCGGAAGGCAAGACTTGCGAATGCGATCGAGTGGGGAATGCGATTGAGCACTGGCCGTCAGATCGCGGGAAGGATGAACGGTCGGGATGTAATCGGGGATCGCCATCGGAGGTCGGAGAGGAAGGCTTGCGATCAATCGCATCGCAATCACTTGCGATGGACCAATCGAAGGGTGCACACAACACATTGCGATTGCGATTGGGCGGGGGGCTGCAATTAGCGCCCAGCCGTTAGATCTGGAGATCAGATCAACGGTGCAGAACAGAGTGGAGGACTTAACGCTGTAACCCAATCGCATCGGGACTTTGGAGTTTACAAAGAAAACGCGCCCGCTGACAGCTCCGATTGCGATAAGCACTTTAGACTTAAGCGCTTGGTCCTGGCGCCTGGGCACATGGGGAAGTGGTTCACGGGGCTAGCGGGAAAGGGGCTTAGACCTATAATAAGGTCGGGAAGTGGGTTTTGGCCCATTTCAATGTAATTTGAGGGTTGGGGAAAGGTAACGATAGAGGAATAAGGGAGGATAATGGCCACCAAAGGGGTAAGGGTAGAATTTAAAGGGGAACTTGGGGGGATTTGAGAGGTAAGAAGGGGAATAGAAGGGGAGAGAAAGGGGATAGAAAACAAAGGCTTTGGGGAATGAAATAAGAGGGAAAAGGGGGCCTTTGGGCATTTCTTCATAGCAGAGAGGCTTTATAAAGGAAATCAGCAGAGGGGATACTATCAAAGGGCAAAGGCACAAGGAGGCTTCAAGGAGACTGTGTTTTCAGAAGAAATGCATTCCTTGAAGGCTCAAAAACAATTTAGCCCCCTATTTGTTTGTCAAAAATTCCATAGGGGGGCTAACAGTGGCTCCACATGGGGATGGCTTCTTTTTGAAGGAGTCAAGAATTCAGAAAATGATCTCTTGGTGTAGGCCAGATGCCTGCTGCTTGAACCATCCCTTTCTTTCCTTGATCAGCTGCCACAATATGAAGACAACATATCAGCAGTAAAATTCTCCCACACAACTACCTACCCACACTATAGTCCTAACATTTTTCTTCTTGGGTGCATTTGGACTTGCAGACCCTTTTACATCATCAATTTTTACAAACAGGAAAAATAAACCTATTCTATTTCTACCCTTATTACTCCATGAGACCAGATTAGGCCCATTCCAGTCTCGTTGTCTACCTACACACTACTACTGCTAGTTGCCCATCTGGGTTCACCTCCCGGATCTCAGCTGAAGAAAATGAAATAACTACATGCTCATGGGCGGGCACTACTGTGCCTACCTACTCCATTTGGGAATATTTACAGTGCGACTTACAAACATGGGTCTTTGGTAACGATTATTGGTGATCCCGTGATTTCGAGGTAATGCCTTTCAACTCATGGAAAGGGCATGTTGGATGGCGGGGGCAGCTCCCTCTTTTTTGTTTTGATAACGAAGCTTTGATAAAATTTTTATACTGTGTCTTTTCGCCTCAACAAACCATTGATCCTTCCTCCGATGACATCTGAGGTGCAATCGTGAGATCATGAGAAAGAATGCTGACTGGCGATGTATGGCAGGCTGGCTTCAACCAGGATCTCTTCTTCTTCCACTGGCTCAAGAATGAGACTCTCTTGAGAAAGAGACTCTCCTCCATCTGCTTCACTTTCTGAACTGGAGGACTCGTCATATATGGCAGTGTTGTCCTCTTGGAGCTCTGATATGTTCTGCTCTGAAGTGTTGAGCTCAATGAAGAGATCAATGCGTTCTTGAGCAGGGGTGTATTCCTTTGCTTCCTCTTTTTCAAGAGGATGCTCTTTGCTTTCATCCTGCTCGAGAATCTCTTCTTCATCTTCTAAAAGGAAAAACTGCTCGTTTCCAGTCTCACTGATGATCTACGGTAAAGCAGAAGGAAGATTCAAAGAATCTTCATCTGCTATTATACTGTCATAGCTCTCCCCATCAGTGTCGTAAATGGCCTGCATCGGCTTATTACTCTCTGGCAGTGAAAAGGATTGATTCTCCTCCCATAAATCTACTAATGACGAACCTACTCGATCTTCTTCTGTTTGGAGAACATCATCATCAGAGAGATCAAAAATAGGAAAATCATGAATGTAAGTAACGCTGCCAACCGGACATACTGGGTCCACACCGTGATTTTCTTCCTGGGTTGCAATTTCGACTTTCAACTACGCACAACAGGCTACGTCTGAATGGACAGGCAAGGGTTTACGATCGTAAGGGTAATTTGGTGACCTGATGATTTTCAAGGTTCTTCTATGACGGGGGAGGAATGGCCTTTGTTCCTTTGCAGCGATGGTGACTTTGTTCCTTTAGGAAAGTAGTTTGGAGGTGGCGGATGTGGTGTGGGCCTCAACTGTAAGGATGATAGTCAACATCTCTGGAAGGTTTCCCAGAATGTCTTGAAGAAACGTCCTTTGGTCTTGGCTGTTTTCTTCCTCAGCTGATTCACCTATGTTCTTGTGATAGCTAGGATGCATATGAAAATCTTGAATGGCTGTCAACAGATCTTCAGATTGCATATTAACCAAATACTCATCAATACCTAACAGGTATTGTATGATGTCCTGAGATCGATCACAACAATCCCATGAGGAGGATGGAGAGTTTCCTCTATAATTTTTGTAAAATACTTGGTGCATGTCTTTTAAGGAAAACAAACTCCGGGGTTCTAACCATTCATACCAAACCCTAGCCTTTCCTTCTAATGTTGCCATGAACATTTTCATTAGGCAGTCTTCATGCCATTCAACTTTAAATTTCCACACATGTATATGAAACTTGATGAGATGTAGCAAGGGGTCCTCAGCGTTTTCACCCTGAAAGATAGGCAGGTTTTTCAACCAGTCCACTTCAGGCATTTTGTGTGGAAATCCAGGGATATGCTCCCTGCTCATTGGGGCATATCTTCTCTGTATGCGTGGAAGCATGTTTGTAAATCAGAAAGAGGTCACTGTGTCTTTTCAACCAGTTTGGAGTCTTCTACCAGTGGAGTCATTTGGTCTTTGGATTATAGGGAATGTGGAGTCGCCAGGTGGATGAATTTAACTATTTGAAGCAGGCTGCTGTCCACCACCAGCAATGAGAAGCCAATCTAAAGGAAAAGTGGTCTCTTCCCCAGTGGAGTCGCCATTATGTTGGTGAAACAGTAGAGAAATAGACCAAGTATTCGCGATTCTTGACTCTTGATTCTCCCAGTAAGGTACGCTACATTATGTTGGGGTTCCATGTTTTTGGCAGTTGGCAAGACCAAAAGATGAGACAACATCGGAGCCACTTTCGGCCTGGGATCTAACCCTCACGGACCCGAAGAGGGATCTCTCCAAATAGAGTTAAGAATGATATATCTTTGACGACTCGGGGATGTGAGATATTCGACTAGCTATGAAGCACAAAAGGAGGTTTTAAATGATTTGGTTGAAGGAGGTTATTTGAGTTGGTTGGGGATTGTGGTTGGGAAAAGCAATGGAAGGAAAGGAACAAAGTAGCGGTACATTTGAAAGGCAAAGAGTAAAGGTCGAAAAGTGCCATCCATTGGGCTATGGAGTCATGAAAGGAGATTACTTGCATCCACTAGCCAAGGCTTTCAAAGGGCAAGTCATCTAATACTAAAGGATCTTCTAGATTAGATGGTGGGATGGAACATTAAGGAAGGAAAGTGGAAGAAGGAAATACAACCAAATTTCTATCTATAGATCAGGTCAGAGGTCATTTAACTCCAGACCTGCTTGGACGTACTCAAAGGCATCTCTCAAAGAGACAAAGGGGCTGCTTATAGATCGGACCAGAGATCATTTAACTCCAGGTCTGCTTTAGCAACTCCAAGGGGAAAACAGAGATAAGACTAACAGCAGGGATCTTAGAAGGGCAAGATGGTCGTGCAAGGATCCTAGTGGATAGGGCTAACACTCATCCCCAGTGTTCCCAAACCTTCCATCTTGAACCCAGCAAGAACATCTAAGAACAACTTCAACTAATTCATACATCAACGAGCAATAACATCCTTACGCTTTGGTTCGTCATCGAAACCAACTCTTGAATGGCACGACGGCTTGTAAAAGGTAGGGAGAGCGAAACCGCCGAGCCCTAACAAGGAGGTGAATCCTATGTTATACTTCGTGCCTACCGGAAAAGAACGTGAAATAGCATGTAAATGAAATAAACGGAAGTTCGAAGAGGCATGCCAATAGCAATAGACAAGGATCTGTGAAATGTGCTTTGATTAATTGATACAAAACCGATCCTTGTAATCCGCTCTCGATGGGCACATTACGATTCGAGACTTTCTCCTCCCAGCCTATTACATACAACTACTCTGCTACTCCCTCCCACGACTGTTCTAACAGTCAAGAATGAATCTCTCTAACAGCAAGACCCCAACAGCTGAACAACAACAACCTTTTCATTATGTTCTCGGGGATTTCTTATAGGAGAAGCGGAAGAAACAACAGTCGATAAACAAATAAATGAGTCTCATTAAGACAGTAAGGCGGAAGTGTTCATGCCCATACCACTTAATGGCTTTCTGCGGCATTGCTTGTATTCTGTAATCTATCTGGGGAGTCTCTGTCAGGCCGAGATCGACCTCGGATGTTTCTTTGGGGTCCTTTCTGGTGCTTGGAGCTCTGCGCTAGCCTTCTGAATAAATGAACTGGGTGGAAGATCTGCAAGGTTTCTCTACTCCTCATAACTGCTGCTTGACTGTCTTAAATGAACTCCAGTCAGTGTAATTAATCATTTCAGGGCTCGAGGAGGCATGGAGATCTTCTTGTAGGGAGGTGTACATCTGGAGAGAACGTACTCTGCTGATATAATACACAGATAAGACTCTTTGCGTGTTCAAGTCTTCAAACTGTGCTTGAATCCTTTGAATGCGGGATTACAACCATTAATCTTCAATTACCGGCTCAAATCCCTTCTAACCCGCCTCTGTTGACTCGCTTGGTCGCTGAATTAGCCTTCCTGTGACCTCTGCATAATGAATTAAACTCATCACAGAGCCCGGGCAGCAGTGGCGGAGGAAATGCTGCGGAGGCGGTGAAATGGTGGCGGGATACTGGAGAAACAGTGAAAAATGGTGGAGAAATGGTCGCACAGTGTAAAGCCCGAAGATTATCGTTTGGGAGAATTACACAGGAAAACACGAAAAAACAACGCACGGAGGCGTGAATGTATGACCGGGTACTGAAATCGCAATCGCAAATCGGAGCGGGAGTGAATCGCAACACACCTTTAACAAGTTCCGTGTTGTGTAACCAGCTCCAAAAAGAGAAGAAAAGAGATATCAACGCCTTAGAAATGAGCCTCTTCGAGGGGGCAACCTCCAATACATTACATAAATGAACAATTCTTGGATGATACAATTTACAAAACCTCCTTTCTATATATAGGAGTCCATGGGGCCATAATGTAATCCTAGTGGGCCACAATGTAATCCTAGCCGACCTAACAATAATAATTTAAGGGCACAATAATAACAATATGGGGGTTACAGGTGTACAATAATAACAATAAGGGGAGCTACACTAACATAATAAGGGGCTATACTATTAATATAGGGACTTAACATGCCCCTCTCCTTCAAACAAGTGTTGTCCTCAACGCTTGATTATTTCTTGATGCTTCTGTATAAAATTCTCATCCTCCCATGTGAAATATTTTACAGGAAAGTTCTTCCACTTGCTGAGATACTTTGAAATTGATCGTACTTGTTGAGTTCTTGTTTCTATGACTGCTTCATAACTTCTTTCGATGTGATGTTGATCTTCCTGTTGTTTCATTAGATTCTGCACCAAAGTTGGGTTATCCTTTGAGAATTGGAGAACTTGTTGTTGATGCTCGATGTGATCTTCCACTAATTTATCATCCATATTTGCTATTATTTGATCCTTCAAACAATATAACTTATCCTCCATATCTGCTTTCAAACCATCTATTTCATCTTCAATTGCTCTTCGTAAGATTGAAACTTGTTGCACTTGGTACCGTAATTTTGATATCTCATACTGCAACTCTTCCTCTTCATGCGTCATAGAATAGATTTTTGAGGGATTAATGGGTATGGAATTATTTTTTGGAGGCATTATAGAACCCAATACTGATAAAAATTCTTCAATATGCCCTTGGAATCAATTCAACTTGATTCTTCAAACAAGACTTATGCAATTCGGAAAAAAACAATACACACCTTTTTCCTGCTTTTGAGGAGCTCGATATTAAAATTGAATTATCTATATAATTGAAAATCTTCAAAATCTGAAATTAATCCCTGTAGTAGCTCTCTGAAGCTTCTTTCAAATTCCATAGGTCTGATCTAATTTGGATTCCCCAAGACAAAGTTGTGTCCAATCTCCCACAATGACCTAATTCTGGACTGATTCAGTAGAGAAAACTTGTAGGACTTGCCACATGTCACTGTTTCATCCTTTGTCTCTGAAATTGATAGCCAAGAAACTACAGTCCGTGTACTTACGACCACTTTTAACGGCACTCAAATCCACTTCCCAGAGAGAGAGTTATTGAACTTTTCCCACGATCACCTCTTTGAGATGAGTCGGGGAACTGGCGCTGCTGCAACTACGGATCATATCTCCAAAGAAAATATTCACGAACCAAGCTATGGTACAGCCCAATTTCTCGAGATTTCGACTTCCACCATACGAATTTCAGATTCTGAACCTTCGTAGAAAACAATTTATAGCGAAAATGCTACGATGACCTGTTTAGGAGCTTGAAACAATACCTAACTTCCACAAATGATATCTCCAAAAATATTGCGAAACAAGCTCTGAAATTTTTAGACAATCTTCCTCAGGATTTCAGCTTCGCACCCTAAAAATTTCAGCTTCTGAAACTTCTTAGAAAAAAAAGTTATAGCGAAAATGCCACGATGACCTTTTTGGAGCAGCGAAACCCTAGAATCCAAAGCTCTGATACCAAATGTTGTGTAACCAACTTCAAAAAGAGAAGAAAAGAGATATCAACGCCTTAGAAATGAGCCTCTTCGAGGGGGCAACCTCCAATACATTACATAAACGAACAATTCTTGGATGATACAATTTACAAAACCTCCTTTCTATATATAGGAGTCCATGGGGCCATAATGTAATCCTAGTGGGGCCACAATGTAATCCTAGCCGACCTAACAATAATAATGTAAGGGCACAATAATAACAATATGGGGGTTACAGGGGTACAATAATAGCAATAAGGGGGGCTACACTAACATAATAAGGGGCTACACTATTAATATAGGGACTTAACATTCCGATTGCGATTGGGGTCGGAGACGCGATTGAGCGATGACCGTCGATCTGGGGAGGAATGAACGGTGGGGATGTAATCGGAGGGGCAGCACGATCGAGGGGATCGGGAGAGGACTTGCGATCGGGAGTTGCGATGACCGTCGGATTTGCGGGGAGAATGGACGGTCGGGATTGAATCGGAGCATCGCAATCGGAGACAGGGAGATGGGACTTGCGATTGCGATTGTTACAGGATGAGTCAAAAGGAAAATTGTTACACTCTGACATTTGCGGTCCGATGTCCACAACAACTCTCAGTGGGGCAAAATATTTTGCCACCTTCATTGATGATTATTCCAGGAAAACTTCGATCTATTTTCTGAAGACCAAAGATGAAGTCTTTAGTCGGTTTAAAGATTTCAAAGCATTGGTGGAGAACTCTACAAGAAAGAAGATCAAGAAGTTGAGGTTAGATCACGGTGGAGAATATATATATAAAGACTTCACAAATTTCTGTGCACGGGAAGGCATCAAGAGAGAATGGATAGCTCCTTACAATCCATAACAAAATGGAGTTGTAGAACGGAAGAATCGGACCATAATAGAAGCTGCAAGGGCAATGTTATACGGCCAGGAGATGCCCAAATTCTTATGAGAAGAGGCCTGCAACACAGCAGTTTATATTCATAACAGAGTTCCCAATAGAGCTTTGGGGAAGGTTACTCCCGAAAGTGTGTTCACAAGAAGTAAGCCAGAAGTGAGCCACATCAGGATATTCGGCAGCATAGCATATTGCCACGTTCTAAAGGAAAAGAGGAAGAAGCTGGATCAAACTACAGAAAAGGGCTTTCTGATGGGCTACAGTGAGAATGCAAAGACATACCGCGTTTATATTCTAGAGAGCAGGAAAGTCATGGTAAGAAGGGATGTAAAATTCCTGGAGGAGAAAGCCTTTAGGAAATCTCGAGAGATGGCCACAGATACGGAGATTGAGGAGGATCGACTGGTACAGCCTCAACGACCTATGGAGGAGAGGTCCAACGCTTCTCCAAGGCACAATATTTCTGAGGGAATCTCCTCCAATGAAGAACAGGAGGAAGAGTAGGTGAGGCTGCCCACCACTGATGGGAGACTGAGCAGAGAACTCCAACAGATTCTTAGAGATGCAGAAGGATTTGTCGGAGCACCTAGAGAAGGGAAGAGGGTAAGGAAACAACCTGACAAATATCAGGCACTGGTAGCTCAGGTCGAAGAACCTTCTACCTTTCGGGAAGCAGCTCAGCATCAGGTATGGGTAGATGCCATGGTGGAGGAGTATAGCTCCATCATGACAAATGATGTCTGGGAAGTAGTCCCTAAACCACAGGATAGATCTGTTGTAGGATCCAGATGGATCTACAAGATCAAATATTCTGCAGATGGCAGCATAGAGAAATTCAAGGCAAGATTTGTAGCAAAGGGGTATGCCCAAAAAGAAGGCATTGACTATGAAGAAACCTTCTCTCCAGTAGCACGATACACTTGTATCAGATCCATCATATCTCTGGCAACGCAGATGGGATGGGAGATTCACCAGATGGATGTCAAGACTGCGTACTTGAATGTTGTGATAGAGGAAGAAGTGTAAATATAGCAGCCAAAGGGCTTCGAGACACATGAACAGAAGACTCATGTTTGCAGGCTTAAGAAAGCCTTGTATGGCTTAAAACAAGCCCCCAGGGCATGGTATGGTCGGATTGATGGCTACTTGCAGAAAATGGGGTTCGTCAAGAGTGATGCAGATCCCAACTTATACTACTTAAGAGTAGGAGATGAGCCGCTTATTCTTGTTTTGTATGTGGATGACCTGTTATTGACTGGGTCATCCAAGCTCATCAAAGACTGCAAGGAGAATATGGCAATAGAATTCGACACGAAGGACCTGGGGCAGATGCACTATTTTCTTGGTTTAGAAGTTTGGCAGCAGGAACGGGAAATCTTCCTAGGACAAGGAAGAGACACAACAGAAATTCTAAAGAGATTTCAGATGGAAGACTATAGACTCGTGGCCACGCCAATGATTACTAACTGGAAGAAGATAGACACATCAGAGGATGATGAGGCTGATCCCACATTGTACAGACAGCTCATCGAGTCATTGATGTATTTGGTCAACATGAGACCAGACATTTGTTATGTAGTGAATACCCTCAGTCAGTTCATGGTGGAACCAAGGATGGCTCACTGGGCAGCAGCCAAACATATTCTCAGATACCTGAGAGGGACAGTCGAGTATGGGCTAAGGTACACCAACGGATATGAGATCCAGTTGAGTGGGTTCAGATTAGGCTGCAAGCACAGTAGATCGGAGAAGTACTAGTGGGTGTTGTTTTAGTCTCGGATCAGGAATGACCTCATGGTGCAGCAGGAAACAGAAGTCTGTAGCACTAAGCTCAGCCGAGGCAGAGTACATGGCAGCAAGCATAGCTTCATGCGAGGCCATATGGCTCCACAAATTTCTCTTGAACTTACTCAAGAAGCGGATAGAACCGACCAAGATTATGTGCGATAATCAGAGTTGCATTAAGCTCTTTGAATATCCTGTGTTTCATGACCGATCGAAGCACATTGACATTTGGTTTCACTTTATCAGGGACTATGTCCAGAGGGGAGCAGTACAGTTGCGATACACTCTTACAGGTGAACAAGTAGTAGACATATTCACAGAGGCTCTAAGTAAGATCAAGTTCACTTACTTCAGAGAGAAGATGGGGATGGTCGAACACCCCTTCCACTAGAAAAAAGGGTGGTCTTCAGAAAAAGAGGGAGCTGCAGTACGGATGTTGCAGTGACAGGGCAGCAGTACAGTAAGCACTAGCGCAAAGATGAGGGTCAGCAGCCAGGACACCATTAGCGCAGGAGATGATGTACAGTTAGAGCAGTACAGCGGTATCTTGCTTAAACTCTTTCCTCGCTAAGAGGGAGTGTTGATTTCTATAGCATCGGAAAGTGTTCTAAGTCTCATATTTGGTAGAGAGGCTTAGACATCAGTTATCCAGAGAACCCAGAAATTGTTTATGGAAATTCCACTCGGATATGGCTTTATTAAAATAATTAATTATTTTAATGCAGACCTTAAGTATAAACTTAGAGAAATTAAATAATTAAAGAGTATTAATAGAGCAAAGTGTGAATCTTCTAGAAGACGAAGATCAAGTCATCTTTTAATTTGAGCCATTGATTAAATATATAATCTTGGTCGTTGATTCATCAGCGAGAAGACTATAAAAAGAGACTAGAGGGCCATTTGGAAATTAAGCCAGGGACATTCTCAGTACCCGAACGAAATCGATTTTGAAGCAAGTGAAATCGATTTCAGTGGGTGAGTTTGTAGAGGCTGGGTTGCAGAAGCAGAAGGAGGAGGGAGAAGTCAGTTATTGGGAAGCAGATCTCAGGAGGGTGAAGGGAAGGGTGAGTTGATCAGCAGGAATAACCCCTCCACCCAGAATCACGCAGTCTAGAGAGGGACTGCATGGAGAATTCATGCTGGATGATGCTGAGGGTGAAGGAGGTCACCTCGAGGGTTCGAAGATTGTCTGGAAGGTCTAGAAAATTCAACCAGGTGTTTGCTAATTTTTCTCTGCTCACCAGACTCCTGTAAATGTACTTTCCATTTCTGAAGATAAATATAAAACCCTCATCTGTTGCACCGGTTTTCCCACATTGGGTTTTTCCGGGGACAATTGTCCAAAAACATTTGTGTTCATGTGGCTATTTATATTGTGTTATTGGTGTAAATTATCTTTTTGTTCTTATGCTCTTAATGATAGTGAAGATCTGCAAATGTGTTTATTTCAGAATTTACTGAAGCATATGTAAATAACTTATCTCATAAGTAGGAGAAATAAACCAAGTATTGCAGAAATATTTTCCTCTTGAAAATTTCACAAGGGATTTTCGACAGTCCCAAACAAGTTGCAAGTCTCATGCGTATGCCTCCAAATCTTCCCCTTAAACCTTTGTTGTACCTCCCTTTGACTGAGGCCTAGGCAAGTGAGGTTGCTCCTCTTCTCGTCCTCCACAAACAAGGTTGTTTCCCTGTTGTTCCTTCAGAGATACCTGCGGCCCAGACCTGGAGCTATATGCAGCCCTTAAAACATATTCACATAGACCCAGACCTTCTCCAATTTACTCGGCCTCCTTTCAACAGAACTCGACCTCCATGCAGTGGCAAAACATCCCTTAATTCACCCAAAAAGGCTTCCTAAACTCCTTATTGTTCTGCTCCTTGACTGCAGCCCAATTTCAAAGATAATTCTTTAGCTTGAATGCTCTTGGATGTGAGTAAATGATCTCACACACAGGAAGGGACCACTTACACCCTTTCTTGACCATTGGTATTGTGTATTTAATTATGAGATGACAGTCTGGTTAGGGATTTTCCACAATCTGAAACAAGCCGCAAGTCTCATGCGTATGCCTCCAAATCTTCCCCTTAAACCTTCGTTGTACCTCCCTTTGACTGCGGCCTAGCCAAGTGAGGTTGTTCCTCTTCTCGTCCTCCACAAACAAGGTTGTTTCCCTGTTGTTCCTTCAGAGATACCTGTGGCCCAGACCTGGAGCTATATGCAGCTCTTAAAACATATTCACATAGCCCCAGACCTTCTCCAATTTACTCGGCCTCCTTTCAACAGAACTCGACCTCCATGCAGTGGCAAAACATCCCTTAATTCACCCAAAAAGGCTTCCTAAACTCCTTATTGTTCTACTCCTTGACTGCAGCCCAATTTCAAAGATAATTCTTTAGCGTGAATGCTCTTGGATGTGAGTAAATGATCTCACACACAAGAAGGGACCACTCACACCCTTTCTTGACCATTGGTACTGTGTATTTAATTATGAGATGACAGTCTGGTTAGGGATTTTCCACAGTGCCAAACAAGCTGCAAGTCTCATGCGTATGGCTCTAAATATTCCCCTTAAACCTTCGTTGTACCTCCCTTTGACTGTGGCCTAGCCAAGTGAGGTTGCTCCTCTTCTCGACCTCCACAAACAAGGTTGTTTCCCTGTTGTTCCTTCAGAGATACATGCGGCCTAGACCTGGAGCTATATGCAACCCTTAAAACATATTCACACAGCCCCAGACCTTCTCCAATTTACACAGCCTCCTTTTAGCAGAACTCGACCTCCATGTAGCGAAAAAACATCCCTTAATTCACCCAAAAAGGCTTCCTAAACTCCTTATTGTTCTTCTCCTTGACTGCAGCCCAATTTCAAAGATAATTATTTAGCTTGAATGCTCTTGGATGTGAGTAAATGATCTCACACACACCTCATATATATATCATTTAATGAGGGCTTCATTTCGACGTCCAAATGGGCTTGTACAACAGTCATAAGGCTTATTAACATCAAGCCGACCTAGACTCTTATTGTGCAAACCCACTTCTTATCTTCAAAAAATCATAACTCCATTTATACAACTCGGAATCAAATGATTTTCGATGTGTCGGATTTGTCTCGACGAGTACCTTCATCCTCATCCATCGCATGTTGAAATGTGTCCATGTTTTTGGCCCAAATCACTATAGGTGCAAAACCCCAACCTTGGGTTCCAAGCCCACAAGTGACCCTTGTGGTGCACCACCCTCCAAACCCCGAACCCTAGGGCTTGGAGTACCTCCCAAGCTACTAAAAAATTAACACTCCCTCTTAGTGAGGGAGGTAATTCCAAGACAAGGAAGTAACTCATCATCATCATCATCATCACTATTCACAAGACTCGCCCAACTCGTAGTGCTCACCATTGCAACAATCCCTGTAGCATGAACTACGCCTCTCTCGAAAGTTTCGCTGTCACTGGAAGCCTCCTGCTTCTTCTTCTTCACCTGGAATGTATTCCATTCCCTCAAGGATTCCTTCTTGGCAGTTGTAGGAGCACCCTTTCTCCCCATTGACCATGTGCTCTTCTTGGGCTACGAAGTCTCCCTTTGAATCTGCAAGCTCCCACAAGAACTCGACTCCCTCTAACCCTTTGGAACCTGGACCCTCTTTTCTATAACTTGTACTTGTACCTCAGAAGCCTGCACCTGCTCCACCCGCTTTTTCTTCCCATGATCTATAGGCTTGTCCATCAGCCTGTACAGACCATGCTCTCTAACTCCAAGTATAATACCCACGGAGCTAGAGAATCTAGGTATGAATCTTGCCTTCCCATCCTAGAACAAGACCTCAAACCCCTTCTTCTCGATCATCGAGATAGATATTACGCTCTATCTAAGTCCTAGTACAAATAGTACATCTTGGACCCACATCACCTGTCTTGTCTCCATCCTAAATGACACAACTCTTGATCCTCAGATCTCCTTCTGACTCTTGTTATCCAACACCATGTGCAACTTCGATTCCCATTAAGCTAGAGTCTGGAAAACCTCTTGTGACCTGTCATATGTTTCGTCGCACCACTATTCACGTACCATCCATCCTCATCGATAATACCTTGCGAAAAATGAGAGATCATAGCAAAGTCATCCTCCTCCAATCTCCTGGTGAGAGCATATATCTCAGCAGAAGTGGCAACAGTGACGACTTGCTTCCCTTTCCTCTTCTCATCATCTCCCTTCTTCTTCATTGGACATCTCGACGAAAAATGACCCATCTTGCGACAGTTAAAACACTTGACATTACTCAAGTCCTTCTACTTACTCTTCATTTGTGCTGCAAGTTCCATGTCCTAATCTTCCCTATTTTTTCGATGAAGATCCTCGTCTCGCAACTCTTCGTGAATGAAGTCGAAGTCGTCCCACAGCCTATTCTAGTCTGGCAATTTGTCCCTGGAAATGAACCCTTTGATGAAGGGCTTCTATTCTGGAGTAAACCCTTTCAAGGATATCCTCACCATATCATTCTCTGAAATAGTCACACCGACGACAACATGCTCATCTTTGACCTGAGACAATCTCATCAGATACGAAGTCACTCCACCATCCAGCATTTTGGTGGACTTCAACTTATCTCCAATATCAATACCTGATTCTCGTTCTTATTTTGGAACAAATTTTGAAGAGCCATCCACATCTCATGTGTAGTGTTCTTCCCAAACAAATGAGGTATTAGGGGATCCTTCACACCATCAAGGATGATCAATCTCGCCCTCGTATCCAAATCCTCGTACACTTCCAGCGGCTTTGGGTCAGTTAGCTTCTTGATGTCTTTCTTGGCGAAGTCCCAGATCTTGTTGACCTACAAGAACAACTTGATCCCTTCCTTCATGGAATATAGTTGGAAAACCCCTCCAACTTGTCCTCATACCAGAGACAAGTCTGCAACTTTGACATTGTAGTGAGCCCTTCACCTACAATGTGACCAACTCCCTCTAAAGTTGTACTTCGTAGTGCACTCTAATGATTCACTGTCTTCCAAAGTAGCTCAGACACACTCTAATACCATGTTATAATCTTAGAATCTTTGACACTACCAAACCAAGAATCTCAACAAGAACTACTTTCCCTAGTGGAATATAAAATAGCAGTAAATCACGCATGCACAAGTATAGACAATTTTTAACAAAATATTGTACAATAATGTATAACAACCCAATCTTCGTTATATTAAACCAATTAATAAAACAGTCTTAGGGCTCCCTGCAGTCTCTATGTCATATCTCATCCTGTCGGTACTTCGCTCTCATTTTGCTCTCTAGTTTCCCCTTCGTCCATCAAAGGGCAATACATAGAATCTCTAGGAGGGTTGCCACCTGTCATTGCTACAAGTCACTTCTGCTACAATGAACACGGGGTTGATCCAATCTGCGCTTCTATGCTGGCCAATTCCTAAGCTCCAATCTGAAAATATACCAGCCTCTTTCGTCCATAAAAGAGCTACACAGTAGGCTAAAAACTTCACCCAATCACGCAACAATCAATGTCCTTCTTATATGCTGCTCTAGGGCTACTTTGGGCTATCAACACGTTGCCCTCCAACAATCCAATGATGCCCAATTCAACTAACACAAAACCAATATGAAATCTGTACCTATTTGGGATTTCTTAACGCTCAAGACAACCCCAACAAATGGCTTCGACAGGCTGCTAATTAATCTCATCCACTTAGAAAACACCACCAACAAGGGAACACCCGCACCCTTTCTTGACCACTGGTATTGTGTATTTAATTTTGAGATAACAGTCTATTTAGGGCTTTTTCCACAGTCCCAAACAAGCTGCAAGTCTCCTGCGTATGGCTCCAAATCTGCCCCTTAAACCTTTGTTGTACCTCCCTTTAACTGCGGCCTAGCCAAGTGAGGTTGCTCCTCTTCTCGGCCTCCACAAACAAGGCTGTTTGTTTGTTGTTCCTTCAGAGATACCTGCGACCCAGACCTGTAGCTATACGCAGCCCTTAAAACTACTCACACAGCCCCAAGACCTTCTCCAATTTATTCGGCCTCCTTTCAACAGAACTTGGCCTCCATATAGTGGCAAAATATCCCTTAATTCACCCAAAACGGCTTCCTAAACTCTTTGTTGTTCTGCTCCTTAACTGCGGCCCAATAAACTTTACCTAATCACGCAACAATCAATGTCCTTCTTATATGCTGCTTTAGGGCTACTTTGGGCTATCAACACGTTGCCCTCCAACAATCCAATGAAGCCCAATTCAACTAACACAAAACCACTATGAAATCTGCTCGTATTTGGGATTTCTTAACATCCAAGACAACCACAACAAATGGCTTCGACAGGCTGCTAATTAATCTCATCCACTTAGCAAACACCGCCAACAAGGGACCACTCACACCCTTTCTTGACCATTGGTATTGTGTATTTAATTCTGAGATAACAATCTAGTTAGGGCTTTTTCCACAGTCCCAAACAAGCTGCAAGTCTCTTGCGTATGGCTCCAAATCTGCCCCTTGAACCTTCGTCGTACCTCCCTTTAACTGCGGTCGAGCCAAGTGAGGTTGCTCCTCTTCTCGGCCTCCACAAACAATGTTGTTTGTTTGTTGTTCCTTCATAGATACCTGCGAACTAGACCTATAGCTATACGCAGCCCTTAAAACTACTCACACATCCCCAAGACCACCTCCAATTTATTCGGCATCCTTTCAACAAAACTCGACCTCCATGTAGTGGCAAAATATCCCTTAATTCACCCAAAACGGCTTCCTAAACACCTTGTTGTTCTGCTCCTTAACTGCGGCCCAATAAACTTCACCCAATCATGCAACAATCAATGTCCCTCTTATATGTTGCTCTAGGGCTACTCTGGGCTATCAACACGTTTCCCTCCAACAATCCAATGATGCCCAATTCAACTATCACAAAACCACTGTGAAATCTACTCCTATTTAGGATTTCTTAACACCCAAGACAACCCCAACAAATGGCTTTGACAAGCTTCTAATTAATCTCATCCACTTAGCAAACACCGCCAACAAGGGACCACTCACACCCTTTCTTGACCATTGATATTGTATATTTAATTCTGTGATAATAGTGTATTTAGGGTTTTTTCCATAGTCCCAAACAAGTTGCAAGTCTCCTACGTGTGGCTCCAAAACTACCCCTTAGTCCCTCGTTGTACCTCCCTTTAACTGCGGCCTAGCCAAGTGAGGTTGGTCCTCTTCTCGGCCTCCACAATCAAGGTTGTTTGTTTGTTGTTCTTTCAGAGATACCTGCAGCCCAAACCTGTAGCTATACGCAGCCCTTAAAACTACTCATACAACCCCAGACCTTCTCCAATTTATTCGGCCTTCTTTCAACAGAACTCGGCCTCCACGTAGTGGCAAAATATCCCTTAATTCACCCAAAACGGCTTCCTAAACACCTTGTTGTTTTGCTCCTTAACTGTGACCCAATAAACTTCACCCAATCACGCAACAATCAATGTCCTTCTTATATGCTGCTCTAGGGCTACTTTGGGCTATCAACACGTTGCCCTCCAACAATCCAATGATGTCCAATTCAACTAACAAAAAACCACTCTGAAATCTGCTCCTATTTTGGATTTCTTAACACCCAAGACAACCCCAACAAATGGCTTCAACAGGCTGCTAATTAATCTCATTCACTTAGCTAACACCGCCAACAAGGGACCACTCACACCCTTTCTTGACCACTGGTATTGTGTATTTAATTCTGAGATAACAGTCTAGTTAGGGCTTTTTCCACAGTCCCAAACAAGCTGCAAGTCTCCTGCGTATGGCTCCAAATTTGCCCCTTAAACCTTCGTTGTACCTCCCTTTAATTGCAGCCTAGCCAAGTGAGGTTGCTCCTCTTCTCGGCCTCCACAAACAAGGTTGTTTGTTTGTTGTTCCTTCACAGATACATGCGGCCCAGGCCTATAGCTAAATGCAACCCTTAAAACTACTCACACAACCCCAAGACCTTCTCCAATTTATTCAGCATCCTTTCAATAGAACTCGGCCTCCATGTAGTGGCAAAATATCCCTTATTTCACCCAAAACGGCTTCCTAAACTCCTTGTTGTTCTTCTCCTTAACTGCGGCCCAATTTCAGAGACAATTCTATCTTGAATGCTCTTGGATGTGAGTAAATGATCTCACACACACCTCATATATATATCATTTAATGAGGGCTTCATTTGGACGTCCACATGGGCTTGTACAACTGTCATAAGGCTTATTAACATCAAGCCGACCTAGACTCTTCTTGTGCAAACCCACTTCTTATCTTAAAAAACCATAACTCCATTTCTACAACTCGAAATCGGATGATTTTTTATGCGTCAGATTCATCTCGACGAGTACTATCATCCTCATCCATCACATGTTGAAATGTGTCCATGGTTTTGGCCCAAATCACTATGGGTGCAAAACCCCAACCTTGGCTTCCAAGCCCACAAGTGACCTTTGCGGTGCTTCACCCTCCAAACCCTAAACCCTAGGGCTTGGAGTACTTCCCAAGCTACTAAAAAATCAACATTGTTCAAACCCCTACAACAATTCTGAAATTCGGCCATGCAATCTGCCCAGAATATTCATCCTCCTTGCCACACATGTGAGAGAGAAGATTTGCCCAATAGTTGTACGAACCAATGAGAGAAGGAGAGAGAAGAATTGTTTGAGTGATGATGATGCCAAATCAGGTGAGAGGTCACTTGTATTTATACAAGACGTTGAGGGTGAAGTGACATGTCTCTTGGGCTTCATGAGCCTACATGATGATGTGGCTGACCTAAACAATTTTACACATGTGGGCATAAATTCAAAAACACATTTCTGCTTGTCCAAATTTGATGATATTTAGGTCAATTTTGGTCCTCTCGAAAAGAGGAATTTAATGCAATAATCATCTCCATCAAATGAGTTGTCCAAAGTGGAATTTGGCCCTAGTTGCCAATTTTAACACATCACTTGTCTTTTTGGGAGATCTAATTGTTTCTATCACTCTAATTAGCATTTGAAGTAACTTGTTATAATTGTGTTCAAAAGAGCATCAAATCTCTTAAGTGTTTAAACTCCATTGGCATCAAAGATCTAATATATCTTGAACAATTGGTATTGAGGAATCTAATTGCAATATTGGCATTACCTTATTGGTATATCTTAAAATGCTTCTAATTGTATAAGAGCATTGATTTTCTAATCATCATTGGCATCTTGTATGGTCTCATTGGCTAATTTCTTTAAGTGGATAAGTGCTCTAGTTCTCTTTCTTACCATTAATTTCATTTTATGGTTATTGTGGATCTTTCGCATATTGGTGATCTTTCCTTTTAAGAGAATATATCTTGTGATTATTAAGCAATTGTATCATGGACATATCTTATATCTTGTTGGGAAAATTGTATCATGGTTATTTCTTGTATCTTTTGAGCACTTGTTAAGTTGGCACATTATCTTGCGTATAAGATTGTCTCTTAATTCATTGTTGAGTACTCTCGTCATAAGGCTAATCATAACTAAGTACTTAAAGTCATTAAGCAATCTTAAATTAAGAACCACCCAACAATCTTCCATTCTCATCCTAGAGCTATCCTTGCATTAATAATTTACCTCCAAGCATAAGCTTGGTTGATAGAAAGATAGAAAAACCCTTCCATATTTGCTTGAGAAGTCTAGGCTCTCTAGTATTTAAAACGGTGACCTTGTAGTCATCAAAGCCACAGTCGCTGCAGCACCAGAGGCACTGGGTATGTTAGATTTCAAGGAGAGGGATCGTTAACCAAGTCATTGCTTGTTTCAGCTTGACTTTTCTCTGCCACTTACTTTAAATACTAGGCTCAATATAGATAAAGATCAAGGGATACACTTAGCTAGGCATTTAATTAAAATAAACCAAGATCTTGCATCTCACCTAAGTCATAGGATTTGCATAGCATATAGGATAGTTGAGTGCTTACGCAGTGGTTGTTCATCTAGTCATTTGGTCCTTAATTGATATAAAGCAAGTAGTTGACTCCATAAGGCACTGGTCTCATTAATAATTCAATCTAATCCCATAACTTGCAAAAATTAACCAAGCGGCTAGGCCATTCAACTGTGCCTCCCAGACTTGTTGGTTGCCAACGAGTCTTTCATTCTCTTATTTCATAGGGACTACCCCCCCATAGCCTACCTTTGGGAGACATCTAGAATGGAGAGGTCGAGGATCAGAGTGACAACCCCCAACCTGAGTCATTGCCACACCATGCCTATACAATGTGAGTGACAAAAGGAACCACTCTACATTTTAATAATTAATGGTAACGTTTAAAATTTAAGTAATAGTGACATTTTCCTTTAAGGATTTAGCAGTATTATTAATTACCAAAGTCACAAACTCTGCAAAGCTCTATCCCCTATCTTTGTATCTATCTTCATGGGTTGTTGGACAAAATATTTAAGGAAGGGCACCCAAGTGTCCCTTTTTGTAAATTTATGTAGATGTTATATGCTTGATGCAACTTTACTTTCACTACAACAATCACATAAACAATCAAGTAAGGTGTTGATAGAACATACCAATAGATCAACAAAAGACAAACCAGAAACAGATAAATGTGTTGGTGCATTACGGCGGTCAACAGGATGCTTTCAACCAACAAATTCTCCTTGATCATCCAACCCAGCATGTGTCACAACAACCCTCAAAACAGCCACACGGTCAACTCAAAGTCAACCCCAGAAAAGTTAATGCTACCCAGAAAAGTCAACACAAAACAGCAACAACAGCAACAATAACAGCAGCAAGTAAAATTCAACGCAACACGGTCTACGGTCAACCTTTGACCTCAGTTCTTTTGCCAAAATGTACGGACTTCAAAAATCGAAGTCTATGCCAAAAATTAGATCCTTTGGACCATGCGTTGACCAAAGGCAACGCTGGTCAAACCTGCGTGGAAACCCTAGCTGCAGCAGAATTTTCTTCGTCCTTCTTTCCCACGTGTGAACTGAAAACTGCCTACAAGGAGCTCGAACCAATCAAAAGGAGAGATGATGTGTGAGGATGAGATGAGTGAAATATCCTCAAACGTTCACTCTATTTATATCAATCACTGAGGGTGTGTGACACATTTGCTGAGGGTGTAAAACCTTAGGGCCGACCTGCACATATTTTGAAAGTATTAAAAATAAATTCAAAATAAATGCTCTGCTCATCGGATCAAGATGATCTTTAGATAAATCTTGCACCTCTCCGAAAGAGGAACCCAATACAAATATTGGTGTCTTCATCTGAGCATCGCAACATGGAGTTTGGACCTAGTTGTCCAATTTTAACACTCCCTCTCAACTAGGGAGAAATCCATCCGCCTGTGCAATCAAACATCATGCATCATCCCACCGTAACTTGCTTTGTTGGCCTCTTTATTTCAGAACAGAAGTGGGTCAGTCACAAAGACATCAATCCCGGCTGACAGATTCAGCCCAGAGGTCTGAAACCTCTATAGGACTCACAAAGAGTCTCATACCAACCCGAAGTTGGTTTACCTGACCCGAAGTCAGTTGGAGGTCCAAAACCTCAAATGGACTCAAAGAGTCACATACCAACCCGAAGTTGGTTTATTTGACCCGAAGTCAATAGGAGGTTTGAAACCTCACTAGACTTGATCCCAGACACGTGTCATCCTAGATAGAGAGTACGCCAATCTCTGATGCATCCATTAGTCTTTGCTACTAGTCTCTAGCTTTTCTTACCTCATTGGCCAAATGAGAGGTACTTCCCATGAGTCCAAAACTCAATGGGTAGGATGCATACGGGCCACAGATCATGAGAGGCGAACCAACTCAATTATCATAACGGTGGGGCAGAAGCACCACAAGGTTAGGCAAGCCTAGCCCCGTGTGTGCTTATAGCTTCGAGAAGCTATCCCTAGAGCCCCCCAGAGCTCCAAGAGCTCATCGTCCAACAGGACCCTCAGAATAGGGTCGTTCCACAATTCCAAGATTCTCACGGAAGGTTAGGAACATGACCTTCCCCAAGGGCATTGTGAGAATATTCGCGACCTGCTTATTAGTTCCTATATGATCGAACCTTAAGGTGCCTCGCTATACCATATCCTAGATAAAGTGGTACCAGCCATCAACATGCTTGGATCGTTTGTGGAACACGGGATTCTATGACAAACGAATCCCCCTCAGGTTATCACAAAGGATAACGGTGACATCTAGCACATGCTCGAACAGTTCACTAAAGAGCTTTCGCAACCAAGTGACTTCACAACAGGCCATACATGTTATAATGTATTCGGCCTCAGCGGTGCTCAAGGCTATCGACTTCAGCTTCCTGCCCGAAGCAGATCTACGTGTGAAGCAGCATCCAGATGTGCTCTTGCGATCCACCACACTGCTAGCCCAATCAGCATCATTATATCCATGGAGTGTCATACTCCCGGCAGTGTATCTCAGCCCATGGTCTAACGTGCCACAGAGATATCTCAAGAGTTTCTTGGCACCAACCCGGTGAATGTTATGATCAACCATGTGTTGATTCAAAGTTATATCCATGGAGTGTCATACTCCCGGCAGTGTATCTCAGCCCATGGTCTAACGTGCCACAGAGATATCTCAAGAGTTTCTTGGCACCAACCCGGTGAATGTTATGATCAACCATGTGTTGACTCAAAGTTTTCACTGCACAAGATACGTCCGGACGGGGGTTCACTAGGAACATCAAGGCCCCTACGAGTTGACGATACTCAGTAGGATATGCTAACACGGGCCCAGCAAAAATCTCACTAGGTCTTTGCCAAACCTCCAGGCCTAGGAAATAGTGCATTAGTCCTAGGTCCTTCATCTCAAACTCAACAACGAGCTCCCTCTTGCACTGATGAATGAGAGGGTGAGCACCTGTCAGGAAGAGGTTGCTCTACATACACCTCTTCCTTTATCGCACCATGCAGAAAAGCAGTCTTCACATCCATCTGATGAAGACTCCATTCTTGCGTAGCAGCAAGTGCTATGATAGATTGAATGGTGGTATATCGTGCCACAGGTGCAAATATGTCATCATAGTCGATGCCTTCATTTTGAGAAACGCCACGGGCAACGAATCTTGCCTTGAACTTTTCAGCACTTCCATCAGATCCATGCTTGATCTTGTGGATCCTTTTTCAGGTGACAACTGCTTTGTCCTTCAGTCTTGGAACCACATCCCAGACATCATTCTTCATTATGGACTCGTACTCTTCGTGCATAGCATCCTTCCAGACTTGATGCTTTGCGGCTTCCTCAAAAGATCCAGGCTCGGATTGTACAATAGTACTCATGGTTGCTAGATACCCTTGGTATCTACTCGGCTTCTTGCTTTCAGGGAATGTCCCCCTTGGGGACGTATGTCCCTCAGCATCCTCGATTGTGTCCCTGAGCCATGATGATCTCTTTCCCAGTGAAGGTGGATCAATCGGGTCCATCGATCCTTCAACATCAGGCATTGTCTCATCCTTCAGTTCTTCTTCATTTCCAGGTCTTGCTTCATGATCTTCCTGGGATCTCGGAAGTTTGATTACTTTCTTCAAGGAAGCACCTTCGTCAAAAGTGACATCGTGGCATATCTCCACTTCCTTTGGACCAGGCACATAGAATCTATAGGCCTTCGAAGTTTCACTGTAGCCCACAAAAATTTCTTTCTTCCCAGAAGCATCCAGCTTGCTCCTCTTTTCTTTCGGCACATGAAAATAAACAAGACATCCAAAAATTCTAAAATGTGAGACGCCAGGTTTCTTACCAGAGAAAACCTCTTCGGGAGTTTTGGAGTCTAGAGCGGAATGCGGGCATCGATTTTGTATGTACACAACAGTGTTTGCAGCTTCTCCCCACAGAAACTTCGGTAGACCTTGGTCACATAGCATGGCACGGGCAGCTTCCACAATGGTCTTGTTCTTTCCTTCAGCAACACCATTTTGCTCAGGAGTATATATAGTTGTGGTCTCCCTCTTAATGCCAGCTTCTTTGCAACAGTTTTCGAAATCGTTCGTCTCATATTCAGTGCCATTATCGATCTGTCGGATAGCATCTCATGTCATTGCTCCTAGTGGACTTCCTCCAACCTGGTAGAGAGTATCAATTCTAGACCCAAACGTGATAGCTTCCTTGAAGCTCTTCTTCCACATGTGCACCTTTCCATCCATGAATGCCACATTGAAACCTTTGTCTTCCATGGCCGATATAGACACAAGGTTCTTCTTCAAATTTGGTACATAGAGTACATCCTGCAGTCGGAGGACTTGACCTTGAGACAAGTGGAGGGTCACAGTCCCTGTTCCTTGCACGGGATATGTGGCATTATCTCCAAGGACAATTTTCAGATTAGTGTCCTTCTCAACCATATCAGAGAGTGCTTCTTTCAACCTAGTGATGTGCCTTGAGGCACCACTATCTATCAACCAGACATCCATAGTGTCGGGTGGAGATGAAACGGAGAGGGCGGATACAAGAATGTATTCATTTCTTTTATCAGCAACATCTGATTCCTCATACCTGGAATTTCCCAACCTTTTGAAAGGTTTCTCATTTCCGTCGGAGGGAGCCTTCCTCTTTTCCTTGAACCTGTTGTTCCTTTGATTGCCATTCCTTTGGTTGTTGTTTTTTTCATCACCATCGGGAGAATCCTTCTTGAAAGGACATTCTCTAGCATAGTGACCAGGCCTATGACAAGTGAAACACTTGCCCTTCTTTACTTGGGCCCCTGGTTTTCCTTTGTTCTTTGGACCACCAAAGTTCTTCTTTCTAGAATGAGCAGCGTAAGTAGCATTTCCTTCATTTTCATACTCCTTCATTATTTATTCCTTTTTGAACACATCTCAACAGTACTTCATCAAAGTCAGGTATCACATTATTATTTAGAATGGTAGTGTTGAACACATGCCATTCGGATGGGAGCCCTCCAAGTGCGGTGAGTACCATCTCTCAATCAGCTATTGTCTCCCCAATAGCGAACAAATTGTTCCTGATCTCGGTCAGCTTCAGAAAATATGTTTGAATAGACTCATCCCTGGCTTTCCTTAGATTCTTCAATTGATTCTTGTAGAATAGGACTTGATTCGCATTGTTGGCCTTGAACATGTTAACCAACTTATCATACATCTCTTTGGATGAGTCCAGCTCAAAGATGTAGGCAACAAGACTCTTGTGAATTGAGTCCCTGATCATTAGCTTTTCTTTGATCTTCCCCTTCTTGTACTTAGTTTTGGCGGGAACAGTTGCAGTGGATGGAGGCTCTTGGATTTTACCCTGCACATAGTCCATGACATCTTGGTCTTCCAACATTAGATCCAATGTCATCTTCCAAGCATGGAAGTCATCCTTCCCAGTCAATTTTTCATCAGCCTTGAAGCCATTGTAGTTTCAGGAACCCATCCTCTTCTTCGGTGATTGCAGCAAATTAGGACTTTGTCTTCACCTCAGCTCCGATACAATGTAAATTTATGTAGATGTTCTATGCTTGATGCAACTTTACTTTTACTACAACAATCACATAAACAATCAAGTAAAGTGCTGATAGAACATACCAGTAGATCAACAAAAGACAAACCAGAAATAGATAAATGTGTTGGTGCGTTATGGCAGTCAACAGGATGCTTCAACCAACAAAGTCTCCTTGGTTAGCCAACCCATCATGTGTCACAACAACCCTCAAAACAGCCACACGGTCAACTCAAAGTCAACCCCAAAAAGTTAATGCTGCCCAGAAAAGTCAACACAAAACAGCAACAGCAGCAGCAGCAGCAACAAGTAAAAGTTAACGCAAAACAGTTTACGGTCAACCTTTGACCTTTAGTTCTTGCGCCAAAATGTACAAACTTCAGAAATTGAAGTCTATACCAAAAATTAGCTCCTTTGGACCATGCGTTGACCAAAGTCAACACTTGTCAAACCTGCTTGGAAACCCTAGCTGCAACAAAATTTTCTTCGTCCTTCTTTCCCACGTGTGAACCGAAAACTGCCTCCAAGGAACTCGTACTAATCAAAAGAGGAGAGATGATGTGTGAGGATGAGATGAGTGAAATGTCCTCAAACATTCACTCTATTTATATCAATCACTAAGGGTGTGTGACACATTTGTTGAGGGTGTAAAACCTTAAGGCCGACCTGCACATATTTTGAAAGTATTAAAAATAAATTACAAATAAATGTTTTGCTCATCGGATCAAGATGATCTTTAGATCAATCTTACACCTCTCCAAAAGAGGAACCCAATACAAATATTGGTGTCTTCATCTGAGCATCACAACATGGAGTTTGGACCTAGTTGTCCAATTTTAACACTCCCTCTCAACTAGGGAGAACTCCATCCACTTGTGCAATCAAACATCGTGCATCATCCCACCATAACTTGCTTTACTGGCCTCTTTATTTCAGAACAGAAGTGGGTCAATCACAAAGACATCATTCCCCGCTGACAGATTCAGCCCAGAGGTCCGAAACCTCTATAGGACTCACAAAGAGTCTCATACCAACCCGAAGTTGGTTTACCTGACTCGAAGTCAGTTGTAGGTCCGAAACCTCACATGGACTCAAAGAGTCACATACCAACCCGAAGTCAGTAGGAGGTCCGAAACCTCACTAGACTTGATCCCAGATCAAGTGGTTGGACACGTGTCATCCTAGATAGAGAGTACGACAATCTCTGATGCATCCATCAGACTTTGCTACTAGTCTCTAGCTTTTCCCACCTCATTGGCCAAATGAGAGGTACTTCCCATGAGTTCGGAACTCAATGGGTAGGATGCATATGGGGCACAGATCATGAGAGGCGAACCAACTCAATCATCATAACGGTGGGGCAGAAGCACCACAAGGTTCGGCAAGCCTAGCCCTGTGTGTGCTTACAGCTCCGAGAAGCTATCCCTAGAGCCCTCCAGAGCTCCAAGAGCTCATCGTCCAACAAGACCCTCAGAATAGGGTCATTCCACGATTCCAAGATTCTCACGAAAGCTTAGGAGCATGACCTTCCCCAATGGCATTGTGAGAATATTCGCGACCTGCTCATCAGTTCCTATATGATCGAGCCTTACGGCGCCTCGCTGTACCATATCCCAGATAAAGTGGTACCAGCCATCAACATGCTTGGATCATTCGTGGAACACGGGATTCTATGACAAATGAATCCCCCTCGAGTTATCACAAAGGATAACGGTGGCATCTAGCACATGCTCGAACAGCTCACTGAAGAGCTTTCACAACCAAGTGACTTCACAACAAGCCATACATGTTATAATGTATTCGACCTTAGCAGTGCTCAAGGCTACCGACTTCAGTTTCCTGCTCGAAGCAGATTTACGTGTGAAGCAGCATCCAGATGTGCTCTTGCGATCCACCACACTGCTAGCCCAATCGGCATCAGTATATCCATGGAGTGTCATACTCCCGGCAGTGTATCTCAGCCCATGGTCTAACGTGCCCCACAGATATCTCAAGAGTTTCTTGGCACCAACCCAGTGAATGTTATGATCAATCATGTGTTGACTCAAAGTGTTCACTGCACAACATACGTCCGGACGGGTGTTCACTAAGAACATCAGGGCCCCCTACGAGTTGACGATACTTAGTAGGATATGCTAACATGGGCCCAGCAGCGCTACCACTCAACTTCTTAAAGTTGAGCTCCATTGGTGTCGACACGGACTTGCAGTCCACCATACGAAATCTTTCCAGAAGCTTCACAATGTATTTTCCTTGAGAAAGGAAAATCTCACTAGGTCTCTGCCAAATCTCCAGGCCTAGGAAATAGTGCATTAGTCCTAGGTCCTTCATCTCGAACTCAGCAGTGAGCTCCCTCTTGCACTGATGAATGAGAGGGTCAGCACCTGTCAGGAAGAGGTTGCTCTACATACACCTCTTCTTCACCAGGTCTCTGCCAGATCTCCAGGCTTAGGAAATAGTGCATTAGTCCTAGGTCCTTCATCTCGAACTCAGCAGCGAGCTCCCTCTTGCACTGATGAATGAGAGGGTTAGCACTTGTCAGGAAGAGGTTGCTCTACATACACCTCTTCCTTTATCACACCATGCAGAAAAGCGGTCTTCACATCCATCTGATGAAGACTCCATCCTTGCGTAGCAGCAAGGGCTATGATAGATCGAATGGTGGTATATCGTGCCACAAGTGCGAATATGTCATCATAGTCGATGCCTTCCTTTTGAGAGAATCCACGGGCAACGAATCTTGCCTTGAACTTTTCAGCACTTCCATCAGATCCATGCTTGATCTTGTAGAGCCATTTCGAGGTGACAACTGCTTTGTCCTTTGGTCTTGGAACCACATCCCAGACATCACTCTTCATTATGGACTCATACTCTTCGTGCATATCATCCTTGCAGACTTGATGCTTTGAGGCTTCCTCAAAAGATCCAGGCTCGGATTGTACAATAGTACTCATGGCTGCTAGATACCCTTGGTATCTACTTGGCTTCTTGCTTTCACGGAATGTCCCCCTTGGGGCCGTATGTCCCTCAGCATCCCCGAGAGTGTTCCTGACCCATGATGGTCTCTTTCCTAGTGAAGGAGGTGAAGGAGGTGGATCAATCGGGTCCATCGGTCCTTCAACATCAAGCATCGTCTCATCCTTCAGTTCTTCTCGATTTCCAGGCCTTGCTTCATGATCTTCGTGGGATCTCGAAAGATTGATTACTTTCTTCCGGGAAGCATCTTCGTCGAAAGTGACATTGTGGCATATCTCCACTTCCCTTTGACCAGGCACATAAAATCTATAGGCCTTTGAAGTTTCACTGTAGCCCACAAACATTCCTTTCTTCCCAAAAGCATCCAGCTTGCTCCTCTTTTCTTTTGGCACATGAAAATAAACAGGACATCCAAAAAGTCTAAAATGTGAGACATCAGGTTTCTTACCAGAGAAAACCTCTTCGAGAGTTTTGGAGTCTAGAGCGGAATGCGGGCATCGGTTTTGTATGTGCACAACAGTGTTTGCAGCTTCTCCCCACAGAAACTTCGGTAGACCTTGGTCACATAGCATGGCATGGGCAGCTTCCACAATGGTCCTGTTCTTTCATTCAACAACACAATTTTGCTCGGGAGTATATATAGTTGTGGTCTCCCTCTTATATTCAGTTTCTGGACTCGTTCGTCTCATATTCAGTTCCATTATCGGTCTGTCGAATAGCATCTCATGTCATTGCTCCCAGTGGACTTCCTCCAACCTAGTAGAGTGTATCAATTCTAGACCCAAACGTGATAGCTTCCTTGAAACCCTTCTTCCACATGCGCACCTTTCCATCCATGAATGCCACATTGAAACCTTTGTATTCCATGGCCGATATAGACACAAGGTTCTTCTTCAAATTTGGTACATAGAGTACATCCTGCAAGCGGAGGACTTGACCTTGGGACAAGTGGAGGGTCACAGTCCCTGTCCCTTTCACGGGATATGTGGCATTATCTCCAAGGAGAATTTTTAGATTAGTGTCCTTCTCAACCATATCAGAGAGTGCTTATTTGAACCTAGTGATGTGCCTTAAGGCATCACTATTTATCAACCAGACATCCATAGTGTCGGGTGGAGATACAACGGAGAGGGCAGATACAAGAATGTATTCATTTCTTTTATCAACAACATTTGATTCCTCATACCTGGAATTTCTCGACCTTTTGAAAGGTTGCTCATTTCTGTCGGAGAGAGCCTTCCTCTTTTCCTTGAACCTGATGTTCCTTTGATTGCCATTCCTCTGGCTGTTGTTTTTGTCATCACCATTGGGAGAATCCTTCTTGAAAGGACATTCTCTAGCATAGTGACCAGGCCCCTATGACAAGTGAAACACTTGCCCTTCTTTCCTTGGGCCCCTGGTTTTCCTTTGTTCTTTGGACCACCAAATTTCTTCTTTCTAGAATGAGCAACGTAGGCAACATTTCCTTCATTTTCATACTCCTTCATTCTTTATTCCTTGTTGAACGCATCTCGACAGTATTTCATCAAAGTCAGGTATCACATTATTATTTAGAAAAGTAGTATTGAACACATGCCATTCAAATGGGAGCCCTCCAAGTGTGGTGAGTACCATCTCTCGATCATCTATTGTCTCCTCAATAGCGAGCAGATTGTTCCTGATCTCGATCAACTTCAATTTATCCTTGTAGAATAGGACTTGATTCGCATTGTTGGCCTTGAACATGTTGACCAACTTATCATACATCTCTTTGGATGAGCCCAGCTCAGAGATGTAGGCAACCAGACTCTTGTGAATTGAGTCCCTGATCATTAGCTTTGCTTTGATCTCCCCCTTCTTGTACTTATTTTTTGCGGCAGCAATTGCAATGGATGGAGGCTCCTGGATTTTACCCTTCACATAGTCCATGACATCTTGGTCTTCCAACATAAGATCCAATGTCATCTTCCAAGCATGGAAGTCATCCTTCCCAGTCAATTTGTCATCAGCCTTGAAGCCATTATAGTTTGAGGAACCCATCCTCTTCTTCGGTGATTTCAACAAATTAGGACTTTGTCTTCACCTCAGCTCCGATACCATGTAAATTTATGTAGATGTTCTATGCTTGACGCAACTTTACTTTCACTACAACAATCACATAAGCAATCAAGTAAAGTGTTGATAGAACATACCAGTAGATCAACAGGAGACAAACCAGAAACAGATAAATGTGTTGGTGCGTTACAGCGGTCAACAAGATGCTTCAACCAGCAAAGTCTCCTTGGTCAGCCAACCCAACATGTGTCACAACAACCCTCAAAAAAGCCACACGGTCAACTCAAAGTCAACTGCAGAAAAGTTAATGCTGCCCAGAAATGTCAACGCAAAACAGTAACAACGATAGCAACAGCAAGTAAAAGTCAACGCAACACAGTCTACGGTCAACCTTTGACCTCGGTTCTTGTGCCAAAATGTACGGACTTCAGAAATCGAAGTCTATGCCAAAAATAGCTCCTTTGAACCATGTGTTGACCAAAGACAACATTGGTCAAACTTGCGTGGAAACCCTAGCTGCAACAAAATTTTCTTCGTCCTTCTTTCTCACGCGCGAACCGAAAACTGACTCCAAGGAGCTCGAACCAATCAGAAAAGGAGAGATGATGTGTGAGGATGAGATGAGTGAAATGCCCTCCAACGTTGACTCTACTTATATCAATCACTGAGGGTGCACCCCCCACATCCTAAAGGATGCATCCCACTGGAACATTGTATTTTATTGATGCGTAGTACCTTGTAGGGCCCTCCAAGATTCATTTCTATATTAATTTCCAACAAGTACTTTAATAGTAAAGTTAAAAATTTAATCAAAAGTGGCATTCTCTTTAAGAATTTAACATTAGCATTAATTACCAAAGTTACAAACTCCTGAAAGCTCTATCCCCTATCTTTTTTCTATCTTCATGGTTTTTTGGAAAAAGGAATATGGTGCGAGGATAGTGCCCAAGTCTCCCCCTTCTGGGTAAGGTAGCACCCAAACGTCTCCATTTTGGGGAAATGCATCTCCTACCAGGGAAATGCTTCCCTAAGTTCCTCCAAAAGTGGGACATGAGGAAAATTTTCCCTAGGTGTCCCATGTCTCTCAAGCATGGGAAACATTAGGTGGGAGGCGGGGAGGCAGCCCCCACCATAGGGGACATGTACCTCTGTAACAATATATTTTATTGATGAGTGGTACCTTCTAAGGACCTCCATGATTCATTTCCACACTAATTTCCAACCAGTACTCTAAAGGAAAATGTAACAAAATTATTTTCTTTGCCTTGAGTTCATATAATTTAAAAGGGTGAATGTATCAAATATATTGTTCACCACGAGGTAGTTGGAGGTGGAAAACAAGCCTTTCATCACTAGAGGCCTTCATTGAAATAGTTGTGAATGTCACAAATCGATTCCTTCCATTTATGTTGTACTTTATGACTCCATTAGCCCATGGTTGATAGCATTGGTTTCCTTTCATCACTCTTCATCCCTTGTTCATCTCCTTCATTGTCCTATCTAGTCCTTATCCCATTTCCATTTCCATCACATTTCATATATTACAACCTCCATACATTTTGTTAAGGCTTTACCTTTATATATCACCTAGGGCCCCTTCTCCATAGCCTTAGCAATCTTAATTAGAGATAACCCCTCAAGTTGGAGAAGAGCCAAACAAAAGAGAGAGGAAGAGCTACTAAGCTGACAGTACCCTTTCTAAGTTGCACAAGAATAGCTCCTTGATGCTGGGGACATCACATCATATATAAGGTGCAAAATTTTGTTGTAACATTCATCATCGTAGGATTTTTTTTCTTTTTTTCCCACTCTAATCATCATCATCAGATTCTCTTCACGAAATTCAGTAACATAGAATTCCATTTCTGCCCACAATTTAGCAAAAATATATCGAATTTAATTTCTCCTCCTAATTCTTGTTCCTTCCATACATTTGGCCATTATAATTTAGCAAAAATAATTCGCTTTCATTCCATGCATTTGGCCATATTTATTATTTCTCTCAAAATTTTTATCATAATTAATGATATTAAAAAATACCATCCAAACTGTCTCTGTTTCAACCACCTAATTAATTTGAAACACTTGCATAATAAAAATAAAATAAAATATGTTACATATCATCTTATTTCAAATAATATAGCAGAATTCAATGAACTCTCTCTCATGTTTTATCATCACTCTTCATCCCTTGTTCATCTCCTTCATTTTCTTATCTAGTCCTTATCCCATTTCCATTTCCATCACATTTCATATATTGCAACAACCATACATTTTGCTAAGGCTTAACCTTTCTATATCACAGCTAGGGCCCCTTCTCCATAGCTTTGGCAATTTTATTTAGAGATAAACCCTCAAGTTGGAGAAGAGACAAACAAAAGAGAGAGAAAGAGCTACTGAGCTGACAAGTACCCTTTCTAAGTTGCACAAGAATAGCTCCTTGATGCTTGGGACATTACATCATATAAGGTGCAAAATTTTGTTGTAACATTCATCATCGTAGGATTTTTTTTTTTTTTTCCACTCTAATCATCGTCAGATTTTCTTCACCAAATTAATAAATTCACTAACATAGAATTCCATTTCACCCCACAATTTAGCAAAAATATATCGAGTTCAATTTTCTCCTCCTAATTCTTGTTCCTTCCTCAGCAAAAATAATTCGCTTTCATTCCATGTAATCGGCCATATTTATTCTCTCTCAAAAATTTTATCATAATTAATTATATTAAAAAACACCATCCAAACTGTCTCTGTTTCAACCACCTAATTAATTTGAAACACCTGCATGATAAAAATAAAATAAATATGTTACATATCATCTTATCTCAACTAATATAGCAGAATTCAATGAACTCTCTCATGTTTTATTAACATAACCTAATAACATCTTGTTCACATATGTAGATAGGAGAAAATAAATCTTTATTAAAATTGTTAATTATAAATACTTTTTAAAATAAAATAAATATTTAAAAAAAATTATTTATAAGAAAAAATTATTTTTAAATATAATAATTTATCATGTAAAAAAATTGTGCAAATAATTTTTTGAAAAAAATACTATCAAAACTGTAAAGTAAAAATGTCATTATAGAGTGGAAAAAAAGGCATATAAAATTGACTATCAAAACTGAAAAGTAAAAAGTTGTGACTGAAAAGTAAAAATGTCAGGATAGACCGGAAGAAAAGGGCATATAATCTTTTATACGACTTCAGTATTGTTAACTAAAGCTAAATTCTCAAATCTAGCTTTGAAAGACGAATCTGCCTTCGTACAGAAAAGTCTGGAGGCAGCTATGTAGAACCGCAAAATATCTCGAGGCAAAATGATCCAGAAGTGGAATGAAAAATAGAAGGTGAATAGGATTGTCTTGTAAATCCATGGCACATACCCTCCCATCTGATAAAAAGCTTCCAAATGCTTAAATCTGTGTTGAATCCGTACTTTACCTTCACAGTATCTCAAGAACACTGAGACAAGATGGAAGGAAATATACTAAAGGGCGAAGGCAAGGTCAAAATCGAAACTCTGTTCTAATAACTGAAAGAAAATAGAGTTATTTATATGAACATGTCTTTGGTTTCCCAGAAGAGAGCATATTTCTCAGCTCTGAACACAAAGAGAGGGCATGTCTTACGAGTAGGTAGGTAGACCTATTTTATCAATTATCCACACCAAAAGAATTTCGAATGATTGCAAACATCAGTGGAGTAGGAAGGTGTCCAAACAATGGGTTAACAACACCTCCACCTAAATCACCTAGAATGTTGAAGGCAGCTGAAGCATGAGCTCCCTAAAGCTGAAGGTATATGTAACATATTCAACAAAACTAGAAATGGCCACTTCATGACCAAAAGTGAACTGTCAAGCAGAAATTTTAAAATGAAAGATGATGGACTCACTTAGTGATAGTGGCATACTTCAATAGGCTCTTGTTAGGTCCTAAATATTTGGTATATATGGCTTACGGGTTATTGGATATAATCTTGGCATTATAGTGGCAGCCGCTAAGTTTGAAATTGCCCCTCTTCCAGATTACTCCAATGAGTTACCATTCACCATGATTAAAAAAAATAGTACCAAGGCTCTGCTAGCATTTTTCAGCCAGCAGGAAAATACAATAATCACATCATATGATGATAGTCACGGATATTATTTCTCAGAATGAGAGGAAAAGTTTGTACCCAGATGACATACCAATAGAACCTTATTTCTCAGAATGAGAGGAAAAGTTTATACTAGACGACATACCAATAGAACCTCTTTGGACATCAACTTTGTGCACACACCCTCCCCCAGCGATCCTAACACACACATTGAAGGCCTGTCTGCATACACCATTGCAGTCTCTCAACAGCTTGGATGTGTAATGTAATGTTAAAATAATCACAAGTCCATTCTCGTTATGAGACAAACCATTGCTTATTAGCAGGCCGTTCTAGGCAATGACATAATCAAATGCCATTTGCGAACCCGTCAACTATTCATATCGTTCTATCTGATTACTCTACAGTTAGCAACCCATTTCAACAGAATCAGATATTTGGAGTGACAACATATATTAAGAAATTGTTATTTACCGCATCCAAAAGATGCATTATTAAAGCGCCCAAAAGGTTTATTACTCCATATGCGACGTCCCATCAGTCTCAAGCATTTTGTCTGCATGAGATTCGACCACACCGTCGTACCTGCCAATCAATCACCCTCTCCCACTCCAAATGCACATAATAGGCCCCTCATTTCACAGCAACAAAAACTGCGTACCAGATCAGATGGGAAATGACTTTACAGAGTAAAATGATTTGCTGATTTGCCAAAGTGCGTTTAAGAGGCACCTGATTAGCATTTTGTGCATATGCATCCGAGGTTGAGAAGTGAAAAATTGATGAGCATGGTGCTGAAAGGAAGAAGTGTTGACGAAGAACAAAATACATTCTGTATTTGAAGGAGGATTTTGGTAGCACTGAGAAATTTCACCACTTTCAATTCCACTCCGAGCTAGTAAATGGAGGCTAAATCTTCTAGCAAAAGATACCTTTTTCAGGGATAGCCTGAGTTTCGCATGATCCAATTTCCATGCATTACAGAACCTTGCCCTAGGGTTTTGCCTCATTACGAACCGAACCAGATGCTCAGAAATTGATCGTAGTTCCAGATTGACTGGATATTTAACTTATTAGGTCCCTGGATTCCGACAAAGGAGGAAAGATTGCTACAAGTTTAGCCTATTCCACCAACTCATTCATTCAAAACCTCTCAGCAGACATTAATTAACAAATAGAAAGGCTTAATACACGGCCATATTTTTCAAGGAAGAATGGCTGAAGACATCTTACTAATCCCCCACCCTCAGGTGCTAAGGTATTCAGAAATTCTTACTACGGAAGAATTTTGTTTCTTTATAGAAGGTCAAAAATTATTAGCTTCTGCCATAAAACATGTTGGTGTCCTCGGAAATTCATACTGGCACCTACCTAGAAAGTTGAAACACTTACTCCAAAACTGAAAACCATCAATAATGAAACAAAAAATTTGCAAGCTCCAATCTATAATGGCCTTCGGCCCTGAAGAAAGTCAACATATGGCTTATCTAGAGAATTCAGCATTTACCCAGGTTTAATGTAGAAGATTAGGGACTGATTTTAACTTGGGGATGGCATTTTAATCATTAGACCTAACTTACTTATTGCATTTTAAGACATAAAAAGCTAGTCTATGCTTCAGTTTGCTTGTCTAATGCCTGCACATCATCCTGTGATAGAGGATCATCACAAACTTAAACCAGGGAGGGAGAAAGAAGCAGTGCTAGAAGTTAGAACCTAGAATCACAGAAGAATAATAAGGTTCCAACAATGACATGAAAGTCCTCTAAACTAGCCATTAAATCCACCCCATAATTAATAGTTTACTAGAAAATACTATTAAGAAGATGATATTTAAAATACCCGGTGTAGCATACCTGATTGAGCAGGATACATTTTACATATCAGAATGTAATATCCCCAAAGGGAAATAACCAGTAATACACAGAAATATGCCAAACAGATATAGAAAATATAATGCTGGAACCAGATCATGGAACAAGTACGCATAGAATGCCAGAAAACTAAGCCATTTTATTAATCTGAAAGTACATAGAGAGGAGTACAAGAAAATCAGAATGAGTGCACCTATCCTTGCCCTAGGCAAGTGGAGACCCTCTCAGTCAAACAATGGCTGCAAATAAGGACAGCGTCCTAGCTGGCTGGAAACTGCTCTGAAGTCTGAAGTTGGAATGCACTGGAATTATGAACTGAAGACTAAAAGATAGCTGATATCAATCCTCCAAACCCTCACCAATGAAAACGCTGTCCCTGCTAGTGACAGCGCAGAAACAGATGGAGTGCTAGTCACAAGTACCTCCAGATGAGTGGATCAGCTCCTGAATGCTAGAAAACGCTGTCAAGCCCCTCTCACACAATCCTGCTCACCAGATCAGCGTCCTCTCTGATGGATCTGCGTCCTATATGCTCAGATCTACTGGATCTGAAGCCTCCAATCCAGATCTGCGTCCTATCCCTCCAGATCTGCGTCCTCCTAGATCAGATCTGCTATTATCCCTTCAGATCTATGCTGGATCTGACAATATCTCTTCAGATCTGCAACCTCCAAGGCTGGATCTGATGTTATCTCTTCAGATCTAGGCTAGATCTGCCAATATCTCCTCAGATCTGCAATCTCCCAAGCTGGATCTAATGCTATATCTCCAGATCTGCACCCTACAGAACTAGATCTGCAAATACCCTTTCAGATCTGTAATCTCCAAGTCTGGATCTATCAATGTGCCTTCAGATCTGCGTTCTTCTGTCTCCTAGAACAGCGTCCTCTCTCTAAGCCTGATCTGCTTGCTTTCTCCTCCTGGAACAGCGTCCCTCCTTCTCAGATCTGAACTGCGTCCTTCCTGGAACAGCGTCCTCACTCTAAGGCTGATCTGCGTCCTCTTTCCCCTTGGAACAACGTCCCTCCTTTTCAGATCTGCGCAGCCACAAGAAGGGCTTCTTCCTCTCCAACCCTGCACCAGAAACTGCTGCTGCTTGCCACTGAAACTGAAAGGTGTTACTCAGAAAATAACCTTACTAGGGCGGGCACTCGAAGTCCCCCGAAGCTAAGGGTGAAACCAAAAATAACCTTACCAGGGCAGGCACTCGAAGTCCCCCGAGGCTAAGGGTGAGATCTCCGACCGGAGACACTCGGTTGCACTAAACAGTGCTGCAGACCGACTAAACAACCGGCGTGCTGAAGCAGACAGAAGTCTAGCTCTCAATATCAATATCAAATCATGCATAACCAAATGAGGTGAGAACCCCACCTTTTATAATGCTAAACTCCCTCCAAAACTCTAACTGCGTCCTTCACTCACCTTGGCCTGCGCAGTTAATCTTGGGTTAGCCTGATGCCTCCCCATCATACTCATGTGGACCCCCAAGGCCCCCTCTCTAAGTTACAACGTCAATCAACTAGGAAAAGAACACTTTATTTACAAAGTGAGGTGACTAAAGTGAGGTGACCCCTCTTATTTCTCACTTTATTTATTATTTCTATCTAAAGCAGCAAAATTAGACAAAAATGAAATATTCCAATTAGCAAAGCTAATTGGGAATATTACACAGAATGAAGTCTCTAATACTGAAACGACTTATTTCAGTTTGCAAGGAGATTTGGGAAGGGAAAATCACAATTTATTGGGAAGGAATTCATAGTTGATGAAAACCATATGCATATTGCAGCTCAAGAAATCCACACGGGAACTTAAAAACTCTTAACCCAAAGCCTAAAACCCTTAATACATAAGGAATGTTGCAAGCTCCAACCTATGATATCTTCGGGCCCCAAGAATCCCAACATACATATACCTACCCCGGGAATTCATCATTTCCAGAGGTTTAATGTATTAGGGACTGATTCTAAAATCCCCTTGCGGGTTAGAGAGAGAAAGAATCATACTTTCACATGGGGCTGGCATTTTAATTATTAGACCCAATTTACTTATTTCGTTCTTTGACATAAATATGTAGTCTAAACCCGTTCTCTAAATATTGCAACATTGGGACTGTCACAATGTTTGGCTAATGCCTACACATCATCCGTTGTAATAGACAACTGTCGTAAAGAAAGAATGTTCGAACCAAAAAATACAAAAGAATACTATTACACTGCCATGGCATGAAGGGCCTCGAGTTTAACCTTGAAATTCAAATCACGATTAATAGCATCAAAAGTAGGAAGCTGATAGAAAAACACCTACTGTAGCAGACCTCATTGAAAGGCCAGATGTATATCAGAATGAAGTCTCTCATGATAAAACAAATTAGTTCATTTTTCAAGGAATTTTGGCAAGGTAAATCACAAGTAGATGTTACGAAAATCATAGTTGTTGAAAACCATCTCATTATTGTGTCTCAAGTCTTGGAAATGAAGGCAAAATATGGGACTGGGGTTGGAAGGGGGACCGATCATGAATTTTCTAATATACCCTAAATTTTCATGAAACAAAACCAGAGTTGACAGTGCATAATAGACTTTCAATTAAGTCTTTGGATACAGATTGGCAAGGCCCGGTCAGGGTACTCTTGAATAAGAAGCACCATTCTACTCCTCCTTTACCACACCACCATCATAAACTTAGGCAGGGGTGGAAGAAGAAACAAATGTTGGAACCAAGAAACACGGAAGAATACTATTACACAGCCATGGCACGAAGGTCCTCCAGTTTAACCTTCAAATTCAAATTAATAGCATCATAGGTAGGAACTGGAAGCTGATAGAAAAACAACTCATGTAGCAGACCTCATTGAGAGGACAGGCTTTTGCTGTATATACCAGAATGAAGTCTCTCATGATAAAACCAATTAGTTCAGTTTGCAAGGAATTTTTGCATGGTAAAATCACAAGTAGATGCGAAGCAATCATACTTGTTGAAAACTATTTCATTATTGTGTCTCAAGTCCTGGAAATGAAGGAAAAAATGAGATTGGGGTCGAAGGGGTCCAACCATGAATTTTCCAAGATAACCTGAATTTTCATGAAAGAAAAACCAGAGTGGATAGTGCATAATAGACTTCCAATTAAATCTTTGGATCCAGATTGGCAAGGCCTGGTCAGGGTAGAATCGCAATATCTCTTGAATAAGAAGCACTGTTCCACTCCTACACCACACCCCACCTGTGAACAACCCCACCCATGGTTCTCTCATAAAATGCATTTTAAATATTTTTACAAATATATGAAATTTAAAAAGAGGTGCTGCATCAAAGGGACACGGATTCCAGAGTTGGGGAGGAGGATTGCTTGCTTCGGATGCAGAGGTTTTCTTGTGCAGAAAATTTGAATTGTTGGACAGCCATTAAAAGCTGGCCGGTGCAAGAATTAATGGCCTGTTTCCTAATTCAAATGGGCTGTAAGAGACGGTACAAAGCCCATGTTGCTTGAAAACAGTCACAAGGAAAAGAGGATAGGAAATTAATTAGGACAACACCAGGCAAGGAAGCGAGGATAGGGATGAAGAATCCCTGCAAAAACAAGGAAAAGGAAAGCAGCAGAATCATTCGAGCTCATGCTCGGGATAGAGAGAGAACTCTGGCAGGCAGCGTAGAGAAAAAGAGAAGAGAAGAGAAGGGGATTGGCTCTCAGGTTCCCTGGAGGCTGTGGGTTGAGCTGCTAGTCATTGGAGCCCTGTAACAGCTTGGGTTCCCTGGAGGCTGTGGGTTGAGATAGGATCCCTGGAACCCTGCAACAGCTTGGATCCTTGGAGGCTATGGGTTGAGACAAGGTCTCTTGAGCCCTGTAACAGCTTCGATCCCTAGAGGCTTTGGGTTGAGATGTAATGTCTGGAGCCTTGTAATGGCTTGGGTCCCCTGGAGGTTGTGGGTTGAGATAGTAAGCTCTGGAGCCCTAGACAGCTTGGGAAGAAGCTAATCCTGAAGCAGCATCAAAGGAAGACTTGATTGAAGAGCTCTAGCTATTTCATTGTTGTTACAGTGGATTTTGGACTCCCTAGAAGGGAGTGAGTCACTATGTGCTCACTTGGGGTGACGTAGAGAACCTTTGGACTCCTCGTGCTGAAGAAGATGGTAGCACTCAAATGGTAGGATTGGCTGGTGCAAGAATTAATGGATTGGTTCCTAATTCAAATGGGCCGCAAGAGAAGGTACAAAGCCAGGAAAAACAGTCACCAGGAAAAGAGGATGGGAAATTAATGAGGACAAGACCAGGAAAGGCAACGAGGATAGGGATGAAGAATCCCTGCAAAAGTAAGGAAAAGGAAAGCAACAGGATCATTCGAGCTCATGCTCGAGACAAAGAGAGAACTCTGGCAGGTAGCGTAGAACATCAGAGAAGAGAAGAGAAGGGGATTGGCTCTCAGGTTCCCTGGAGGTTGTGGGTTGAGCTACTAGTCTTTGGAGCCCTGTAACAACTTGGGTTCCCTGGAGGGTGTGGATTGAGATAGGATCCCTGGAACCCTGTAACAGATTGGATCCCTGGAGGCTATGGGTTGAGACAAGGTCCCTTGAGCCCTGTAACAACTTGGATCCCTGGAGGCTCTGGGTTGAGATGTAATCTTTGGAGCCCTATAATGGCTTGGGTTCCCTGGAGCTTATGGTTGAGATAGTAAGCTCTAGAGCCCTAGACAGCTTGGGAAGAAGCTAATCTTGAAGCAGCATCAAAGGAAGACTTGATTGAAGACCTCTAGCTATTGCATTGTTGTTACAGTGGATTCTGGACACCCTAGAAGGGAGTGAGTCACTGTGTGCTCACTTAGGGTGAGGTAGAGAACCTTTGGACTCCTCGTGCTGAAGAAGATGGTAGCACTCAACTGGTGGGATTAAGGAAGAGATCCTCTAGAATTCCCTGTTTCAATTGACATATGTTGATCAATTGCCTTAAGCAAGCACCCCCCTCAAACTATGGAATCTAGCTCGGCGGTGATAGTTGCAAGTAAGTGTGGTTGCAGTTGTCTATGGTTGGGTGGAGAGTCCTTGTCCTAGACTCATTTTCCATGCAAGTTTAAAAGATAAGTGATATTTTGTGTTTGTTTACATGTTGATGAATTTATGATGCATTTCTGGTTGAAACGGTTTGGATTCTCTTGGGACTATATTTCTGCTTTTAATATGATGAACATCTGGATGCACATCTGTGCAGAGATGGCACTTATAGTTATGGCACTTAACCTGTGTGCATATGGCATCACTGAAATGAGAATTTTTGATAAACAGATCGAACAAATGTACATGATTATTTACCTTTGAATGAGATGTTGTGTTAAACTATTAGTTACTGTGGTTCAGGACCACTAACATACAACAGAAAGTCAAGTTCCATACAGCTTGGGTTGTATCCCTGCGTTCAACCCTTGCTCTATGCAACAAGAGCCATTGGGATTGACAATAGCATTTAAATAAACAACATAGAAATATCATTCCATGCTACAGGTCGTAGCAAAAGCCATAAGAACTGGAATAAAGACTTGGAACATTGGGTACAGAGACTCCTTTTATTAATAAGAAATAAATTACACAGAAGATCGTCTACCTAGTAGGGTCTGCATTTGCTTACATTAAATTATTACCTAAGTCACAAGTTGCTACGCCCCACATCAAGCATTGTATGAACGTTGAGGGGGTTGAACCCTTGTGTAATATTCCCAATTAGCAGCAGCTAATTGGCAATATTAATTTTTGGCTAGTTTACTTTTATAAAGTTAAAGTCACAGTTAATAAAGTGGGTGAGAAGACACTCAGCCTACACATAGGAAATAAACATTCCCTAAAGTCACTTGAGCGCATTATTATTTGACAGCATGGGGCCCAGGGGTCAAAGTGGCAGTGTGGGCAATGTGGGCCCATGACAGCGTAGAGAGAGAGGGACAGCACAAGAGGGACAATGCAGTTTTGGTGGGGCCTAGGGGAGAGCAAGGCTCTCCAAAGCATAAAGAGAGGAAGAGGCTCCTCATTCATTCATTCGATTATGCATCTATGTTTTGTCTCTTGACATTGAGCACGTTTTCGCTGTTGAGCGCAGTCTGCAAGTGTTGTTCAGCACACCAGTGTCTTCGAGTGGAGATCACAACCTCAGCCCCGGGGTACTTCGAGTGCCTACTCGGGTGAGGAGTTCTATCCATTGATTTTCAGGTGGGAGCCATATCATCTTCAGCAGAGATTACGCACTTGCTTGGACAATGCCGTCTTGGGGAGAGGTCATGCAGTTCTTGGAGGAGGTAGTGCCGGAAGTGGAGATTTATCAGGGGATTCAACCTGAAATAGTGAGAAGGGATCAGCCCTTAGCTATTCCTTCATTTTGGTAGAGGAGGAGGCCACCATTTCCAGAGACACATTCAGGGCCAGCATATTCCACTGGGATAGCGTTATTCCTCAAGGGAGGTGATTTTCCAGGGTCATCTATTCCAGAAACCCTTTCTAGGCTTTTTTGGGTATTAGGTGAAGAGCTCATTCCGAGGGTTTCATATTTTTCTGAGCAAGGGAATAGCCCCAAAGAGCCATCCTATTCTAGCAGTAGCAGTAGTCCGACAGCAGTAGCAGTAGAAATTTGGAGATAATGCTGTCACTGATAGAGCAGCCATTTCGGGAGTATTTCTGAGAGTATTTCCAGCTTGCCTTGTGTAGGCCAAGGTGCCATCATTCTTATCACCTTTGCACTCATTATATCTTTCAGTTATATAATAAAATGGCTCAGCGTTCTCCATATTTTGCATTATGTATGTGATGTCTCTCTATTTGTTGTAGTTTCATGTTTATGTTGCATTATATTGTTGTTTATTTCTACTCGGAATATTACAGTGGTATCAAAGCTCATAGACTTGGCTCAGCCTGTGGAGCAGATTGTCTATGACACCAGCAGGAAAACCATGCATCACTTATCGGGGAAGGAGGTATAAGGACTAAGAGAGGAAGCTTGAGGCCACTTTTAGAGAGGGTGACCGCATTCTAGTAGTGGACGCAGAAGGGGAGGAACCAATGGAAGAGGAGAAAGATGAAGGGAAGGAGTTCGAGAAATTCTCCTAAAGTCTGTGGAGGAGTTGTCGAGGAAGAGATGGGACAAAAGTTTACCGCAGACCAAAGACAGCGTGAAACCCCAAGGGGTTTCCACACCGGAGAAGGGTCAGACACCTCCCATCACTTGCAGGAGCAGCTCACAGTGCAACAGATAGCATCACTGACTCCCCCACATTCCACAATGCCCACGTTTCTAGCTACGGGCACGGGAGCAGTAGAACCTCAAGAACCGGAATCGGTTCACATGGGGGATTATTTTGCCGAGTATCAGTCCTACAGGCGAGAGTTTGGTGAGGCTCTCACTTTCCATGACTTTGTGCAGCTCAAGAAGGACAACAGACCCCACAACCAGAACAGAGGGGGCAGATACACACAGGATGGAGATGTACAGCATATAGTGGGCAAATTTTTCTTGCCGACATTTGATGGATCCTCCAAGTGTTCGACAAAGGCTTGGGTAGAAAATTTGGATATCTATTTCCAGCTCAATCAGATGGCAGAGGGAGAGGCCATCAAGGTGGTTGCGCTACACCTAGAGGGAGAGGCCCATGATTGGTGGTTCCACGGGATGGTCACACTGGGTCACTCAGTGGTGACAACATATGCAGAGTTTACACGGAGGTTGTTATAGCGGTTTGATTGGAGGGATCCGGAGGAGCACTTTCTTGAGCTGACCAAGCTCAAATAGACCGAGAGCCCGGACCTACATTTCCGAGTTTTTGAGACTCTTCGTGATGGTACCCGACTTGTCTTTGTCCAGGATGATATACATGTTCATTGATGGGTTGGTAGAACCTCTACAGGGGCTAGTTACATCTACAAGGCTCGCTACACTTCACGATGCATTTGGGAGGACCAGGGATTTGCAGGATTCCCTATCCAGAACCAGAGCTCCTTTCCCCCAGAGACCGACATTTCAACCGAAGGGGAAGGACACGAGGGTTCCACCTCCGAAGGGGAACCAACACTGAGGGCCTTTGGACGATGAGACCCAGAGAGACCTGAGACGGAAGAAGCTATGCTTCACATACCAGGAGCTGTGGGCACTGGGACATCGTTGTGCCGCTGGGAAGGCACACTACATAGAGGTCTTCTCCGATGGTGACGGGGAAGAGGATGCATATGAGGAGATGGAGGCAGGAGGCAGCAGTGTAGTATAGAGAGGAGATCATCCACCACCTCCACCACCAGGAGCAGGAGGGGTAGCATTTGCACCTACCGGGGAGTCCTTTCTTCTTTGTGAGGGGTTCCCAAATACTTGCCACTGCGTGTTCGAGGTATTATGCAGGGACAACGTGTTTCAGTATTAGTGGACAGTGGGGCTACCTACAGTTTTATTTGATGCACAGTTGGTAGAACGGAGGAGCATACCGACAAAGAGCTTTGATGGGTTTTCAGTATTGGTACCAGATGCCAGAACCATGCAGTGTGCCAAGTATGTCCCAACCTTGGTAGTGACTATGGGGACTTACACTATGACGGATCATTTCTTTGTGGTGGGCATTCTAGACACCAACATGATACTGGGAGTGCAGTGGTTGATCACGCTAGGGAAGGTCACTACAGATTGGGAGACCTTGGAGATGGAGTGGATAGACCAAGGTTACTTGGAAGCAGGAGCGGGAGCGGGAGCGAAGCGCGGAGCGCCATTTTTAAAAGTTTCCGGGTCCGGAGCGTTTTCGGGAGCGTTTTTATATATATATATATATATATATATATATATATTTTAATATTTTTTATATTTTTTATATTTTGATGCATATATGTCAACAAAAACATGTAGAATGATGAATTAGACATAAAAAACATAAAAACATAGATTGAATCATATAACATCAACCATCTAGAAGTTATAATCTTCATCAACCACGCCCACGAGTTGGAAGCATACAACATATTGACTCTTGAGTCTCGCAAATCATCAATCTGAAGGTTTCAAGCTTCCAAAATTCAATATATAACATTTATCATCATTGATAATTTGATATATAACATTTATCATCATTGATTTCAAATTTCAATATCTAACATTTATCATCATTGATTCATTGATTTCAAAATTCAATATACATTTATCGTCATTGATATATAACATTTATCATCATTGATATTATATAACATTTATCATCATTGATTCATTGATCACCATATAACTTTCATGAAGCATCATATTCATAATTCATAATGACTTGTAAACAGTAAACTCATAAATGCCAACTTCAAAGTTTCACTTTTCAAATTCAAACTTCAAACTTAAATTGTCATTAAATATATGAAATCAGAAAGAGTCAAGTTTCAACTGTTCAACTGTCAACAACAAATAGAAAATAGTAAACAACAAATATATTTTATCTGGCTGGCCCCTTGCCATGCCCACGAGAAATGTCTAATTTTTGTGAGCCACGAGGAAATGTTGGTCTTCTAGTACTCTCAGGAGTACCACGACCACGACCAGAAGGTGGAGGCTGGATCTGCAAAGGAACAACAATGTGATATCGAGGAGTGGCACTGGCACTGGCACCCGCACTGCTACCAGTAGATGGTGGGACTGGCCCTGTGTGTGGCGGTGCTGCTGATGCTTCATCATCATCCCTATAAAGATCTGCTTCCAATTCTTCTAGATGTAACGTGCCGTCCTCCAAATTATCATCCTCTGGGTTGTTGTCCCAGACTCTGTATGATTGATCCTCATTTGCCCGATCACAGTAATGGCTCAACAACCTCAAGTTATAATGCACATAAACCAAGCTTTTAGCTCGGTTTTCATTCAGCTTGTTTCTTCTCACATTGTGTATAAAGCTGTAGGTGCTCCAACACCTCTCTGCAGAAGAAGTGTTCACAACTTGTGAGAGAACTTTTTTAGCCAACTTTGGCAAAAGTCCCATGCCGCCATATGCTTCCCACCATGTGAGATCATCAAATCTGTCCCTGTCTTCCATTGCATGGAAAGAACCAAAGTTAGCAGTGCAACTGAAGTATTTGCCTAATTCAAGGCGCAATCTAGCACACTCTTCCCTGTGAGGTACCAATTTGTCCAATGCCTTCATGTACCCTTCTTGTACCTCTGGATCTGTGTGAGGTTTCACCCTAACCCCACCTCCAGGTGCAGGTTGGCCCAACCAAGATGGAGAGTAATATTTTGGCGTAAGGATATATGCCAAAGCCTGTAGTGGAACATTGGGTTTATTCCACCGTGCACACACACAGTCATGAATCATAGCATACAAGTTGGGATCAATATCCTTAACAATATCTTTTATTTGCCCCAACATGCTATCCATCTGCTCATAAACCTCTCCAATCACTGGTTTATCAGTATCTGCAAAGTGAATCATGTTATAAATGGGCTTGGTAAAACTCACAATTTCCCTCATACGTGCCCAAAACAGAGGGTAAAGGGCGGTCTCCTCCACATGTTCGAAACCTTGCCTGTCAACTATTGTTGCTGCCCTGTCCTTTAATAGCTGCCAGTGTGGGCTTGAAACCATTGCAGCCAATGACTCTCTTACCTTCAAAAGGCGCCTGAAGGTGAGGTAATAGCTAGCAAATCTAGTTTTTGCTATTTTCAACAACTCCAATTTAGAGTAAGTACGGAAAAGCCCATGGGTATTGCTATGATTTGTAATAAATTTGATCATTTTTTTACCTCTCTTGTACAAATCACCAAGCCATTTGAATTGAGGTTGTTTGTTTTTTATGATATCATGCATCAAAAGGTTCATTGTGTGAACCAAACACCCAGACCAAAAAATGTTGGGGTATTTATCCTCAACAATTGCTCTTGCTGCCTTACAGTTAGCAGCATTATCAGTGATGACCTGTATGACATTGTATGGCCCAGTCTTTTCAATTATATCAAGTAATGGTTCTGCAATGTTAATGCCGGTTTTGAATTTCTCTGAATAATCATAAGCTGCCAGGAAGACTGCACCACTAACCGACACAGCCAAAACATTTATCAATGGTTTTCCTTTTACATTGGTCCATCCATCAGAGACAATGGATAGCCCATGCTCATTCCACGAACTTGTCATTCTAGCCAAAGAATTGTTTATTTTAGCTCTTTCATGATCAAGACCCACGGTTCTGGCCTTGTCATACCCAGGGCTTTTGTATCCTTTGGGGGCATCATTAATGGCAGAAACCATTTCATGCCAATAAGGTGAGCGAAGAACATTGAATGACACCCCACATGCATATAGAAACCGGTAAACTTTTGAATCCACATCATTCCTACACCCTTCGTCTAGGAATCGGATATGGTTCTACGCCTTAATCCAATGCCACTGCCTCCAAAACCACTGGCATGGGTGGAAGTTGAACTTGTTTGTCCATGATGTGTTGGGCCTGAATCAACGAAACCCCTAGATCTTTTAAATGATCTCTGTAGGGCAACCCCCTCTTCCTTCCTATATATCTCTCTCTGTGGTGCTGGCACATAAGCACAAACTTTGATTCCAAGATTTTTAGTTCCATCTCCTGGCATTATCCCACAAAGGTGCCTTCTCAGACGGGTGTATGAACCATGGTATTGTTTATTGCAATGCGGGCAAATAAATTTAGTGGTTCCACCACCTTTCCCTCCTTCCATTTTCTGAACATATTTCCACAAAGGATATTGGTCTTGTTTAGTTGGGGATTCTATGTTCTCAGGGTCTCCACTCCCCACTTCCTCCTCAGCATAATCCTCCTCCTCTTCAAGATTTTCTTCAGATCCACCATAACCCTCCTCTTCATCCTCCTCTTCTCTAATTTGCCTCTTTCTTCTAGCACTCTCCAACACCATTATCACAAAGAAAAGAACCAACATGAGGAAAATTCCTAGCCATATAGCCATGATGGAAACAAGTTTCAAGTTTCTAGCCTGCAAAACAAATGGAAAAATGCCAAATGGGAATAGGAAATGCAACATAGGAAAAAAAAAAATCATTTTTAAAGTTTTAAATCCAATAAAATGCAACATTCAAGAAAAATTCAAGTTTTCGTTTTTAAACAATTTAACAATCTACAAATTCATCCTAGAAAATACAAAATTGGATTAGAAGGCCTACCTCTTTCTTGCAATCCTCCTATCAGCCTTGCTCCTTGCTCTCCTGTCAGCTTTGCTCCTTGCTCTCCTGTCAGCCTTGCGCTCTCCTTGCTCTCCTTATTGCTCTCTCTCTCAACTCAACAAACAATAAAATGCAAAATGAAACCCCCCCGCCGTTTTAAACAATTCGATTTTTCTCAAAAAAAATTCCGCGGCGGGAAACGTTTTTTTTGCCAGGGAGCGTTCGGGAGTGAACGCTCCCTGAGCGCTTCCGACGTTTAAAAAACGCTCCCGAAGCGTTTTTTAAACGTCGGAAGCACTCAGGGAGCGTTCACTCCAGAGCGCTTCCTGAAACGCTCCCGAAAAAACAGGGAGCGTTTTAACAGGTTCGGAAACGCGCTCCCGAAAACGCTCCCGTCAGGAAGCGTTTTCGGGAGCGCGTTTCCGAGCGTTTCCGAAACGCTCCCGCATGGAGCGCGTTTCGGAAACGGAAGCGAAGGGGGTTTGAAGTTTCCCCGCAACCTTGGGATAGACAAGAAGACCGGGAAGCATGAGATGATTCAGGGCATGCACACTTATCCGCCACAAACAGTTTCAGCACACCGGATGGAGACAGACTTCCGGAAGGGAGATATAGAGTAGGCAGTAGAGCTGTGTGTTTAGGAGGCAGGGTCTACAAGGCAAGCCGTACACCTAGATGTGCAGTCGATTTTGGACAGATATGCCACAGTTTTCGGAGATATACCACCAGGGAAGCCACCTGATCGGGGGTTTGAGCACACCATCGAGGTGGAGCAGGGCATCCAGGCTGTGATTACTACACCCTATAGGAATCATAAAGCCTACAGGGATGAGATTGAGAGAGTTATCCATGAGATCTTAGCGCTAGGACACATTCGACCCAGCACTAGCCCGTTTGCTTCTTCTGTTGTACTAGTGAAGAAGAAGGATGGCACACTGAGGATGTGCATCGACTATCGGGCTCTCAACAAGAAGATCATGAAGAACCGATACCCCATCCCAGGGTTTGATGAGTTGATGGATGATTTGAAAGGATTGAAGTTCTTCTCGAAGATTGATCTGAGATCGGGTTAACATCAGATCCGCGTGAGGGACCAGGATGTTCCTAAGACCGCTTTCAGATGTCGCTACGGCCACTTCGAGTTTCTGGTGATGCCCTTTGGGCTAACCAATACACTAGCCACCTTCCAGTCTTGCATGAACCACATTTTCCTTGGTTAACTGGGGAAGTTTGTGCTAGTATTTTTCGATGAAATCTTGATATACAGCAGGACATGGGAGGAGCACCTGCAACACATTGAGCCTGTATTGCGCATACTAAAGGAGCAGCATTTCTATGCTAAGCTCTCCAAGTGCGAGTTTCGATTGATGGAGATGCTCTATTTGGGGCATATCATTGATGTGGACGAAGTGAGAGTCCACGAGGAGAAGATCAGGGCCATCCGGGATTGGCCAGAGCCGAAGAACGTGACTGAACTTCGAGGGTTTGTAGGCATCTGCACCTACTACCGGAAGTTCTTCAAGGGATTTTCCCAACTTGCTGCACCCCTCACAGATCTTACGAAGGGGGCATTCAGTTGGACGGACACAACGCAGAGGGCTTTTGACAGGCTCAAGGAGGTGATGAGCAGTTGTCCAGTCCTAGTGTTGCCAGATTTCATGCAGCCTTTTGTCCTTGAGTGTGATGCATCTGGACAGGGGGTAGGCATTCCTAATGCAGGGGGGCCACCCCATAGCTTTCGAGAGTAGGAAGCTATTGCCACATGAGAGGTTGTATCCCGTATACAACAAGGAAATGCTGGCTATCATGCATGCAATGGCCAAGTTTCGACAGTACTTGGTGGGGAACAGATTCAGGGTGAGGACTGTCCACAACAGCCTTCAGTTCTTTTTAAAGCAGAAGCAGTTGCAGGAGAGGCAACAAAAGTGGGTCAACAAGATCCAAGCATACGATTTTGACATCGAGTATGTCAAGGGGAAGAACAACGTGGTGGTCGATGTTCTTTCACGCAGACCGGCAGCGTTGTCTCTCATGAATTTAGACACAGATTGGAGGGCTCAGTTGTTGGTGGAGTACTCCAAAGACCGTTTTGCCTGCGAGATCTTGGATAGACATGTCACGGATGACAAATACAGGGTGATGGATGAGGTGATATATTTCGGGGATCGGATCTTCTTGATTGGGAGTTCTCAGCTCAAGGAGTAGGTGCTACATGCCTCACATGACTCACCACTATCAGGCCACCAGGGGTTCACCAAAATCTACAGGGCCATCAGGGAGAGGTTCTCTTGGAAGGGCCTCAAGGAAGATGTACTCCGGCATGTCAAGGAGTGCGAAGTATGTCAGCGGAACAAGGGAGAGATGAGCCATCCAGCAGGATTACTACAGCCTCTTCCCATTCCAGAGGAGAAATGGGAGAGCATTTCGATGGATTTCATCACAGTGTTGCCCACAGTGCAGGGCAAGGATTGTATCTTTGTAGTCGTTGATCAGCTAACAAAGTACGCACACTTCTTCGCTATATCAGCACGGTACACAACAACTCAGGTGGCAGAGTTGTTTTTCAGGGATGCTTTCAGGTTGCATGGTCTCCCAAAGACCACTGTTAGTGATCGGGACAGGTGTTTCTTGGGCGGCTTTTGGTAGGACCTTTTTCTTTTTGTGGGTACAAAGTTGACTCAAAGCACTAGTTATCACCCTCAGACGGATGGGCAGACAGAGATAGTGAAAAAGTGGCTGGAAAGCTACTTGCGAAACTATGTTACAGGCCAGCAAAAGGCATGGTTACGTTGGTTGCACTTGGGAGAGTACTGCTACAACACTACTTTCCATATGTCCATTCGTATGTCTCCGTTTTATGCTTTATATGAATATCATATTGTCTTTTGCTGACGTGATGTTTGCTGCTAGTAAGGCCCCCAGGGCCAAGGACTGGATCCAAGAGAGTCAAGATATACTCCAGGCTCTTAAGGACAACTTAGCTACAACACCCATAGTTATTAAAACCAGAACCAGTGACCGGACTAGTGGACCTAATGAACCGGGTTTCGAACCGGTAGCGGTCAGATCTCAATGAACCGGTTTTAAAAAAAATACATCAAATAATTATTTTTTAATAAAAAAACTATTTTTAAGATTTCCAACCATGATTCCATGCAAATAGAGACAAAATATGCAAAGTTTTCTCATTTATATACCATGCAAAGGTGAATATATCAAAATGGCACTGAGTGCAATACATATCATCGAAAAATACATAAGCAATGAGGCTCCGAATGGCCCATTAAGTCCAAAAACAATGCTACAAGCTATGAGGCCATTGGCCTAATACAAGACTTTACATGAATGATGATCAATCATAAAATTCATCACCGCTACTAGACACAAGATCAACATCGGCTGCTACATAGACATCATCTGGATCAGAGTCTGAGGATGCGTCAGCCTCAGGCTCATCTGCAGCCTCAGTACCTCTGCCACCAATAACAATAGAAGTGGACCTAATGGAAGCACAAGTTGCTCGAGGTGCATGACTAGTGTCGTCCATTGGTTGTTTGCCTTTGCTTGATGCAGCTACCAATCTTGGGTCTGCATCTGATGGCGCCACCAAATCTGCTTCAAATTCACCCCCCACTACTGCTCTCCAAGCAAAAACTCAACTCTCCAAGCTCTCATTCAAACTCACAAAAGCTCAAAATGAGATGTGTGAGACAAATGAGAGGGTACCCTTGCCTTTAAAGGATTGGGGAGGGTGTTTTTGGAGGGAAAAACCCCCCTTTTCCCTCCAAAACCACACATTACTAGCCAAATCAACCTCTGTAGGTCCTTTTTGTGGCTATGGCAGCTAACTGGCCGGCTTATTGATAAACCGGCCAGTTTATCAATAAACTAGCCGATTAGACCGGTTTGACCAGAAAAAAGGGAGAAATGGGGTGCCTGATCGGGTTTTTTGACCAGTTTGGACCGGCTAGGCTCCTGACTGGCCGGTTTGACCAGTTACCGGTTCAAACTGGCCGGTTTTTAATACTATGACAGCATCGAACCAGCAAAAACTATATGCTGATAGAGGACAGGTTGAGAGGCAGTTTGAGGTAGGGGACTTGGTCTACCTACGACCTCAGCCATACCGATAGTCCACGCTGAAGCAGAAGGGGGCCGAGAAGCTCAAGCCTCGCTTCTATGGACCATACAGGGCGATACGCAGGATTGGGGAGGTTGCATATGAGCTGGAGTTACCCACAGGTAGCAGGATCCATGACATCTTCCATGTATCCTGCCTGAAAAAGGCATTAGGGCAGCAGGTGACTGCAACCGAGGAGCTTCCACCAACAGATGATGAGGGGCATTTGGTGCTACAGCCAGAAGCCATCATAGATACCAGGGAGAGGCAGCCGCGGAGCAGGACAGGCAGGGAGTATTTGGTGAGGTGGAGGAACTTGCCGGATGAGGATGCCACTTGGGAGAGTGAGAAGATTTTGCAGCATCCATCATTGCAGTTGCTTGAGCACAAGCAATGTTTTGGCGGGGAGGAATGTAATATTCCCAAATAGCAGCAGCTAATTGGCAATATTAATTTTTGGCCAGTTTACTTTTATAAAGTTAAAGTCAGTTAATAAAGTGGGTGAGAAGACACTCAACCTACACTTAGGAAATAAAGATTCCCTAAAGTCACTTGAGCACATTATTATTTGACAGCGTGGGGCCCAGGGGTCGAAGTGGCAGCGTGAGGGAAGTGGCAGGGTGGGCAGCGTCAGGCCATGACAGCGCAGAGAGAGAGGGACAACGTGGCCAAGAGGAACATCGTAGTTTTGGTGGAGCCTAGGGGAGAGCAAGGCTTTCCAAGCATAAAGAGAGTAAGAGGCTCCTCATTCACTCATTCGATTATGCATATACCTTTTTTCTCTTGACATTGAGCACTCTTTTGTTGTTGAGCGAGTCTGCAAATGTTGTTCAGCACACCGGGTGTCTCCGAGCGGAGATCCCAACCTCAACCCTGAGGGATTTCGAGTGCCTGCTCAGGTGAGGAGTTCTATCGATTGATTTTCAAGTGGGAGCCATAGCATCTTCAGCAGGGATTACACGCTTGCTTGGACAGTGCCGTCTTGGGGAGAGGTCACGCAGTTCTTAGAGAAGGTAATCCCGGGAGTATAGATTTATCAGGGGATTCAGCCCAGAATAGTGAGAAGGGATCAGCTCAGAATAGTGAGAAGAGATCAGCCCCTAGCTATTCCACCATTTCCAGAGACGCATTCAGGGCCAGCGTGTTCCACTGGGATAGCGTTATTCCTCAAGGGAGATGATTTTTCGGGGTCATCCATTCCGGAAACCCTTTTTGGGCTTTTCTGGGTATTAGGTGGAGAGCTCATTCGCAGGGTTTCGTATTTTTTTGAGCAGGGGAACAACCCCAAAGAGCCATCCTATTCCAGTAGTAGCAGCAGTGCGGCAGCAATAGCAGCAGCAGTTTGGAGATAACGCAGTCACCGATAGAGCAGCGATTTTGGGAGTATTTCCAACTTTCCTTGTGCAGCAGGCCAAGGTGCCATCATTCTGATAACCATTGTACTCATTGTATCTTTCGGTTATATAATAAAATGGCTCATCGTTCTTCATATTTTGCATTATGTATGTGATGTCTCTCTATTTGTTGTAGTTTCATGTTTATGTTGTTTTATATTGTTGTTTATTTCTACTCGGAATATTACACCTTGCTCTATGCAACAAGAGCCATTGGGATTGACAATAGCATTTAAATAAACAACATAGAAATATCATGCTATGCTACAGGTCATAGCAGAAGCCATAATAACTGGAATAAAGACTTGGAATATTGGGTACAGAGACTCCTTTTATTAATATGAAATATATTACACAGAAGATTCTCTGCCTAGTAGGGTCTGCAATTGCTTACATTAAATTATTGCCTAAGTCACAAGTTGCTACGCCCCATGACAAGCGTTCTATAAACGCTGAGGGGTTTGTTTTTCCCTTGGAGGTTAGTCGAGCCCCGTACGCTTTACCTAAATGGCCTACCAACCATGCATTATCCGCAGCCTGGGTTGTCTTCCACTAGCACCAACGCGTAGCTAGTTCGGCCCCAGAACCTTCTACATAGCGCCATGGAGCTGCTTACAAGCTTGACATGGATTATGGCATTGTCGGCATGTGGTAGGCGAGGTGGAGACCTTTAAGGAACCCACACCAAGATCGTGGTAGGTAAGGGCCACAAGAGCGTCTATGCCAACATGCCTAGAATTCCCTATCCGAGAACGGGGAATGCAGATGGGCCAGGAACTCCTTGGAGTTGGACTGGCTCAAGCTCAAGAGGGGTAGCACTGCAAGGTGCTTTAATAAACCATCGACGTTGGCGCTGAGCACTGACGTTGACCCAGAGGCTTGCAAGATCTTTGAGACAAAGTCGTGGTTGAAATAACCAGCTTAGGAAATCCATGTCAAGGTCGAGACTCGTTGTTACGACAGTTGTAAATATCACTGTTAGATGCATTGCTTGAGGGTCAAGATCCCTTCGTCGAGCCATGGCAGAGATTGGGTTCTAGTTCAATGCGGCGCAAAGAGGAACGCCATAAACTTATAGCACATTCTAGCTAAATGGCATCCTACCTTTGGAAGGTAACCCTAGACATGGAGGTCCCCCATTGGTGCAGCCAAATTTCCCCTAACACGATTGGTCGCGAGAGTATTTACGTGGCTCGGAGGTGGAACCTGGAAGGGTAACCCCAGGAGATTTTTATGGGAAGTAATGGCGACCAACCAAGAAGAAGCTAGCCGAGATGAGTTGGCAGACATGCCAGCGCGGCAGTTCCATGATTGGTCAAAGGTGGACCCTCATGACAAGTTGACCTGTTCTGGTTTACACAGAAACATTTCCTAGGGCACGGGTGCAAAGAAGGCTGGGTCAATGCGCTGAGATGACTTGGGCAGGCCGACCTATGCTTGACAGTAAATCCATTGGCCAGAAGGGTGGCCCACTAGCCAAGTGGCCCGAAAGTCTTACCCCAGGAGAACGTTGGAGCGGAATAATTGAGTGCATCGAGAAAGGTCTTGCGGGATGACATAAGGTGGGTGTGTGGCAGGGCCAGCACCATTGTCATGGCGCTATTGGTTATGATTTGGCCCACCTATCGAGTCAGCCCGACGAGTTCACCCCAGAAGAATAACACAAGGAGTCCATAGTAAATGTCGGGAGGAGACTAGCAGGATGACATAAGTCATACCACACTAGAGAAGTGCAACCCTGATTGGTGGAGAAGGGTCCTGCTGGCCAGGTCAGCCTAATGCTATGACCTCGGAAGGATAGAGGGGCACAACAAGAGGAGTTGCCATGAAGGTACTGGGATGACATGGGGTAGGTCACGGTGACAGATCAGAGCAGAAGGGCAGACCAATGAGGAGGCAGTGGCACGGCCCCACCATCCTCGCAAGCCCGAAACAAAGGCCCCAACAGTAGCTAAAGTGCGCGCTTGGGGAAATTGTCAGGAGAAAGTAAGCAGGGTGGAGTGTATCGGGAGACATAAAGGCATTGTGTTTAAAGGCATCGGGTCATAGTGGATAGCAGAGGTAGGGTCAACTTCATGAAATGGGAACGGGAAGCTTCACCCCCCCCCCCCCCCCGTTCCCGTTTCCAAAACGTGCTTCGTGCGGGAGCGTTTTGGGAGCGTTCAGAAACGCGCTCCCAAAAATGCTTCCTGAGGGGAGCGTTTTCGGGAGCGCGTTTCTGAACCTGTTAAAACGCTCCCTGCCTTTTCGAGAGCGTTTCCGGGGAGCGTTTGGGAGCGAATGCTCCCTGAGCGCTTCTGGCGTTTAAAAAAACGCTTCGGGAGCGTTTTTTAAACGCCGGAAGCGGTCGGGGAGCATTCGCTCCCAAACGCTCCCCGGAACAAAAAACGCTTCTCGCCGGCGAGAAATTTTTTTTAATGAAAAATTCGTTTTGTTTATGAGGGAGGGAGGTCATTTTGTTTTATTGTTTGTTGAGTGAGTGAGAGAGAGCAAGAAGAGCAAGAAGGAGAGAACTGGAGAGCGGAGTTGCAGAAGTGACAAGGAGAGCTGCAAGGCACTAGGAGGATTGCAAGAAAGAGGTAGGTCTTCTAATCTAATTTTGTATTTTCTAGGATGAATTTGTAAGTTGTTTAAAAATGAAAACTCGATTTTTTTCTTGAATGTTGCATTTTATTGTGTTTAAAACTTAAAAAATGAATTGTTTTTTTTCCTATGTTGCATTTCCTATTTCCATTTGGCATTTCTCCATTTGTTTTGCAGGCTAGAAACTTGAAACTTGAAACATCATGGCTATATGGCTAGGGATTTTCCTCATGTTGGTTCCTTTCTTTGTAATAATGGTGTTGGAGAGTAGTAGAAGAAAGAGGCAAATCAGAGAAGAGGAGGATGAAGAGGAGGGTTATGGTGGATTTGAAGAAAATCCTGAAGAGGAGGATTATGTTGAGGAGGAAGTGGGGAGTGGAGAACATGAGGACACAAATTCCCCAACTAGACAAGACCAAACTCAGACACCTTTGTGGAAATATGTTCAGAAACAGGAAGGAGGGAAAGGTGGTGGAACCACTAAATTTATTTTCCCCCATTGCAATAAACAATACCATGGTTCATACACCCGTGCGAGAAGGCACCTTTGTGGGAAAATGCCAGGGGATGGAGAAAAAAATATAGGAATCAAATTTTGTACTAGTGTGCCAGCAACACAGAGAGAGAAATATAGAAAGGAAGAGGAGGCTGCCCTACAGAGATCTAACAGATCTAGGGGTTTCATTGGTTCTTATTCAGGCCCAACACGTCATGGATAAACAAGTTCAACTTCCACCCATGCCAGTGGTTTTGGAGGCAGTGGCACACCTGGATTAAGGCATAGAACCATATCCGATTTCCTGGACGAAGGGTGTAGGAATGATGTGGATTCAAAAGTTTACCGATTTCTATATGCATGTGGGGTGCCATTCAATGTTCTTCGCTCACCTTATTGGCATGAAATGGTTTCTGCCATTAATGATGCCCCCAAAGGATACAAAAGCCCTGGGTATGACAAGGCCAGAACCGTGGGTCTTGATCATGAAAAAGCTAAAATAAACCATTCTTTGGCTAGAATGACAAGTTCGTGGAATGAGCATGGGTTGTCCATTGTCTTTGATGGATGGACCAATGTAAAAGGAAAACCATTGATAAGTGTTTTGGCTGTGTCGGTTAGTGGTGCAATCTTCCTGGCAGCATATGATTATTCAGACAAATTCAAAATCGGCATTAACATTGCAGAACCATTACTTGATATAATTGAAAAGACTGGGCCATACAATGTCATACAGGTCATCACTGATAATGCTGCTAACTGTAAGGCAGCAGGAGCAATTATTGAGGATAAATACCCCAACATTTTTTGGTCTAGGTGTTTGGTTCACACAATGAACCTTTTGATGCATGATATCATCAAAAACAAACAACCTCAATTCAAATGGCTTGGTGATTTGTACAAGAGGTAAAAAAATGATAAAATTTATTACAAATCATAGCAATACCCATGGGCTTTTCTGTACTCACTCCAAATTGGAGTTGTTGAAGATAGCAAAGACTAGATTTGCTAGCTATTACCTCACCATCAGGCGCCTTTTGAAGGTAAGAGAGTCATTGGCTGCAATGGTATTAAGCCCACACTAGCAGGTATTAAAGGATAGGGCAGCGACAATAGTTGACAGGCAAGGTTTCGAACATGTGGAGGAGACCGCCCTTGACCCTTTGTTTTGGGCACGTGTGAGGGAAACTTGAATTTCACCAAGCCCATTTATCACGTGATTCGGTTTGCAGATATAGATAAACCAGTGATTGGGGAGGTTTATGAGCGGATGGACAGCATGTTGGGGCAAATAAAAGATATTGTTAAGGATAATGATCCCAACTTGTAAGCTATGATTCATGACTGTGTGTGTGCACAGTGGAATAAACTCAATGTTCCACTACATGCCTTGGCATATATCCTTATGCCAAAATATTACTCTCCATCTTGGTTGGGCCAACCTGCACCTGGAGGTGGGGTTAGGATCAAACCTCACACAGATCCAGAGGTACAAGACGGGTTGGCATTAGACAAGTTGGTACCTGACAGGGAGGAGTGTGCTAGATTGCGCCTTGAATTAGGCAAATACTTCAGTTGCACTGCTAACTTTGGTTCTTTCCATGCAATGGAAGACAGAGACAGATTTGATGCTCTCACATGGTGGGAAGCATATGGCGACATGGGACTTTTGCCAAAGTTGGCAAAAAAAGTTCTCTCACAGGTTGTGAACACTTCTTCTGCAGAGAGGTGTTGGAGCACCTACAGCTTCATACATAATGTGAGAAGAAACAAGCGGAATGAAAACCGAGCTGAAAGCTTGGTTTATGTGCATTACAACTTGAGGTTGTTGAGCCATTACTGTGAGCAAGCAAATGAGGATCAATCATATAGAGTTTGGGACAACAACCCAAAGGATGATAATTTGGAGGACGGCACAGTACATATGGAAGAATTGGAAGCAGAACTTTTTAGGGATGATGATGAAGCATCAGCAGCACCGCCACACACAGGGCCAGTCCCACCATCTACTGGTAGCAGTGAGGGTGCGGGTGCCAGTGCCAATGCCAGTTATCGATATCAAACTATTGTTCCATTGCAGATTCAGCCTCCACCTTCTAGTCATGGTCGTGGCACTCTTGAGAGTACTAGAAGACCACCATTTCCTCGTGGCTCGCACAAATTAGACATTTCTCGTGGGTGTGGCAAGGGGCCAACCAGTAGATAAAATAGATTTGTTGTTTACTAGTCTTTTTTATTTTCTAGTAGTTTTTATCTTTTATAACTGTTGACAGTTGAACAGTTGAAACTTGACTCTTTCATATATTTAATGAAAATTTAAGTTTGAAGTTTGAATTTGAAAGGTGAAACTTTGAAGTTGGCATTTATAAGTTTACAAGTCATTATGAATTATGAATATGATGCTTCATGAAATTTACATGGTGATCAATGAACCAATGATGATAAATATTATATAGTATCAATGATGATAAATGTTATACATCGAATTTTGAAATCAATGAATCAATGATGATAAATGATATATATCAATGATGATAAATGTTATATATTGAAATTTGAAATCAATGAATCAATGATGATAAATGTTATATATCGATGATGATAAATGTATATTGAATTTTGAAATCAATGAATAAATGATGATAAATGTTAGATATTGAAATTTGAAATCAATGATGATAAATGTTATAAACTTATATATCAATGATGATAAATGTTATATATTGAATTTTGAAAGCTTGAAACCTTCAGATTGATGATTCGCGAGACTCAAAAGTCAATAAGTTGTATGCTTCCAACTTGTGGGCGTGGTTAATGAAGATTATAACTTCTAGATGATTGATGTTATATGATTCAATCTATGTTTTTATGTTTTTTATGTCTAATTCATCATTCTACATGTTTTTGTTGACATATATGCATCAAAATATAAAATATATATATATATATAAACGCTCCCCGAAACGCTTCGGACCGGAAGCTTCTAAAAATGGCGCTCCCGCTCTCGCTCCGCATTTTCGCTCCCGCTCCCAAGTAACCTTGAGCAGAGGTTGTTGCATTTGGCAGGGTTGATAAATATATAGCTATAAATGCACGCATATATATATATATATATATATATATATATATATATATGAACATGCAAATTATAAGCTCTATGTTGTGAGGCTCTTATGATAAGTCAGGAAGCTTTAGCAAAGTGCAGACTGCCTAAAAAAAAAAAATGTTTACCCCATTCCTCTAACAAGACTTGAGGAGTTAGGTACATTACATAGTGGTATCAAAGCATCCAAGTTCAACTCTTGGACTGGATGGGGCTTCATCACGAGGCAATGATGATTTATGAAAAAATTCTAAGTTACTACTTAGGTGTTAAAATTTGGTCTAAACAATTAACGCCATGCCTGATTGAGGTAGTGAGTGTTGCTTTGATAATGACCACACGCTAATGTGAGTTGTTTGGTTGGAAACAAACAACAGCTCAGTGAGAGTAAGATCATGGCCAAAAAAAAAATAATATGTTGTTTATTATTAATTATCATGATAGGATTGCAGGATTGAATGATTGATGCATATGACTGGTGAATATGTTGGCACTATAACATAGTTGTTTTGTCATAGCATAAATCTCCATGGCAGACCCATGAATGCAGGATTCATGGTTGTGATTATGTGCTTAATTATTTATCACAAATGACTAACAATGGTTGTGGCTGACAACACATCATAATATAGCGAAAATACAGCAATGAGGACTGGAATGGTTAAATACAATTCCGATCAATCACAACATGGAAGTGATTGGGTCAGAGCTAATGGGGAAGAGAGATTCATTGACCAAGGGGTAGGGAATCAGTCCCTAGACTGGATGGACACCTTGAGAAGCCTGAGGGCTGAGATAAGAAGCTTCAAGGCCGATAATGAGAGCTTTGTAAGAGCCCAAGAAAGGCAAGCGGAGATCAATGCAGTCATCCTCCAAACTCTTTTGGATTGGCAGAGGCATGTTGATTTATGGTAGCATCGGATGTGCTCTACCCTTGTAATTTTGTATATAGGCTAAGACACATGTATTCCATAAAACCCGGAAAGGATTTTTGGAAATTCCACTTAGAGATGGTTTAATTAAATTAATTAATCGTTTTTTTAATGTTTTCCAAAGTCTAAACTGAGGGAATTTGATTAATTAAAGAATATTAATTAAACTAAGTGGCAAAATTGAAAGGTAAGTTCTTGCCTAGTGATTATCAACTTACATTGTTTAGACAAATGCAGAACCTTAGATAGAGATTGATGACAGTAAAAGAATACACAGAAGAGTTTTATAAAATAAGTATAAGAGCTGGACAAATCAAAGACACAGGAGAGAAGGTTGCCAGGTATGTGAATGGTCTCAAGTTGGAGATCCAGGATGAGATAGGTATTTTGTCTCCTAAGACAGTAGAAGAGGCTTATCAAATGGCCTTGAAAGCTGAAGAGAAACTCCTGAGAAAGCAGTCTGCCAAAGGAAGAGGTACTTTCCGAGAAAAGGGAAGTTAAGGTGGTAGAGGAAGATCTACAGCACCAAGGGATGGAGCTAGCAACAACTCACCTTAGAATGCATCCGCAAAAGGTGATGCAAGGGGCAGAAGGGGTTCCTACAGAGGAAGAGGAGGCAGAAACAGAGGAAGAGAATTGAGGTGTTACAGATGTCACCAATTGGGACATAAACACTATGAATGCCTAGAGAATATGGGTACAGGTCAGAGGAATGCAATTGTTGCTCAGATTGGAGAAGAAGCAGCGAGGTTGTCTGACACAGAAGAAGAAATTCTGCCAGAGAAAGGAGAATCTTTGGTGGTCAATAAGGTTTTGCTGAAGCAAACAAAGGAAGCTGCTGAACCAGCACAGAGGAAGACTTTGTTTAGGAGTGTGTGCAAATTCCAAGGAAAACGCTGTCAGTTGGTCATTGATAGTGGCAGCACAGACAATTTGGTCTCTACAGAGGTGATAGAGAAACTAAAGTTGAAGACAAGGGAACATCCAACTCCCTACAAGGTGTCATGGCTTCATAAAGGGCACCAGCTGATTGTGAAGGAGCAATGTGAGATAGAGTTGCAGATGGGCAGCTACAAGGACAAGATCATGTGTGATGTGATGCCTATGGATGTATGTCACATACTGCTAGGTAGACTTTGGCAGTATGACAGAGCAGCAGTACATGATGGCAAGAAGAACACTTACAAGTTCTTTAAGGATGGAGTGCATCACACATTGATACCTATGGAGGAAGGAGAACCATCAAGCAGAAAGTCTGATCCAAAGACTTTATTGCTGAGTGGGAAGGAGTACCTACAGCAGATTGAAGAGGAAGAGGTAAACTTTGATTTAGTTTGCAAACCTAAAGTAGTGCTTACTTTCACAAAACTTTCTGATTTTCCAATTGAAATTCAAGAAATGCTGGACAATTATTGTGATATTGTTGTGGATGATTTGCCTGATGAATTGCCACCTGTAAGAAAAAACAGCCATCAGATAGATTTGATTCCAGGATCAAATCTGCCAAACAAAGTAGCCTACAGAATGACCCCCGCAGAGAATGAAGAAATCAGAAAGCAAGTGCAGGAACTGGTTGATAAAGGTCTGATCAGAGAAAGCTTGAGTCCATGTGCAATACCTACAGTGTTGAGTCCAAAGAAAGATGGATGTTGGAGAATGTGCACTGATTCAAGAGCCATCAACAAGATAACAATCAAGTATAGATTTCCTTTGCCTAGGATTGAAGATTTAATGGACTGTTTGAGTGGAGGAAAATATTTTTCAAAATTAGATTTAAAAAGTGGATATCATTAGATTAGGATAAAGGAGGGTGATGAATGGAAAACAACCTTTAAAACAAATGAAGGATTGTATGAGTGGTTGGTAATGCCTTTTGGTTTATCAAATGCACCTAGTACTTTTATGAGGCTCATGAATGAAGTGTTGAGGGAATCTATTGGTAAATCTGTAATAGTATATCTAGATGACATATTAGTTTTCAGCAAAACAAAGGAAGAACATTTAAGGCAACTTAATTATGTCTTGAAGAAGCTACATCAAGAGAAGCTGCTGATAAATTTAAAGAAGCGTTCATTCATGAAAGAAGAATTGGTATATCTGGGTTTTGTTGTTTCTCCTGAAGGACTGAAAATGGATCCAGAAAAGGTCAAGGCAATTTTGGAGTGGCCTTCACCAAAAAGTATTTTTGAGGTAAGAAGTTTCCATGGACTTGCTAGTTTTTACAGAAAATTCATAAGGAATTTTAGCAAGATTAATGCACCTATCATTGAAACTATAAAGAAGGACAAACAACCATTCAAATGGACTGCTGAAGCAGAAAGGAATTTCCAACTTTTGAAATAGAAGGTAACTGAAAAGCCTGTTCTAGTTTTGTCTGATTTTAACAAGCCATTTCAAGTGAAGTGTGATGCCAGTGGAGGAGCCATTGGGGCTGTATTGAGTCAAGAAGACAAACCTGTAGCATACTTCAATCAGACGCTGAATGAGATAAGAAGAAAGTACTCTTCTTATGAAAAGGAATTTTATGCAATTGTGTAGGCATTGAAGAAGTGGAGGAATTATTTAATGTCTAAGGAATTTGTGCTATACTCAGATAACCATGCTTTACAGTATATTATGCAGCAGCATAAATTGAATCATAAACATGTCAAATGGGTTGAATATCTCCAAAGTTTTAACTTTGTTTTGAAGCACATAAGTGGCCAAGAAAATAAGGTAGCTGATGCTTTGAGTAGAAGAAACATGCTTGTTCAAGAAAACCAATTTGAAGTGGTAGGATTTGATTTCTTAAGGAAATTTATAAGACAGATTTGGATTTCAAAGAAACATTTGAAACATGCTGTAACCCTGTGTTGATAGACAGAAGTCAGTGGTTGGACTATTTCTTGCAAGAGGGCTTATTGTTCAGAAGAAATCAATTGTGTGTACCGAATTGTTCTGAGGGAGAATTTAATCAAAGAAAAGCATAGTGGTGGACTTGCTGGACATTTTGGTGTTGATAAAACTTATGAGCAGCTGAGTCATTTTTATTATTGGCCAAAGATGAGAACTGAAGTGGAAAATTTTGTGAAGAATTGCAAAATTTGTCAATATGCAAAAGGGAGAAGCCAGAATGCATGGTTGTACATTCCATTGCCTATTCCAGACAGGCCTTGGGATATGATAAGTATGGATTTTGTTTTAGGATTGCCCAAGACACAGAGAGGTAATGATGCAATTTTTGTTGTGGTTGACAGATTTTCCAAGATGGCACATTTTATTCCATGTTATAAAACCAGTGATGCCACTCATGTTGCTAATTTGTTTTTCAAAGAAGTTGTTAAATTGCATGGGTTGCCCAAGAGTATTGTTTCTGATAGAGATACTAGATTTGTGGGCCATTTTTGGAGGACATTGTGGAAGAAGCTTGGTACCAAACTAACTTTCAACTCAGCTTATCATCCTCAGACAGATGGACAAACTGAGGTAGTAAATAGAAGTCTGGGAAATCTTTTGAGAAGTCTTGCAGGAGAGCATCCTAAACAGTGGGATCATATTTTTCCTCAGGCAGAGTATGCATACAATGATTCACCAAACAGAAGTACAGAACAGAGTCCATTCCATATTGTTTATGGAATGCACCCCAGAGGAATATCTGAATTGAGAAACTTGGGAAAAGCAGAAACGAGGAGTGCTGATGGAGAAGAATTTGCTTTAGAGATCCAAGCAATACATGAGCAGGTAAAACAGTAGCTACAAGGCAGCAGCATCAAGTACAAAGGCAGAGAAAATTTGAGCAGAAGAGAAGTTAATTTTGAAGTTGGAGATTTGGTTTTGGCACACTTGAGGAAAGAAAGATTCCCAAAGAAGCAGTATAACAAATTGAAGTTCAAGAAGATTGGACCATGCAAGATACTAAGGAAATTTTCTGCTAGTGCTTATGAAATTGAATTGCCTTCTAATGTTGGGGTATCCCCAATATTTAATGTTGCAGATTTATACAGGTATGAAGATGGTGGCACAGATGAAGGACCAGCAGATAGGGAGCAGATTGAATGGGTAAAACAGTTACCTACAGCGCAGCCACTACAGCCAGAGAAGATCTTGGACAAGAAGGTGTTTAAAAGGACTAGAGGACAAGAATATTTCCAGTATTTGATCAAGTGGAAGGACTAGCCAGATGAAGATGCTACTTGGATGACAGAAGTTATGTTGCAGAAGCTAGGGAGTTCTGTGAAAGAGCTCATGGACAGGAGTCCATAAAGAAAATTGCCCTCAGGAGTCTGATGCAGGGGCATTGGACACTAGCCAACAATGTGAGAGAATTGTCCACATGTTGTGGCTAGAAGATTTCGAAAATGTTCAAGGAAATGTACCAACAAAGGTGGCAACACCTTCGCTGTCAGTTACACTTAGGGTAGATAGGATTAGTCTAATAAGTGAGGAAACTGAACAGTTGATTCGTGTCAGGATGTTTAGTTTCTGTTGTTAGAATTATAGTAGTATTATGTAATTAGGCTTTTGTGTGTTAAGAATATAAATCGGTCCTCAAGAAGGAGCCGAACAGTCATGTAATAATCTATTAAATGTAACCCCTGATACAGAGTAAGGGGGGATTTGGCAGTGAAAGATTGAATCGAGAAGCATTGCTCTCTGTTGAATAAAATTTAGGCTCATTGTTTACCTGTTTGTGTTAGTGGAAATTTTCCCGAAGGACTCATTCCTTTGATTTGAGAACTCTGTGTATAATTTGAATAAGAATCAATGCTGTGTGAAATCTCCTTGTTTCTCTCTGTCTGTCTTTGAGCTCATATTCTCAGTGAATGAATTGAATGTGATTATCCTATATAGAAGTTTGTAGAAGGTCGAATAGTGGCTTTGTTGGAAGAACGAAACCATATCCTCGGTGTGTGAATTGAACGAATGAATCCTGTGTAAAAGAGTCGATTCTGTTCATTGAGCGCAGCAGAAGCATTCTCTGTTTATTTCAAGGGTAATAAAACTCTGTCTGTTGGAGCGAATGTGTTGTGTTTGGTTGGGCGATATCAGTGAAGTCGTTCACAACGTCAAGCAGAGAAGACAAGTCGAAGAAATAAATTAAATCGCGTGGGAATTTGGGTTAACACTGTTCAATTACCGGATTTGCCAGAAGACGGTTTTGGAGAAGGATACCACCGGTATCGCGCAACATTTTGGCCCAAGGAGGTATTCACCTATATCAATGCGATCCTGTTAAATTTTGCCACGTTGCCGTGACAAAACCGCCCATTTCGCGTTTTTTTTTAGCATTAAAGCTCCGCCCTTAAAAAAATGCGATATCTATCAAAACCGTTCGATCTGGAGGACAACAGATCCGAGAGTAATCGTGCGGTGAAGTGCACAAGGGATAACTCAAGGTATGGCCCAGCGCTTTTGTATTATTAAATGTTTATTTAATACATAAAAATTGGATATTGGTTCGTGGGCCCGGGAGAGTGAAGCGCTGTTGGTCTAGTGCTTATGTCGGAGGTTAAATGCATTTTATTATCTTAATTTTAGCCTGGGATATTTGTTCAAAAAGGTTTAACGTCGATTCAATTACCTTTAATCTGAGTATTCCAAAAAAAAGGGTTCAAGCAATAGTTAAAGCGCCTTTAAGGTTGAGAATAGTCGGAGCACTTTATTAAAAAGGCCAAGGCTCATATTATTTGATTTTCATATAACATTGGACTATGGTAATTTCATTAATCAAATTTTTCCAAATTTGATGAATGAAAGTGAAATAAGAAATTTGAGTAGACTCCCTTGATGAAAGAAAATACAGAGAGAAGAGAGAACAACTCTCCTTAACGCCTGCACCCCAATTTTGCTATCATTTGTGGTATCTGAATCAACGTTAAACCTTTTTGAACAAATATCCCAGGCTAAACTTAAGATAATAAAATGCATTTAACCTCCGACATAAGCAGTAAACCAACATCACTTAACTCTCCCTGGCCCACGAACCAATATCCAATTTTTATGTATTAAATAAACATTTAATAATACAAAACTATTGGGCCATACCTTAAGTTATCCCTCATGCACTTCACCGCGCGATTACCTTCGGATCTGTTGTCCTCCAGATCGAACGGTTCTAATAGATATCGCGTTTTTTTAAGGGCGGAGCTTTAATGCTCAAAAAAAACGCGAAATGGGCGGTTTTGTCATGGCGACGTGGCAGAATTTAATAGGATCGCGTTGATAAAGGTGAATACCGCCTTGGGCCAAAATTTTGCGCGATACCGGTAGTATCCTTCTCCAAAACCGTCTTCTGGCAAATCCGGTACTTGAATAGTGTTAACCCAAATTCCCACGCGATTTAATTTATTTCTTCGACTTGTCTTCTCCGCTTGACGTTGTGAACGACTTCACTGATATCACCCAACCAAACACAATGCATTCGCTCCAACAGACAGAGTTTTACTACCCTTGAAATAAACAGAGAATGCTTCTGTTGCGCTCAATGAACAGAATCGACTCTTTTACACAGGATTCATTCGTTCAATTCACACACCGAGGATATGGTTTCGCTCTTCCAACAGAGCCACTATTCGACCTTCTACAAACTTCTATACAGGATAATCACATTCAATTCATTCACCGAGAATATGAGCTCAAAGACAGACAGAGAGAAACAAGGAGATTTCACACAGCATTGATTCTTATTCAAATTATACACAAAGTTCTCAAATCGAAGGAATGAGTTCTTCGGGAAAATTTCCAATAACACACACTAAATTTTATTCAACAGAGAGCAATGCTTCTCGATTCAATCTTTCACTGCCAAATCCCCCCTTACTCTGTATCAGGGGTTACATTTTATAGATTATTACATGACTGTTCGGCTCCTTCTTGAGGACCGATTTATATTCTTAACACACAAAAGCCTAATTACATAATACTACTATAATTCTAACAACAGAAACTAAACAGCCTGACACGAATCAACTGTTCATCTTGCTCACTTATTAGACTAATCCTATCTACCCTAAGTGTAACTGACAGCTAAGGTGTTGCCACCTTTGTTGGTACATTTCCGTGAACATTTTCGAACTCTTCTAGCCACAACATGTGGACAATTCTCTCACATTGCTTGGTTAGTGTCCAATGCCCCTGCATCAGACTCTTGAGGGCAATTTTCTTCATGGACTCCTGTCCATGAGCTCTTTCACAGAACTGCCTAGCTTCTGCAACATAACTTCTGTCATCCAAGTAGCATCCTCATCTGGCTGGTCCTTCCACTTGATCAAATACTGGAAATATTCTTGTCCTCTAGTCCTTTTAAACACCTTCTTGTCCAAGATCTTCTCTCGCTGTAGTGGCTGCGTTGTAGGTAACTGTTTTACCCACTCAATCTACTCCCTATCTGCTGGTCCTTCATCTGTGCCACCATCTTCATACCTGTATAAATCTGCAACATTAAATATTGGGGATATCCCAACATCAGAAGGCAATTCAATTTCATAAGCATTAGCAGAAAATTTCCTCAGTGTCTTGCATGGTCCAATCTTCTTGAACTTCAATTTGTTATATTGCTTCTTTGGGAATCTTTCTTTCCTCAAGTGTGCCAAAACCAAATCTCCAACTTCAAAATTAACTTCTCTTCTGCTCAAATCTGCTTTGCCTTTGTACTTGATGCTGCTGCCTTTTAGCTGATATTTTACCTGCTCATGTATTTCTTGGATCTCTGAAGCAAATTATTCTCCATCAGCACTCCTCGTTTCTGCTTTTCCCAAGTTTCTCAATTCAGATATTCCTCTGAGGTGCATTCCATAACCAACATGGAATGGACTCTGTCCTGTACTTCTGTTCGGTGAATCATTGTATGCATACTCTGCCTGAGGCAAAATATGATCCCACTGTTTAGGATGCTCTCCTGCAAGACTTCTCAAAAGATTTCCCAGACTTCTATTTACTACCTCAGTTTGTCCATCGGTCTGAGGATGATAAGCTGAGCTGAAACTCAGTTTGGTACCAAGCTTCTTCCATAATGTCCTCCAAAAATGGCCCACAAATCTAGTATATCTATCAGAAACAATACTCTTGGGCAACCCATGCAATCTAACAACTTCTTTGAAAAACAAATTAGCAACATGAGTGGCATCAATGGTTTTATAACATGGAATAAAATGTGTCATCTTGGAAAATCTGTCAACCACAACAAAAATTGCATCATTCCCTCTCTGTGTCTTGGGCAATCCTAAAACAAAATCCATACTTATCATATCCCAAGGCCTGTCTGGAATAGGCAACGGAATGTACAACCCTGCATTTTGGCTTCTCCCTTTTGCATATTGACAAATTTTGCAATTCTTCACAGAATTTTCCACTTCAGTTCTCATATTTGGCCAATAATAAAAATGACTCAGCTTCTCATAAGTTTTATCAGCACCAAAATGTCCAGCAAGTCCACCACTATGCTTTTCTTTGATTAAATTCTCCCTCACAGAACAATTCGGTACACACAATTGATTTCTTCTGAACAATAAGCCCTCTTGCAAGAAATAGTCCAACCACTGACTTCTGTCTATCAACACAGGGTTACAGCTTGCTTCAAATGCTTCTTTGAAATCCAAATCTGTCTTATAAAGTTCCTTAAGAAAATCAAATCCTACCACTTCAAATTGGTTTTCTTGAACAAGCATGTTTCTTCTACTCAAAGCATCAACTACCTTATTTGCTTGGCCACTTATGTGCTTCAAAAAAAAGTTAAAACGTTGGAGATATTCAACCCATTTGGCGTGTTTATGATTCAATTTAGGCTGCTGCATAATATACTGTAAAGCATGGTTATCTGAGTATAGCACAAATTCCTTAGACATTAAATAATGCCTCCACTTCTTCAATGCCTGCACAATTGCATAAAATTCCTTTTCATAAGAAGAGTACTTTCTTCTTGTCTCATTCAGCTTCTCACTAAAGTATGCTACAGGTTTGTCTTCTTGACTCAATACAGCCCAATGGCTCCTCCACTGGCATCACACTTCACTTGAAATGGCTTGTTAAAATCAGGCAAAACTAGAACAGGCTTTTCAGTTACCTTCTGTTTCAAAAGCTGGAAATTCCTTTCTGCTTCAGCAGTGCATTTGAATGGTTGTTTGTCCTTCTTTATAGTTTCAATGATAGGTGCATTAATCTTGATAAAATTCCTTATGAATTTTCTGTAAAAACTAGCAAGTCCATGGAAACTTCTTACCTCAAAAATACTTTTTGGTGAAAGCGACTCCAAAATTGCCTTGACCTTTTCTGGATCCATCTTCAGTACTTCAACAAAAACAACAAAACCCAGATATACCAATTCTTCTTTCATGAATGAACACTTCTTTAAATTTATCAGCAGCTTCTCTTGATGTAACTTCTTCAAGACATAATTAAGATGCCTTAAATGTTCTTCCATTGTTTTGCTGAAAACTAATATGTCATCCAGATATACTATTACAAATTTACCAATAAATTCCCTCGACACTTCATTCATGAGCCTCATAAAAGTACTAGGTGCATTTGATAAACCAAAAGGCATTACCAACCACTCATACAATCCTTCATTTGTTTTAAAGGTTGTTTTCCATTCATCACCCTCCTTTATCCTAATCTAATGATATCCACTTTTCAAATATAATTTTGAAAAATATTTTGCTCCACTCAAACAATCCATTAAATCTTCAATCCTAGGCAAAGGAAATCTATACCTGATTGTTATCTTGTTGATGGCTCTTGAATCAGTGAACATTCTCCAACCTCCATCTTTCTTTGGACTCAACATTGTAGGTATTGCACATGGACTCAAGCTTTCTCTGATCAGACCTTTGTCAACCAATTCCTACACTTGCTTTCTGATTTCTTCATTCTCTGCGGGGGTCATTCTGTAGGTTGCTTTGTTTGGCAGATTTGATCCTGGAATCAAATCTATATGATGGCTGATTTTTCTTACAGGTGGCAATTCATCAGGCAAATCATCCACAACAATATCACAATAATTGTCCAGCATTTCTTGAATTTCAATTGGCAAATCAGAAAGTTTTGTGAAAGTAAGCACTACTTTAGGTTTGAAAACTAAAGCAAAGTTTACCTCTTCCTCTTCAATCTGCTGTAGGTACTCCTTCCCACTCAGCAATAAAGTCTTACTTTCTGCTTGATGGTTCTCCTTCCTCCACAAGTATCAATGTGTGATGCACTCCATCCTTAAATAATTTGTAAGTGTTCTTCTTGCCATCATGTACTGCTGCTCTGTCATACAGCCAAGGTCTGCCTAGCAGTATGTGACATACATCCATAGGCATCACATCACACATGATCTTGTCCTTGTAGCTGTGCCCATCTGCAACTCTATCTCACATTGCTCCTTCACAATCAGCTGGTGCCCTTTATGAAGCCATGACACCTTGTAGGGAGTTGGATGTTCCCTTGTCTTCAACTTTAGTTTCTCTATCACCTCTGTAGAGACCAAATTGTCTGTGCTGCCACTATCAATGACCAACTGACAGCATTTTCCTTGGACTTTGCACACACTCCTAAACAAAGTCTTCCTCTGTGCTGGTTCAGCATCTTCCTTTGTTTGCTTTAGCAAAACCTTATTGACCACCAAAGATTCTCCTTTCTCTGGCAAAATCTCTTCTTCTGTGTCAGACAACCTTCCTGCTTCTTCTCCAATCTGAGCAACAATTGCATTCCTCTGACCTGTACCCATATTCTCTAGGCATTCATAGTGTTTATTTCCCAATTGGTGACATCTGTAACACCTCACTTCTCTTCCTCTGTTTCTGCCTCCTCTTCCTCTGTAGGAACCCCTTATGCCCCTTGCATCACCTTCTGCAAATGCATTCTGAGGTGAGTTGCTGCTAGCTCCATCCCTTGGTGTTGTAGACCTTCCTCTACCACATTGACTTCCCTTTCCTCGGAAAGTACCTCTTCCTTTGGCAGATTGCTTTCTCAGGAGTTTCTCTTCAGCTTTCAAGGCCATTTGATAAGCCTCTTCTACTGTCTTAGGAGACAAAATACCTATTTCATCCTGGATCTCCAACTTGAGACCATTCACATACTTGGCAACCTTCTTTGTTGTGTCCTGGATTTGTCCAGCTCTTATACTTATTTTATGAAACTCTTCTGTGTATTCTTTTACTGTCATCAATCTCTGTCTGAGGTTCTGCATTTGTCTAAACAATGTAAGCTAATAATCACTAGGCAAGAACTTACCTTTCAGTTTTGCCACCATTCTGGTCCAACTCTTGATTGGTTGTTTACCAGCTCTCCTTCTCTCTGCTTGCACTCCATCCCACCAAAGTGGTGCATGTCCCTTCAACCTTGTTACTGCAAATTTGACTCTTTTGTCTTCACCCATCTCTTCATAATCAAAACATTTATTCATCTCATTAATCCAGTCTATCAATTCCTCTGGATTCAATCCTCCTGCAAAGCTTGACACTTCAAGTCTGGGCTTGGATGTAGACCCCAGAACTGATTTAAGGACTCTCATCTTAGGAGTAATCTCAACATTCTCTCCTGCCTCTTCTTCAGTTCCAGGTTCACTGACATCCTCAGGATCTCTTGGGTTTCCTAATCCCATTGCTTCCAATCTGGCTCGGAACTGCTGCATGGTCTCCAATACTTCTACATTGGCAACTGGCCTGCCTCTTCTTCTGCCAGCAGCACCTCTGGCAACTCGAACAGCCATGCTAGAATTCTTCTTCTGGCTTTTGGAAGTTAGTTTAGCTTCTCTGCAAAATGTCTTAAAATCTGCTCTAATACCACAAATGATAGAAAAATTGGGGTGCAGGCGTTAAGGAGAGTTGTTCACTCTTCTCTCTGTATTTTCTTTCATCAAGGGAGTCTACTCAAATTTATTATTTCACTTTCATTCATCAAATTTGGAAAAATTTGATTAATGAAATTACCATAGTCCAATGTTATATGAAAATCAAATAATATGAGCCTTGGCCTTTTTAATAAAGTGCTCCGACTATTCTCAACCTTAAGGCGCTATAACTATTGCTTGAACCCTTTTTTTTGGAATACTCAGATTAAAGGTAATTGCATCGACGTTAAACCTTTTTGAACAAATATCCCAGGCTAAACTTAAGATAATAAAATGCATTTAACCTTCGACATAAGCACTAGACCAACAGCGCTTAAATCTCCCGGTCCCACGAACCAATATCCAATTTTTATGTATTAAATAAACATTTAATAATACAAAACCGCTGGGCCATACCTTGGGTTATCCCTTGTGCACTTCACCGCACGATTACCCTCGGATATGTTTTCCTCCAGATCGAACGGTTCTGATAGATATCGTGTTTTTTTAAGGGCGGAGCTTTAATGCTAAAAAAAAACGCGAAATGGGCGGTTTTGTCACGGCGACGTGGCAGAATTTAACAGGATTGCATTGATAAAGGTGAATACCGCCTTGGGCCAAAATGTTGCGCGATATCGGTGGTATCCTTCTCCAAAACTGTCTTCTGGCAAATCCGGTAATTGAACAGTGTTAACCCAAATTCCCACGCGATTTAATTTATTTCTTCGACTTGTCTTCTCCGCTTGACGTTGTGAATGACTTCATTGATATCGCCCAACCAAACACAACGCATTCGCTCCAATAGACAGAGTTTTATTACCCTTGAAATAAATAGAGAATGCTTCTGCTGCGCTCAATGAACAGAATCGACTCTTTTACACAGGATTCATTCGTTCAATTCACACACCGAGGATATGGTTTCGCTCTTCCAACATAACAACTATTCGACCTTCTACAAACTTCTATACAGGATAATCACATTCAATTCATTCACTAAGAAAATGAGCTCAAAGACAGACAGAGAGAAACAAGGAGATTTCACACAGCATTGGTTCTTATTCAAATTATACACAGAGTTCTCAAATCGAAGGAATGAGTCCTTCGGGAAAATTTCCAATAACACACACAGGTAGACAATGAACCTAAATTTTATTCAACAGAGAGCAATGCTTTTCAATTCAATATTTCACTGCCAAATCTCCGCTTACTCTGTATCAGAGGTTACATTTTATAGATTATTACATGACTGTTCGGCTCCTTCTTGAGGACCAATTTATATTCTTAACACAGAAAAGCCTAATTGCATAATACTACTATAATTCTAACAACAAAAACTAAACAGCCTGACACGAATCAACTGTTCAGCTTCCTCACTTATTAGACTAATCCTATCTACCCTAAGTGTAACTGACAGCTAAGGTGTTGCCAACTTTGTTGGTACATTTCCTTGAACATTTTCAAACTCTTCTAGCCACAACATGTGGACAATTCTCTCACATTGCTGGCAAATGTCCAATGCCCCTGCATCACATATAGATTGGCTTTACCTCCATCAGTTAGAATTCATGATGTTTTCCATGCGTATTTGCTTAAAAAATATCTACATGATTCTAATCATGTGATTGATTGGTCTGTGCTACAGGTGGAACTAGAGGGTGAGTTCCAGCCACAACCAATGTGCATTCTATACCAGAAGGGTCTCATGTTCCGAAATCGAGCCATAGAGCAAGTCAAGGTGTAGTGGAAGCACTTTGGGCCAAAGGAGGCCACGTGGGAAATGGTTGATGCCATGAAATAAAATTACCCTTTTTTGTTTCTTGGTTAAAGAATACATGTATATGATTGTAAATACTATATAGAGTTGTGTATATAATGCTCCATGAAACAGTATGTGTTGTGTTTTACTTTTCGTATTGCATATGGGTGAAGGAACATTGAGGGCGGTGTTCCCTTAAGGGGGAGGGGGCTATGATAACCCCCCCCATGGTTCTCTCATAAAATGCATTGTAAATACTTTTACAAATATATAAAATTTAAAAATAGGGACTAAGTCAAAGAGGCATAGATTCCAGAGTTGGGGAGGAGGATGGCTTGCTTGGGATGTGGAGGTTTTCTTGTGCAAAAAATCTGAATTGTTGGACAGCCATTAAAAGTTGGTTGGTGCATGAATTAATGGACCGGTTCCTAATTTAAATGGGTCGCACGAGAAGGTACAAATCTCATGTTGCTTGAAACCAATAATAAGGAAAAGAGGACAAGAAATTAATAAGGACAAGGCTAGCAAAGGAAGCGAGGATAGGGATGAAGAATCGATACAAAAACAAGGAAAAGGAAAGCAACAGATCATTTGAGCTCATGTTGGGGACAAACAGAGAACTCTGGCAGGCAGCTCAGAGCAAGTCCCTCGGAGGATGTGGGTTGAGCTGCTAGTCTCTGGAGCCCTGTAACAACTTGTGTTGTGAAACTAGCGCCAAAAAGAGAAGAAAAGAGATATCAACACCTTAGAAATAAGCCACTTCCAGGGAGCAACCTCCTACATTACATGAATGAACAATTCTTGGATGATTCAAATTAAAAAGCCTCCTTTCTATATATAGGAGTCCATGGGGCCATAATGTAATCCTAGTAGGGCCACAATGTAATCCTAGCCGACCTAACAATAATAATTTAAGGGCACAATAATAACAATATGGGGGTTACAAGGGTACAATAATAACAATAAGGGGGTTACACTAACAACAATAAGGAACTATACTAGTAATATAGGGACCTAACATGCCCCTCTCCGTCAAAAAAGTGTTGTCCTCAATGCTTGAGTAGCTCTGGGTGCTTCTGTATAAAATTCTCATCCTCCCATGTAGAATCTTCAGTGGGTAAGTTCTTCCACTTGATGAGATACTCTGAAATTGATCGATTCCGTAGTTGTCGAGTTCTTGTTTCCGTGACCGCTTCCGGTTCCAATATGATTTTTCCTTCCTCATCAAGTTCTAGAAATATTGTTTGAACTGGAAGATTTTCACCTATAACCTTCTTTAAGCATGAAACATGGAAAACTGGATGTACTCGCGAAGAAGCAGGAAGCTCCAATTTGTATGCCATAGTGCCAATCTTTTGCAACACCTTGTAAGGACCATAGTACTTTGGCGATAATTTATTATCCTTCTTAGCTTGCTTGAGGGACATTTGTTTGTATGGTTGTAGCAGTAAAAATACCCAATCTCCTACATCAAAACTTCTCTCACTGCGATGTTGATCTGCCTGTTGTTTCATTCGATTTTGTGCCAAATTCAGGTTATCCTTTAAGAGTTGGAGAACTTCTTGTTGATGCTCGATGTGATCTTCCACTGCTTGAACCTTCGAATTTTTTCTTAAAGATGATGTGATGGATGGTGGATGATATCCATAAAGTGCCATAAATGGGGTCATTTTTTCTGCAGTATGGAAGGAAGTGTTATACCACCATTTAGCTAGAGGTAACCACTTGACCCATTGTGTTTGTTTATCGGATACAAAAAAATGAAGATATCCTTCCAAACATTTATTTACTATCTCAGTTTGACCATCGGATTGAGGATGATAAGATGAGCTATGAGCTAATTGAGTACCCAAACAAGAAAATAACTCTGTCCAAAAATTTCCGGTAAAAATGGGATCTTTGTCGCTCACAATAACCCTTGGGTTTCCATGTAGCTTTTGAATTGTGTCCATAAATGTAGTAGCAACTGTACTTGCTTTAAATGGATGAGATAATGCACAAAAGTGTGCATACTTCGTAAGTCTATCAACTACCACCATGATGACACTCTTTCCTCCAGACTTAGGTAAACCTGTGATAAAATCCATTGAAATATCCTCCCAACATTGACTTGGAATGGATAAAGGTTGTAGAAGACCTTGGGTCTTAATTGTCTCAACTTTATTCTGCTGGCAAACCAAACATTCCGCCACAAACTTTTGAATATCAGATTTAAGGCCATCCCAAAAAAATTCTTTCTTCACCTGTGGTAAGTTTTTAAAAATCCTGAGTGTCCTCCTAAAGGAGAAGTGTGCAATTCCAGAAGAATCTTTTGTTTTAGTTGGGAATTCTTACAAAGATATAAGCGATCTTTGTACCATAAGGAATCATTTTTCCAACTAAATGTATCAGATGTACTAGGATCTTGCTGCACCTTTTGAATGAGTGTCCATACATCTTTGTCCTTCTTCCATTCATCTCTTGCTTCGGTTATCCAATCTGGTTGGATAATAGAAATGGCACAAAGCAATGCTTCCACCTCTTCATTCTTTCTTGAGAGTGCATCTGCAACAACATTTAGCTTCCTTTTTTTGTAGATTATTTCAAAGTCATAACCCAACATCTTTGTGACCCATTTTTGCTGCTCTTCTGAAGATAGTCTTTGTTCCAAAAGTGTTTAAGACTATCATGATCAGTTTTTACCTTGAAGTGTCTTCCCATTAGGTAAGTTCGCCATTTCTTTAGTGCATGTAGTATTGCTAACATTTCCTTCTCATAAATAGGTTTCCGTAAATACTTTCCTTTGATTGGACGACTTTCAAAAGCAATGGGTCTTCCTTCCTGCATTAAAACTGCACCAATTCCATTTCCTGAGGCATCACATTCCACAATAAAGGTTTTTGTGAAGTCTGGCGTAGCTAAGACCGGTGCTAGGCACATTGCCTCTTTAAGATGTTCAAAGGCCTTAGTTGCTTCAGGAGTCCATGAAAATTCATCTTTCTTCAATAATGTTGTTAGAGTTGCTGCTATTCTCCCATAATTCTTAACAAACTTGCGATAATACCCTGTTAACCCGAGAAATCCTCGCAACTGCTTTATGGTTGTGGGGACTTTCCATTCCTTAATGGCTTTAATTTTGTTAGGGTCTACTTTAACACCCTCGTGAGATACAATATGACCCAGATATTCCACCTCTTGTACTCCAAAGAAACATTTGGATGTTTTTGCATATAATTGTTTCTCCTGCAATAGTTTGACACCCTGTCAACATGTTGAACATGACCCTTCCAAGACCTGCTGTAGATTAGTATATCATCAAAAAATACTAGCACAAAATTTCTAAGGAAGGGTTTGAAAATGGAATTCATCAACCCTTGAAATGTAGGTGCATTGGTAAGGCCAAAAGGCATGACCAAAAATTGATAATGACCCTCATGAGTTCGAAATGTTGTTTTCAGAATATCTTCAGTCTTCATTCTAATTTGATGATACCCTGAACGAAGGTCCAATTTGGTAAAATAAATTGTTCCATGTAATACATCCAATAATTCATCAATCACAGCAATGGAAAATTTATCTTTAATGGTGAGCTTATTGAGCTCCCTATAATTCGAACACATGCGCCATGATCCATCCTTCTTGTGTACCAATACTACAGGAGCAGAGAAAGAACTTTGACTAGGTTGAATTATACCCGCTTCTAACATTTCTGCAATCATACGTTCAATTTCGCTCTTTTGGACATAAGGATATCTATAAGGCCTGATGTTTGGAGGAACACTTCCTGGAATCAAATGAATAGCATGATCATGATCACGAATAGGTGGGAGTCCTTTTTGGAGTTTCAAAAACCTTTGGAATGATTGTCCAAGACTTTTTGGAGATCTGGAGAAATAGATGATTTTGATGTTGGAACTTCTAGTGAGCATAATTGTGCAATTATGCCTCGTTGTTCTTTCTTTAGAAGCTTTGTCATGACATTAGAGCTTATTATCTTTCCTGACTTCCCTGCAATACCCCGTAATTCGACTTCCTTTCCTCCTGAAAAAAATTTCAAGAAAAGTTCTTGAAAATTAAAAGCTACCGTCCCCAAAGATTGTAACCATTGTACTTCTAGTACAACATCAACACCTCCCATAGGAATGGAAAGCATTGGACTATTCAATACATATTCCCCCATGGTTAGCTTGATATTATGGCATTTTCAAGAGCAATTTATAGTTCCTCCATTTGCAACCATCACTTGACATTCTGGTGCTGGGTATAGGAAACAATTCAATTCCTTGGCTACCTTGCAATGAATAAAATTATGGGTACTACCTGAATCAATCAACACTATTACCTTTTTCTTCTTGATATGTCCTTCTATCTTGAGAGTTTGAGGAGTGGTAATTCCTACCAATGCATTACACGATATGGTCAGACTCATTTCTTTCTCTTCTTGGGTTGGTTCCTGGTGTATATCCTCTTCTTGTTCATTTTCTTCTTCCTCTTCACAATCTATGTAAAATAATTTCTTCTCAGCACACTTATGACCTTTAGTGTATTTTCTATCACAACTGTAGCAAAGCCCTTTTGCTCTTTTTTCTTCCAATTTTTGTGGTGTCAACCTTGTAGGTTGTCGAAATCTAGGAGTAGCAACACTTCCCTCTTTATAGAAGTGAGTGGTAGGCTTCCTTGTCGCCATAATTTTACATTCAATTTTTCTTGCCAACCTGAATGCCTTCTCCAATGAATCGGGTTCCAAAACGCGAACTTCATGTTGGATGTTATCCTTTAAAGTACCTATGAAGAGATCAATCCTGTGTTCCTCTGGAATATCAGTTACCCTTATATTCAATTTTTGGAAGCCCTCAATGTGCTCCCCCACTAAACCCTTTTGTTTGAGATTTATCAATTGGCTAAAGAAGGTGTTGCTCTTTGTATCCTCATAATGTGCTATCATTTCCTCCGTAAAAATTGACCAAGTGACAATTTTTTTACGGGAGCAAAGCCATAGATACCATACAAATGTATTTTGTTCTAAATGTAAAGTTGCAATGTACCTTTTGTGTGTTTTGCACATTATGGAGATCAAAATATTGCTCCATATATAGTATCCATGTTACAGGATCCTTTCCATCAAATTTCCTCATATCCATTTTTGGAATATGGTGGTTCTTTCCGCCAACATTAGATTTTATGAAATCATGATTAACATTTATTTTGTTCTCATCATGAGTTTCCTCTACTATCTTTTCACCGTTAGGAAACATTTCTTGCATCAACTTTGTCAAACATTCCATGTCTGCTTTTAGATCATTCTTTATGTTTTCCATTTTAGATTCCATGCCAGCTTCCAAGCCATCTATCTTAGATTCCATGCCATTCTTCAAACCATCCATCTTAGATTCCACGCCTTTCTTCAAACCATCCATCTTAGTTTCCACTCCTTTCTTCAAAACTTCCATGTCATTTTTTGTTGCTCTTTGCGACAGCGAAATTTGTTGCACTTGCTCTTGTAATTTTGATATGTCATGTTGCCATTCTTCGTCTTCATGAGTCATAGTAGAGCTTTCTAAAGGCTTAATGGGTGTTGAATTCTTTTTAGGGGCCATTTTATAATCCAATACTGATATGCCTTTGTAATTAATTCAACTTGATTCTTCAAACAAGACTTATGCAATTTGGAAAAAAAAAATACACACCTTTTACTTGCTTTTGAGGAGCTCGATATTGAAATTGAATTATCTCTATAATTGCAGATCCTCAATATCTGAAATTCAGCCCTGTAGTAGCCCTCTGAAGCTTCTTTCAAATGCCACAGGTCTGATCTGATTTGGATTCTTCAAGGCAAAGTTATGTCTAATCTCCCACAATGACCCAATTTTGGACTGGTTCAGTAGAGTGAGCTTGTACGACTTGCCACGTGTCCTTGTTTACTCCTTTGGCTCTGAAATTGATAGACCGAAAACTAAAGTTCGTTCACTTGCGGCCACTTTTTACAACATTCCAATCCGATGCTCAGAGAGAAAGCTATGAATATTTTCCCACGATCACCTCTTTGAAATGAAATTCAGAAGCCTCAAAAAGCCCTAACTTCCACAGATCATATCTCCGAAAATATTGCGAACCAATATCTGAAATTTTTTAACGATGTTCCTCAGGATTGTGGCTTCGCACTATAAAAATTTCAGCTTCTAAACCTTCGTAGAAAAAAAAATTTATTACAAAAATACCACGATGACCTGTTTAGGTTAAATTTGGGAGCCTGCAAAATGACCTAACTTGCACAGATCATATCTTTGAAAATATTGCGAACCAAGCTCTGAAATTTTTTGACGATGTTCCTCAGGATTTTGGCTTTGCACTCTAAACATTTCAGATTCTAAACCTTCGTAGAAAAAAAATTATAGCGAAAATTCCACGCTGACCTGTTTGGAGCAGCGAAACCCTAGAATCTCAAAGCTCTGATACCAAATGTTATGAAACCAACTCCAAAAAGAGAAGAAAAGAGATATCAACGCCTTAGAAATAAGCCACTTCGAGGGGGAAACCTCCAATACATTATATGAATGAACAATTCTTGGATGATTCAAATTACAAAACCTCCTTTCTATATATAGGAGTCCATGGGGCCATAATGTAATCCTAGTAGGGCCACAATGTAATCCTAGCCGACATAACAATAATAATTTAAAGGCACAATAATAACAATATGGGGGTTACAAGGGTACAATAATAACAATAAGGGGGTTACACTAACAACAATAAGGGACTATACTAGTAATATAGGGACTTAACAACTTGGGTTCCCTGGAGGCTATGGCTGGAGATAGGATCCTTGGAGCCCTGCAACAGCTTGGGTCCCTGGAGGTTGTGGATTGTGGCAAGGTCTCTGGAGCCCTATAATAGATTTGTTCCCTGAAAGCTATGGGTTGGGATGTAATATTTGGAACCTTGTAACAACTTGGGTCCCCTGGAAGCTATGAGTTGCAAATTGAGATAGTAAGCTTTGGAGCCCTGGACAACTTGGGAAGAGGCCAATCCTGAAGTGGCATCAAAGGAAGACTTGATTGAAGACCTTTGGCTATTAAATTGTTGTTACAATGGATTTTGGACTCCCTAGAACAGAGTGAGGCACTGTGTGCTCACTTGGGGTGAGGTAGAGAACCTCTAGACTCCTCGTGCTGAAGAATATGGTAGCACTCAACTAGTGGGATTGAGAAGGAGGTCCTCCAGAATTCCCTATTTTATTTGGCAGCTGGTGATCGATTCCCTTAAGTAAGCACACGCCCCTCAGACTCTGGATTCTGGATTGGGGGTGACAGCTACAAGTAAGTGTGGTTGTAGTTGTTTATGGTTAGGTGGGAGTCCTTGTCCCAGACTCAGTTTCAATGCAAGTTTAAAAGATAAGTGATCTTTTGTGCTTGTTTACATGTTGATGAATTTATGATGCATTTCTAGTTGAAATGGTTTGGATTCTCTTGGGACTGTATTTCTGCTATTAATATGATGAACATGTTGATGCATGCATGTGCAGAGATGACACTTATAGTTATGGAAGGTATATATATATATATATATATATAAACATGTGTGCATATGGCATCACTGAAATAAGCAGTGTTGATACACAGATTGAACGAATATACATGCTTATTTACCTTTGAATGAGATGTTGTGTTAAACTGTTAGTTATTGTGGTTCATGAACGCTAAGATACAACAGAAAGTAAAGTGCAATACACCCTAGTTAGATTGGGTTGTATCCCTGTGTTGAACCCTTGCTCTATGTAGCAAGAGCCATTGGGATTGACAATAACATTTAAATAAACAACATAGAAATATCATGCCATGTTACAGGTCGTAGAAAAAGCCATAAGAACTGGAATAAAGGCTTGGAACATTGGTTATAGATACTCCTTTTATTAATATGAAATGAATTACAAAGCAGATTTTCTGCCTAGCAGGATCTGCAATTGCTTATATTAACTTATTGCCTAAGAACACTAAGTGGTTTGTATTTCCCTTCGGGGTAGTTCAATCCCCAGACGCTATACCTAAATGGCCTATCAGCGATGCATTATCAACAGCCTAAGTGTCTTCCAATAGCACCAAGGCATAGTTAGTTCATCCCCAAAAGCTTTTGCATAGTGCCATGGAGTTGCCTACAGGCTTGAAATGGATTCTGACATTGTCGGCATGTGGTAGGTGAGGTGGAGACCTTTCAAGAACCCACACCAAGCCCGTGGTAATGGTAGGTAAGGGCTGCAGGAGCGCCTACGCCAACATGACTGAAATTCCTTATCTAAGAACAGGGAATGTAGATGGGCCAGGAACTCCTTGGAGTTGGATTAGCTCAAGCTCAGGAGGGATAGCACCACAGGGCGCCTTAATAAACCATCGACGTTGGCGCCGAGCACTAACGTTGACCCGAAGGCCTGCAAGATCTCTGAGACAGGTTCGTGGTTGAAATAACCAACTTAGGCAATCCATGGCATGGTCAAGATTCGTTCTTACGACAGTTGTAAATATCGTCATCCAATGCATTGCTTAAGGCAGGGTCAAGATCCCTTCGTCGAGCCATGGTAGAGATCGGGTGCTAGTTCAATGTGGCACAAAGAGGAATGCCATAAATTTATAGCACATTTTGGCTAAACCTCATCTTACATTTGGAAGGTAACCCTAGACGTGAAGGTCCCCCATTGTCGCAGCCAGATTTCCCCTAATGCGATTGGTCGTGAGAGTATTGACGTGGCCCAGAGGTGGAACCCTTATGGGTTACCCCGGGAGATTGTTATGGGAAGCAATGGGGACCAACCAGGATTAGCTGGTGGACACACCAGCCCGGAAGTTTTGTGATTGGTTAGAGGTGGACCCTCATGACAGGTCGACCCGTTCAGGTTCACAACGAAACATTTTCTAGGTTGCAGGTGGGGAGAAGGTCGGGTTAATGCATCGGGATGACTTGGGCAGGTTGACGTGTGCCCGATAGTAAATCCATTAGGCAGAAGGGTGGCAAATCCATTAGGCAGAAGGGTGGCCCGCTGGCCAGGTGGCTCGGAAGTCTTATCCTAGCGGAATGTTGGAGCGAAAGAATTGAGTGCGTTGGGCAAGGTCTTGGAAGATGACATAAGGTGGGTGCGTGGCAGGGCCAACAACATTTTCGTGGCGCTATTTGTTGTGATTTGGCCCACCTGTCGAGTCAACCCGACGAGTTCACCCCAAAAGTATAACAAAAGGAGTCCATAGTAAGCATCGAGAGAAGACTAGCAGGACGACGTAAGTCATACCACGCTAGCAGAGCTCGTACCTGATTGGTGGAGAAGGGTCTCGTTGGATGTTGTGACCCTGAAAGGATAGAGGGGCACAACAAGAGGAAGAGTCGCCATGAAGGTAGCGGGATGACATGGGGTAGGTCAAGATGGCAGGTCAAAGCGAAAGCGCGGACCAATGAGGAGGCGGCGACACGGCCCCACCGTCCTTGCAAGCCTAGAACAAAGGCCCCAACGGTAGCTAAAGTGCATGCTTGGGAAATCGTCAGGAGAAGGTAAAGTGGGGTGGAGCGTCTAATGGCACCCACCCGGAAGGAATAAAGGCGTTGTGCTTAAAGGCGTCGGGCTGCAGTGGAGAGAGGAGGCTATTTCATTCGACAAGGTCGGTAAATACAAATAAAACTATACATGCACGCACATATATATATATATATATATATATATATATATATATAAGAACACATATTACAAGCTATAGGTTATGAGGCTCCTATGATAAGTTGAGAAGCTGATGTAAAGCTCAGACTGCCTAAGAAATATAAAATGTTTAACCCATTCCTCTAACAGGACTTGAGGGGAGTTAAAATTCCAAAACTGGAATCCTATTGCAGCAACTAGAAGTTATTCTCCTAATTGTTAATTTAATTTAACAATTTATTTGTTATTTGGTACTTCAAATATTGAATAAATCACACTGCAATCTACACAAATAAAAAATGCGAAAGAATAAACACGGGAAGAAATGCTAGCACACTCATAAAATTTACAAAATTATTTTGGGACAAAAGTCCTCTGAAAAACCCAACTCGGGAAAACCGGTGCAGCAGATGAGGGTTTTATTTTATTATGCAATAGTGAAATTTGAGTACATCTATGGATGCCCAACTGGAAATCCAAACAGCAAGAAAATCCGGGCAAATATTGAAGGGAATTGCCCTTCTCCAACAAGAAATCTCTGGCACTGTAGAAAATTCAGATTTCCCACCCCGATTTTTAGTTTCACCTTATTTCTCCAATTAGTTAAATGCCCTTTCCCATAACCTTACATTCAACAAGCTGGAAAATAAATATTCGCTGAAAACACAAATTCTGGAAATTTTTCACAATGCTGGAAAATGCAGAAATAAAAATCAGCAGACTCAAACAGCCATTCAACACATTTTAACACAATGATTTTTGGTCAAGGTGACCCTGGAAAAACCCCTTACAACTCTTTGGGAAAACCAATTCGAAAGCTCCTTATTTCTGAAAAAATGCTTTTTACAGTGAGAGAAATACTCAGAAAAATCAGAAAGTACAAATTACAACTTATCTTGTTTTCCGTGCTTTACAACCACCTCGAAAAATGTGTAAACAGCAAAACAGAACAATAAATGTTGTACGGCCTCCTCGATTTTCGTGCCCAGATTTTCTGCACTAAATGCCATTGTACGACCTCCTCGATTTCTGTGCAAGAAGCAATAAATGATGTTGTACGAACTCTCGATTTCTGTGCCAAAAAACAACAGAAACAACTGTACGGAATCTGCCTCGAAATCTGTGCAAGAGGACAACCACTTGTTGTACGGCCTGCCTCAAAATTTGTGCCGAAAAAAAGCCTTCTCCTCAAAAACTGAGCCAAACTTGCTGTATGGCCTCTTGGGAAACGTGCCAAAAGACTGTTGTACGGTCTCTAGAAAATCATGTCAAAAACTACCTTGGAATGTGTGCCCCTCCTAGTTGTACGGACTTGCTGAAATCCTGCCTTGGAATGCGTGCCAAACTGCTGCCTCTTTCTCCTCACTGCCCAGAAATCTCCCTTGCTCTCTTTCTCTCCTTCTCCCAATCTGCTCATGAAAGAATGAATGACCTTTTCCTCCTTTTCCTCCTTTAACCTAACCCTAAGTGACTTTTAGGGAATCCCTAAATCCAATGGCTGAAATAGATTGAGATCTAGGGCTGAGATTAAATGCTCATTTAAATCTCACTTTCTATTTTTTAATTCACCCACTTTAATAAAGACCCACTTAGTCATTTATTTCCAAAGTCACTTTTCCTTTCTAATTTTACATTGACTTTATTAAAGTCACTTTAAAATTAGACTTTAATAACTTTATCACTTAAAGTCACTTTTAAATTAGATTTGACTTTATAAAAATTATAAAGTCACTTTAGGAGAAAAATTAAATTCTTTTGGACACTTTTCCCTCGGCCAAAGATCAAAGTCTTAAGGAACCACCTGTCCTCCGGTAACCAAATTTCAACACTCCCTCTTACCGAGGAAGGTGTTCCTCACCACATCCATCTTGTCTCTGAAGTAGACATGCTTGCCCCGTGGTAAGGCTTTGGTAAGAATATCTGCCATCTGCTCATCAGTGGGAATATACTCAAACTTCACAGCTCCCTTCTGAACATAGTCTCTAATGAAGTGATATCTGATGCCAATATGCTTTGACCTGTCATGAAATACTAGATTCTCCGTGAGTTTAATGCAACTCTGATTATCACAGTATATCACTGAAGGTCTCAACGGCTGACCAAAGAAGCCAAACAACATCTTGCGAAGCCAAATGGCCTCACAACTAGCTAGACTCGCTGCCATATACTCTGGTTCCGCTGAACTCAATGCTACTGACTGCTACTTCTAGCTGAACCATGACACCACTGTCGAACCCAACCCAAAACAACACCGTGAAGTGCTCTTCCTATCAGAAGCACAAACTGCCCAATCAAAATCAGTGTAACCTACCAGTCTCACTCCATCCCCCTGCCTGTAGTCCAGACCATACTCCACTGTCCCCTACAAGTACCACAAAATGTGTTTTGCAGCCACCCAGTGAACCTTCCTAGGCTCACACATAAACTGGCTCATCGTGTTAACTGCAAAACATATATCTGGTCTGGTGTTGACCAAATACATCAAGGAACCAATCAGTTGTCTATACAGTGTGGGATCCACCAACTTGGAATCCGAAGCATGAAGCTTCTTCCAATTGGTGATCATCGGTGTCGACACGAGCCTACAATCCTCCATGTGGAATCTGCCAAGGATGTCCACAATATACTTCCCTTGCCCCAGAAAGAAATGCCCCTCCTCCTGCCACACCTCTAAACCCAAAAAGTAATGCATCAAGCCAATGTCCTTCATCTCAAACTCCGACGCAAGATCTCTCTTGCAGTGCTCTATGAGTCTCTCTGCACCCGTAATGACCAAGTCATCCACATATAGCACCAGAATGAGAGGCTCCTCACCTATCACAATATAGTAAAGGTTCAGATCTGCCTCACTCTTTGTGAAACCCATCTCCTGCAAGTATGTATCTATCCTAGAGTACCAAGCTCTGGGAGCTTGCTTCAGGCCATAAAGGGCCTTCTTCATTCTGCACACATGGGACTCCTTCCCATGCACCTCAAAGCCCTGTGGCTGCTCAATGTACACCTCCTCCTATATGAAGCCATTGAAAAATGCGATCTTCACATCCATCTGGTGGATCTTCCAACCCATCTCTGCTGCTATCGATATAATGGAGCGGATCGAAGAATATCGAGCCACGGGAGCGAAGGTCTCCTCATAATCTACTCCCTCTACCTGGGAGAACCCTCTAGCCACAAACCTTGCTTTGAATTTCTCAATACTACCATCTGCAGCATGCTTTACCTTGTAAAGCCATCTGGAAGTAACCACAGATTTGCCCTCAGGGCTCGGCACCACCTCCCAAACATCATTCTTCATGATAGAAGAATACTCCCCCTGCATGGCCTCTCTCTAGACCTATTGGCTAGCTGTCTCCTCATAGCTAGAAGGCTCAGAGTCAAGGATGTTCGCAACCATTGCCATATAGCTACAAAACCTCTCAGGTGGTCTGCTCTCTTTGACCAGCCTCTTAGGCCCAGCAACAGATGTGGCCTCTCTCAAGGTATCTTGAAGCGACTTGGGCTTCCTCTTCCCTGAGCACACTTCTCCCACTGGAGAATGAAACTCCTCCTCCTCATCCTCAGGAGTCTGAACACTTGACTGTCTGTCTGTTGTCCTCCTGCCTGCACCTGAACCTATAGATGTTGAAGTACCGTGTGAACTGTCCATTAGTGGACTCCCTAGTGAACTGCTCTGTGGACTGCTCTGCGTGCTGCCAGAAGCACCGCCCCTCTGACTCTGCGAACCACTGCTCACTGATGGACTTGACATCGTAATCAATTTACCTCCGGATCCTCCTAATCCCTGCCTACTGGATCTCTGCCACTGACTCAGCTGCTCCTGAGGGTCTGGCTGATCCAAATACTATAACTCCCGTGACCTCCTGAAAGCCCTGCCCTCCTCGAATTTCACATCCCGCCTGACAACAACTCTCCTCTGTGCGGGAATATAAATCCGAAAGGCCTTCGAGGTCTCACTGTAGCCCACAAAGATACCCTTCTCAGCGGTGGGCTCTAGTTTGGTCCTCTTCTCCTTGGGTACATAGGAGTATGCAATACACCCAAAGATACGAAGATGACCAATATCAGGCTTCTTCCCAGAAAAAGCCTCCTCTGGAGTCACATGCCCCAAGACACGATGCAGACTCCTGTTCTGAAAATATACAGCAGTGTTGCATGCCTCTGCCCACAAAAACAATGGCAACCCCTGATCATGTAACATGGCTTTGGCAGCCCCTCCGATGGATTTGTTCTTCTTCTCCGCAACCCTGTTCTACTAGGGATTGTAAGGAACTGTGAACTCCCTCCTAATGCCTGCCTCCGCACAATAGTCAACAAACTCTCCAAGAGTGTACTCTCCTCCATTGTCCGACCTTAGTGACTTGATCTTCCGACCTGTCTGAGTCTCCACAAGAGCTTTGAACTCCTGAAACTGCTTGAAGACCTCACTCTTGGTCTTCAAGAAATAAATCCAGGTCCTCCTGGAGTGATCATCAATGAATAAAACATAATACTCATATTCACTCAAGGAAACATGAGACATCCGACTGCTCACATCGGAATGAATCAAATCAAGTATCCCAGTTGCTCTGTTGTCACTGCTGGGAAAAGGGGATTTAGCAAACTTGACCATCGCACATCCTCTACAAGTATCAAAGTGATCAGTACTGAAATCTGGCACACCTGTAGTGATCTCCCGCAATGTCCTCAAGGCCCCATGATACATGTGCCCCATCCTGCAGTGCCAAATCTCACACAGCTCAGAATTGCTAGCTCTGCTGCCGGTATTACTACTCAATGCCAAAAGGGGCTGAAATGCAAACTTGTACACCTTTGAATGGCATACACCTATCACTCTAGCTGAATCATCTGGAGCGCCCCTGGGATATATCAACACCTGTCCTCTCCTGAACAATATCTCATATCCTCTGTCCTCCAAAGCTAAGACGGATATGAGGTTCTTCCTCATCCCTGGCACATAAGGAAAATCTGACACCTTCAAGGGAGGTTTGGGTTCCCTATCACATGTCAGTGTCCCCACACCGACTGCTCTAACAACTCTGTCATCACCGAGTACTACCTCTATATCAGTGCCACTCTCTGAAAGCTCTGAGAAGTACTCACGGACTCCTATCATATGACGTGAAGCCCCATTATCCACATACCAGATACCCGAAGATGCTCCGCTAGTCGAGGGAAATGCATGCTCTCTCTGAACCTCCGTGGTAGGTGATCCTGCACTAGTGGAATCACAAGAAATAAACCCAAAATCCCGGTCAAAGCGATCCGTAAAGTCCTCTACCTCTGCTGATGCTGCCACGTTCTGGTTCTTCCCCTTCTTCTTCTTCTCTGAACACACAACTGCATAGTGTCCCATCTTCTGACAATTCCAACACTTCACCTTGCAATAGTCCTTCTGCGTGTTCCCTTGTTTACCTTTACCTTTGCCTTTGCCCCCACCACTGCTTGTGGAAGCTTGCTTCTTTCCCTTGCCTTTCTTGCCTCCTGCCAACAGTGCTACATCCTCATCCTACTCAACTGGTTTGGCTGCCCCAAGCTGGCTCTTCATGATTTTTGTCTGTATGCAATCATCCCAGAACCTCTCCTAAGTGGGAAGGGTCTCACGTGCACAAACCCCATCAACAAAGTTCATCCATGAACTGGGGAGGCCATTCAATGCAATCTGCACCAACTCAGTGGGTGGAATGACCTCTCCAACTGCAGCCAACTCATCTCTCACATTAGTAATCTTTGTGAGATATCCAGCTGCACTATCAGTCTTACCCATCTTAATGGTCTTCAGCTTCTCCCTTGGGACCATTTTCCTGTTCTCATTGGTACTCTGGTAGAGATTGGTCAATGTTGTCCACATCTCATGGGTATTTCTCTTCCCTCTCACATGAAGAATGTAATGGTCTTTGATTCCGTCTAGAATCAGTCTCTTACCCTTGTTATTCTTTTTATTATACATTGCCAACTGAACAGCATCAGTAGGCACATTAACAGAGTGTTGTGTGGTATGCACCATGACATCCCAGACTTCTGCCTCCTCAAATATACTCTGCATTCTCTCCTTCCAAACACTGTAGTTGCTATGCCCATCCAACCTATCCTCCACCTTCAATCCCAATGACATCCTTGCTGTCCTAAAAAACTGAAAATAGCACTGTTGTAGTAAAGATAAAATTTCTGTATGTGAAAAATCAGCTTGCTGGAATTTTCTGAGTGAAAAATCAGCAGACTGTATTTTTCTCCTTTGCTGTCCCAAATTGCATTTTCAGCACCCAAGCTCTGATACCATGTAGAAATTTCAGATTTCCCACCCCGGTTTTCAGTTTCACCTTATTTCTCCAATTAGTTAAATGCCCTCTCCCATAACCTTACATTCAACACGCTGGAAAATAAATATTTGCTGAAAACACAAATTCTGGAAAATTTTCACAATGCTGGAAAATGTAGAAATAAAAATCATCAGACTCAAATAGCCATTCAACACATTTTAACACAGTGATTTTTTGTCAAGGTGACCCTGGAAAAACCCCCTACAACTCTTGGGGAAAACCAATTCGAAAGCTCCTTATTTCTGGAAAAATGCTTTTTACAGTGAGAGAAATACTCAGAAAAATCAGCAAGTACAAATTACAACTTATCTCGTTTTTCGTGCTTTACAACCACCTCGAAAAACGTGCAAATAGCAAAACAAAACAGTAATAAATGTTGTATGGCCTCCTCGATTTTCGTGCCCAGATTTTCTGCACTAAATGTTGTTGTACGACCTCCTTGATTTTTGTGCAAGCAGCAATAAATGCTATTGTACGGACTCTCGATTTCTGTGCCAAAAAAATAGTAGAAACAACTGTACGAAATCTGCCTCGAAATTTGTGCAAGAGGACAGCCACATGTTGTACGGCCTACCTCGAAATTCGTGCCAGAAAAACAGCCTTCTCTTCAAACACTAAGCCAAACTTGCTGTACGGCCTCTTGGGAAACGTGCCAAAAGACTGTTGTACGGTCTCTAGAAAATTGTGTCAAAAAATGCCTTGGAATGTGTGCTCCTCCTAGCTATACGGACTTGCTGAAATCCTACCTTGGAATGCGTGCCAAACTGCTGCCTCTTTCTCCTAACTGCTCAGAAATATCCCTTTCTCTCTTTCTCTCCTTCTCCCAATCTGCTCATGAAAGAATGAATGACCTTTTCCTCCTTTTCCTCCTTTAACCTAACCCTAAGCGACTTTTGGGGAATCCCTAAATCCAATGGCTGAAATAGCTTTAAATCTGAAATGAAGATTAAATGTTCTAATAACCTCACTTATTTTGACCACCCACTTTAATAAAGACCCACTTAGCTATTTATTTTCAAAGTCACTTTTCCTTCTTAATTTATATACTTCCTGGACTTTATTAAACTAGGACCTTTAGTAACTTTATCACTTAAAGTCACTTTTAAATTAGATTTGACTTTATAACTTTATAAAGTCACTTTAGGAGAAGAATTAAATTCTTTTGGACACTTTTCCCTAGGCCAAACATCAAAGCCTTAGGGAACCACCTGTCCTCCGATAACCAAATTTCAACAGGCACGACTTGCCTTTAGCACACTAGTCGTCCAAACCTTAGCGTGAGACCCTCTGCACTGTATCCCACACGTATGGCTCGAAATTGCCTCTGATGAAGTCATTCTACCTCCGGTTGCTAAGGAAATCGTCTCTCTGGCTTTCTAGGACCTCTGCCCGGCCTCTGGAACTGAGAACAATTTTTCTCACCACCAAATCGATTTGCTTACTGAAGCTACTGCGCAGAACTTCTGCGCTACCTCTTTGGTATAACTTATCCCTCTTATTGTTGCCTCTCCGGATTTGGAACTCTTTCCTCCGGATCACTGTCCCTACTCACACCTGCTTCGATCACTTTGACTCTCTCTCCGGCAACTGACTGTTGCTACTTTGGAAATCGATCTGCCTATGAAATCGAACTGCTAAAGTGATATCCCCATTACCACATCGACCTCCTCTTATAATCCTCTGTTGGAGGACCAACAACCAAGATTAAAACTTAATCAATGGCTAGGATCATATCTGGATCAATCTATGTGAGTTTCTAGACTATTATCGCCTTGACTTAATTAATACTAATTAATTAACTAGTTTTCCTAAGTATAAACTTAGGAAACATTAAAAAATTGGTTAATAATCTAATTAAGTCACTTCTAGGCGGAATTTCCATAAATGATTTTTGGGTTCTATAGATCTCATGTATTCTAGCCTCTCCACAAGGTTCCGTGGCTAGAACACATTCAATGCTAGAAAAATTAACATGTGAAAATTCTGAAACCATAAATCCTATTGCAGCAACTGGAATTTATTATCCCAATTGTTAATTTAATTTAATAATTTATTTGTTGTTTGATATGGAAATACTGAATAAATCACACTGCAATCTACACAAATAAAAATTGTGAAGGAATAAACGTTGGAAGAAATGCTACCACACACATAAAATTTACACAATTAATTTTGGACAGAAGTCCCCGAAAAAACCCAACTCGAGAAAACCGGTGCAACAAATGAGGTTTTTATTTTAGTATGCAGCAGTGAAATTTGCGTACATCTATGGATGCCCAACTGGCAATCCAAATAGCGAGAAAATCTAGGCAAAATACTGAAGGGAATTACCCTTCTCCCACAAGCAATCTCTGGCACGATTTGGCTTCAACAAACTGGCCAGCCAAACCTCAGCGTGAGCCCCTCTGCGTTGCCTCTGCATTGTCTCCCACGTGTGGCTCGAAACTGCCTCTGATGAAGATGTTCTGCCTCCGGTTGCTGAGGAAATCGTCTCTCAGGCCTTCTGGGACCTCTGCCCAGCCGCTGGAGCTGAGAAGGATTTTCCTCAACACCAAATCAATTTTCTCGTTGAAGCTATTGCGCAAAGCCTCTGTGTTGCCTCTCTGGGATAACTCGGCCCTCTCGTTGCTGCCTCTCTGGATCTGGAAATATTTCCTCCAGATCACTGTCTATGCCCCTCACACTGCTTCGATCTCTCTGACCCTCTCTCTGACAACTGACTGTTGCTACTCTGGAAATCAATCTGCCAATGAAATCGAACTGTTGAAGGGATATCCCCATCACCACATCGACCTCCTCTTATAATCCTTTGTTGGAGCAGCTGTTGGAACACCTAATCCTACATGGGTAGGTGTGGAATGCGAAAAGTCACAATGGAGTCCAAGTGACCTTGGAATGTGAAACCAAGAGTCACACCATTGTACTATAAATGTACATCTTTGTATAATGGAAAATAAGAAAGCCTCACGCTTATCCTTCATTGTGTTGAGTCTCTTGTGTGTGTGTGTGCTCATCTTCCTCATACACCATGTGTGTGCTTCAACATGGTGTTTAACATGGTATCAGAGCGGGCGATTGCTGGCCCTGCTCCAAATTGAGTGAACCATTTGTGTTTATGGCCTGTGCATATCTGCATTTTTGCAGCATTTAGAGAGTTTCTGCAGCAGTGTTTTTGCCGCCATTCAGAAATTGGCTTTGAAGAAGAGCAGCATTAGTTTTGAAGAAGAGCAACATTGTTTCTGAAGGAGAAGCAACATTCAGAAATTGGTAGCATTCCGCCATTGGTTTTGAAAAAAAAAGGAGCAGCATTGTGCATCTGAAGGTTTTCATTCTGAACTTCCATGCAGTTTCTGCTGCCCACTTTTAAATTCTGTACCATTTTGAGCTGCTGGAAAATAGTTTAAAGAAGGTTTTTTGAAGATATTTCTGGGTTTTACTGCAAAGGAAATCTGAGTTTTTCTATTTGAAAAAAAAATTCTTCATATCTGCTGCTGCTGGATTTGTTTCTGCTGTATATTTGAAAGAAAAAAAAAATCTGCTGCTATTCTGCAAAGTCTTTTACTCCTCTGCTGTTTTGATTTTAAAAAAAAACAATAAAAAATAAAAAATAAAAATTCCTGCAAACCCCATTCCACATCTCTGCGATTTTAATTACACAACTCCCTACCTCACATCTACGCCCCCCTCACCGCACAGCCCTACCTCTACTCCCTCTACGCAGAACCACTCTACCCGTGCGCCCTCTCCCTTCCCTCGTGGTCGCCCCTACACCCTTCCATAGACTCGACCCCCCTCCTCACAGAGCCGCTCCCTCACTACGCTCTTCCCCACTCAATAAACAACGCTCTCTCCTACGGATTTTCTCCCTCCCCTACGCCGCTGCCTGCAACCGTTTATTTTAATTTAAGCGCCCTCACGCTCCACAACTATTCCAACTCACCCCCTGCAACCTTACACTCATACACTCCTCCTATCTGCTTAACGCTCCCTTATCTCCACCCTCAGCCTGTTCGATCCGCTCCCTCCTTACCCACGTAACCCACCCCCTCTCCGCTCACACGCTCCCTATCCCTCACACCTTACTGCACCCTCTCCCCCATTCCTCCACGGCCCCCTCTGCAACTAACCGTCGCTATCTCCCCATCTACCTTACGGCCCTTCCCTTACCCTTTTTTTAATTTAAAAACAAAAATTAAAAAAAAACAAAAATTTTAATTAACCACCTCTGCCTTTTTAAATTCGTTTTTGTATATACCCCCCTCCCATATAATACGACTCCCCCCACGTTAATTTTAATTTAATACCCTGCCCTCCCATATAATACTACCCCTTATCCATTAATACCCCCCTCCTTTTTAAATTCATTAATAAATTTTTTAATAGCCCCACTCACCCATTATCCCATCCCATTTTAATATTGCCCCTCCTCTTTTTTAAATCGATTTTTATATTTTCCCACTTAATTTAATAATCCCCATTTAATTTAATAAACCCCTTCCCATTTTGATAATCCCCTTCCCATTTTTTATTTAATAAACCCCCATATAATACCCACCCCCTATCCCTTTTTTAATAATTCTCTTTTTAATTAACATTTCCTTTAAATTTCCCTCCCCATTTTTTAACTACTCCCATTTTTAAATTAATCTCCCCATTTTTAATTATTCCCTTTTTTTAATTGATTTTTAATTTATTAAAAAAAAAAAAAAAAAAAAACAGCGGAGAGAGAGAGAAGGAGAGAGAAATGAACAGCAAAAATGAAGGAAATGACATGTGAGCAGATGGACTGAATATTGCAGATTTGACATTTTATGATTTGTAGCATTGATTTGAAGAGTGATTTTTTGAAGAAATTGATATTTGAAGACAAGTTTGCCATCATTCCAAAACAGCTATTTGAAGGAAAATTCAGCTGCCTTAAAGACTTTTTGCATAGTGTTTTTAGCTGCAAATATTTTGCAGAGATATGTATTGAGCTGACATTGTATTTTGAGTGGAATTTGTAGCTTCTTCATAGTTGCAATCAGTATTTGAGTTGTTGGATTGTTGATTGCCCTCCATCATTTGAGGTGCACACTTTGTACTTTGAGAATTCCTTGGAGTCATTTGTTTGAAAGGAATTACATTGTAAACGGGTGCATTTTCGGTTGAAGCCGACACCCTTTCATTTTTTGAGCCTAAGTTGTTGAAAATGGCTAAAATCAATGAGGCATTAGAGTTGTTGAAAAACCTCATTTATTCCAATGTTGATGATGTGATAAAAATGAACAAGAATGCTCTTTGTAATATTCAGATTTGTTTACAAGATGCACAAGAAAAGATTGAGTTTTTGCAGTTGGAAACTCAGCTTCAGCAAGACGAACTTCAGCAAAAGAGTCACCATTCTGAACCTGTTTCTGTTCAGAAGATTGAGAAGGACTCTCATCAGAAGAAAGAAGATAAAGTTGCAGATGATTCACATTCAGTTCCTTGTACTAGAGCAGATGTACATGTAGATGCAGCAGCTCAGCGTGCACTTCTCAAGCCCATCATCAGACCTTGGGAAGAGCTTGTCCACAACAAGCATAGAACTGGTCTTGGATATGACAAGGATGTCTCCTTTCATATTCCAGACTACACAAAGCCCATCAAGTTTCAGAGTGCCGGATTCCTATATGACAGTTCACCTGCAGCTGTTCCAGATCCTGTTCCGCTTCCACAACAGATTGAAAAATGCCAACACTGTGATCGAGTTGGTCATATGAAAGATCACTGTTTTGATCTTCATCCATGCAAGCACTGTGGTCGGCACACCCATTCTTCACACAGATGCTTCAGACACAAGCCTCCTGCAAGAACCAAGATTCATCTTGGATGGATCGCTTCTTGGCAATGGGCATCAACAGCCAAGAAGATGTTTATGACACATGTTAGAACTTGTTCACGGATATTGAGCAAACTTGCAGTTGAGTTTTCGCCATCATCTCACCTTGTCCCTGACAGGGGGGAAAATGGTGGTCATGTACAAGCTTCGACGATAGATCAAGCGAGCCTGAGCCACAATCTCTCATTCCATGTTCAGAGTTGTAGCCAGAGACACAGCAGTTCAAGCGAGCCTGAGCCACAATTCTTCATTCCAGATTCAGAGATGTAGCCAGAGACACGGATGCCCATGAGCATGCCTTCGGTTGGTGGAAAACCTTAAACCATCATCTTTGGTTGGTGGATAACCTAAAACCATCACAGGTAGTAGACCTCCCTTCTTTTAGGTCGAAGGTCTCCCTTTCATATATGAGGAACACTTCCTCTAGCAGAAGCCTTCAACTTAGCAGCCTTCAGCTTCTTGCCAGCTTTGGTTGAGTTCCAGGAAATGCTTCAAAGCATTCCAGAGTTGTTGGTAATCCTAAAACCATCACAGGTAGTAGGCCTCCCTTCTTTTAGGTTGAAGGTCTCCCTTTTTTATGAGGGACAATTCCTCTAGTAGAAGCTTTCAACTTCTTGCCAGTTTTGGAAGAGTTCCGGCAACTGCAACAAGTATTGCGTTCCAGTGTTTGTGGTCATCCTAAAACCACCTCTTTTTTCCAAGATTTCAGAGAGTTGATTCAGCCCAAGTGCTGTCATGTATACTTTGCAGATTTGTATTTCAACTCTTTTCTTGGATTCACACATACCCCTTCGGATTAAGGGGGGATGTTGGAACACCTAATCCTACATTGGTAGGTGTGGAATGCGAAAAGTCACAATGGAGTCCAAGTGACCTTGGAATGTGAAACCAAGAGTCACACCATTGTACTATAAATGTATATCTTTGTATAATGGAAAATAATAAAGCCTCACGCTTATCCTTCATTGTGTTGAGTCTCTTGTGTGTGTGTGCTCATCTTCCTCATACACCATGTGTGTGCTTTAACATGGTGTTTAACAGCAGCAACGACCAAGATTAAAACTTAATCAATGGCTAGGATCATCTTTGGATTGATCCATGTGTGTTTCTAGACTATTCTCGCCTTGAAGTAATTAATATTGATTAATTAACCAATTTTCCTAAGTCTATAATTAGGGACCATTAAAAAATTGGTTAATAACCTAATTAAGTCACTTTTAGGTGGAATTTCCATAAACGATTTCTGGGTTCTTGAGATCTCATGTATTCTAGCCTCTCCACAAGGTTTCATGGCTAGAACACATCCAATGCTACAAAAATTAACACTCCCTCTTAGCGAGGAATGTGTTCTAGTGCTGCTACACACCTAGTAGCAACAACCTATTTCTGCACCATCTCCTGTCATGTTGCTGATGTCTGGCTACTGCTGCCCACCAACCATTGCGCAACTATGATATGTGTTGCATCTGTGTTGTTGCTGACATATACTTTGGACGAAGACTTGCCATTCCTCTAATACACTATTGAGCGCCAACCGCACTAGCTTCGATGCTAGAGGTGTTGCCCCAACAGCCGACAACTGATCCCGAACCTCCTAAACCCTGGTGAGGAAGGGGTTTATGCCTTCCCCTTTCTACGTCTGGATGCATCTAAACTTTTCCTCGAGGTACATCTTTCGCTGCTCAAAAGTACCATGATATAGCATAGCGAGAGCATCCCACATCTGCTTGGCAGTATCCTTGCCAGCTATATGCGAGACAATATGATCCTAGACTCCATCCAAGATCAACCGCTTCGCCCGCGCCATCTCCTTATTTTACTCTTTCTGCTGATCTGCATCCTGGGGAACCGCCACTACTGCATCAATATAGGCTTTCAGACCAAATTCATCCAAAAAGGAAGGACATCCCTTGCCTTCCAGATGACGTAGTTGGAAGCTCCATCCACCTTGTCCATATCTCTAAGTGCTGCAGTGGCTTGTGAAAATTCGATATCTCAAATCTTACTATAGCAACTGATATTATTCCTTCTATTTGTTAAATTGATTAAGCAAATTATTCGCAGTTTTCTACGGAAAATATCGAAACATATAAACTGCAGCCTTCACAAATAAAATACTGTGGAAAGTAAATGCAAAGAAAAATACTAACACACATATAACCATAATTACATATTTATTTTTTGACAATCATCGCCGGAAAAACCCAATGTGGGAAAACCGATGTAGCAGATGAGGGTTTCTTTTATTAATCTTCAACAATAATTCGTGTACAAGATACCAGATAGCAAAATAGAAGAGGAATCACCGAGAGAAATATACTAATGAATTTTTCACTCTCCACAGTGTTTTTCTGACCCCGAAGAGGACCTTCTGCCCTGATGCTAGCCTCACTGCGTCACCCTCCGCGCAGTACTTGCGTCACTCCTCTGCACTGGTGATATGTGTCCCTCCTATGTGCTGCCCCTTCCAGACTTCTCCTGTACTCTCGGACTATTGTTGATACCCTCTCTCGATATCTCAAATCTTACTATAGCAACTGATATTATTCCTTCTATTTGTTAAATTGATTAAGCAAATTATTCGCAGTTTTCTACGGCAAATATCGAAACATATAAACTGCAGCCTTCACAAATAAAATACTGCGGAAAGTAAATGCAAGGAAAAATACTAGCACGCATATAACCACAATGACACATTTATTTTTGGACAATCATCCCCGGAAAAACCCAATGTGGGAAAACCGATGTAGCAGATGAGGGTTTCTTTTATTAATCTTCAACAATAATTCATGTACAAGATACCAGATAGCAAAATAGAAGAGGAATCACTGAGAGAAATTTACTAATGAATTTCTCACACTCCATAGTGTTTTTCTGACCCCGAAGAGGACCTTCTGCCCTGATGCTAGCCTCACTGCGTCACCCTCTGCGCACTGCTTGCGTCACTCCTCTGCGCTGGTGATATGCGTCCCTCCTATGTGCTGCCCCTTCCAGACTTCTCCTGTACTCTCGGACTATTGTTGATACTCACCCTCTGATTCGATTTTCTCTTGTCAAACTTCAACCACTGAGAAAATCGATCTGCTTGGGAAACTGAGTATCTGCACTGGTGTGTTTTCCAAGTGCCCATCGAGTTCCTTCTTATAATCTCTCGTTGAGATATCAACTGCCAAGATTAAAACATAATCGATGGCTAAGATTAGCTTGGACTCGATCCTCGTCTTTATCTAGAAGATTCTCACTATATTTAATTAATACACTTTAATTAATCACATTTCCTAAATTTATACTTGGGAATACAATAAAAATGATTAATTATTTTAGTTAAATCATCTCCAGGTATCTCGAGGCTAGAGAAAACCGCTACAAAAATCAACATGGCCATCTCTAATAATGTCGAAAACTCCCTCTTCTCTTGTGCTCGCTTGTTGTTTGCTACTCACACTCACTCGTGGAATGCATGGCTCTGCTAGCTGCTACTACCGATTTGCATTTGGAAATTCAAACTTTTGAGACTAGAAGTTCCCCGAGAGAAGTTTTCCCTCTGTGTGTGCTCTTCTTCCACCCAACGCAAGTTTTGCACTGGCAAACTGCTGCAAAACCCTCTGCGTCCAGCTAGAGGTTTGTCCAACAAAAATTGTGAGCTACTCCCTCTACCTCTGGCATCTGGAAATTCAAACTTCTAAGACTAGAAGTTCCCTGAGAGAAATTTTCCCTCTATGTGCTCTTTTTCCACCCAACGCAAGTTCTGCACTGGCAAACTGCTGCAAAACCCTCTGCGTCCAGCTAGAGATTTGTCCAACGAAAATTGTGAGCTACTCCCTCTACCTCTGGAATCACTCAATCAGGAAAGATCGAATTTTTCTGCCCCACTCAGAAAAATCAAACCTCCTCAAGTATCTCGGCCTCCTCGCAGAATGATTGCGCTGCCTTTGGGAATTTCGGCCTGCTGCCCACACTGAGTAGCAAAATTCCTTCTTTTTGCCTCTGAGCTCTCCGACTGATCAACCGCGCTCTGATACCATGTGAAAATTTCGAAACCAAAATCCTATTACAGCAACTGGAAGCTATTCTCCTAATTGTTAATTTAATTTAACAATTTATTTGTTGTTTGCTACGTCAAATACTAAATAAATCACACTGCAATCTACACAAATAAAAACTGCGAAAGAATAAATGTTGGAAGAAATGTTAACACACACTCATAAAATTTACACAATTATTTTTGGACAAAAGTCCCTAGAAAAACCCAACTCGGGAAAAACCAGTGCAGCAGATGAGGGTTTTATATTATTATGCAGCAGTGAAATCAAAGTACATCTATGGATGCCCAACTGGCAATCCAAACAACAAGAAAATCTAAGCAAAATACTTAAGGTAATGACCCTTCTCCCACAAGCAATATTTGGCATGAATTGCCTTCAGCAAACTACACGTCTAAACCTCAGCGTGAGCTCCTCTTCGTTGTCTCCCACACGTGTGGCTCGAAACTGCCTCTAATGAAGTCATTTTGCCTCTGGTTGCTAAGGAAATCGTCTCTTTGGCCTTCTGGGACCTTTGCCTGGCCTCTAGAACTGAGAACGATTTTTCTCACCACCAAATCGATCTTCTTGTTGAAGCTACTGCGCAGAGCCTCTGCGCTACCTCTCTGGGATAACTCAGCCCTCTTGTTGCTCCCTCTCCGGATCTAGAAATATTTCCTTTGGATCACTGTCCCTACCCCTCACACTGCTTCGATCTCTCTGACTCTCTGTATTATTCCGTGTAGAAATAAACAACAATATAAAGCAACATAAACATGAAACTACAACAAATAGAGAGACATCACACATAGAATGCAAAACATGGAGAACGCTGAGCCATTTTATTATATAACTGAAAGTAATAATAAGTACAAAAGGTGATCAGAATGATGGCACCTTTGCTTGCAAAAGGCAAGCTAGAGATACTCTCAGAAATACTATAATATCCCCAATAGGAAATAGACAGCAATACACAACAATACAAGCATACAACTATATAGGAAAAATGTCGGAAACAGAATATAAAGCAAGTACACATAAAATGCCAGGAATACTAAGCCATTTTATTAATCTGAGAATATAAATGGGTACAATGGATAATCAGAATAAGAGCACCTATCCTTGCACAAGGCAAGTGAAGAACCCTCTCAGAAACAGGAAATGGCTGCAATAAAGATTGCGTCCCAGCTACTGGAAAAAAACTGCCGTAAACTGCTGCTGCCGCAATGGACTGGAACTAGGGGCTGATCCCCTCGCCGGAATGAGCTGAAAATTTGTAGATCACCTGAACTCTCTGCTCCGGACAAAACCCAGAAACCATGAACAAAATGGACCACCTCCCAAAATCACCCCAGAAGCCCTCCTCAAGGAAAACGCTGTCCCTCCAGGCCCAACGCAGATGCCAAATGAAATATGCTGAGAAAGAGCCACAAATCCCTCCGGAAACTCTCCAACTGATAGAGACTAAACCTCCACGCCGAAATACACTGAATCTCCCACAGAAATCCCCACAACTGAACAACTCTAACTCAAACTGCGTCCTCCCTCCAAAGATTGCGCAGTGTCCCAATGGCTCAGCTCCTCAGCAAAACACCCAACCAAATCACCTGCAAATCACCTGCTAAAGACTGAAGAAATACCTTGCCCGAGCAGGCACTCGAAGTCCCCCGGGGCCAAGGGTGAGATCTCCGACCAGAGACACTCAGTCGCACTAAACAAATGATGCAGACCGACTAAACAGCCAGCGTGCTCAAGTAGACAGAAGTCTAGCTCAAAATATCATCAACAACATCAATAATGCCAAATGGAATGGCTCTCCCACCTTTTATAGTGCTAGCTCCCCTCAAAACCCTAACGTGGTCCCCTCTCTCCACGTGCTCCTCCTAAGCCTGCGCAGTTGCTCCTAGAGCCTACGTGAGGCCTCCCTCATACATGGTGTGGACCCCCAAGGCTTCCCTTTAAGTCATAACGTTGCTCCTACTAGGGAAGTGCTTTATTTTATTAAAGTGAGTTGACCCCTCTTTCTCACTTTTATTTATTAATTAACTATAGGCGGCAAAACTATACAAAAATCAAATATTCCAATTAGCGGTGCTAATTAGGAATATTACAGTCTCCCCGGCAGAACGTTGCTTGTCCTCAAGCAACTGAAGTGATGGATGCTGCAAAATCTTCTCATCCTCCCAAGTGGCATCCTCATCCAGCAAAATCTTCCACCTCACCAAGAATTCCCGGATCGTCCTGCTCCGCAGCTGCCTCTCCCTGGTATCAATAATAGCCTCCGGCTGCAACACCAGATGCCCCTCATCATCCGTGGGTGGTAGCTCATCTGTGACTGTCACCTGCTGGCCCAATGCCTTTTTCAGGCATGATACATGAAAAATGTTATGGATCTTGTTGCCTTGGGGCAGCTCCAACTCATATGCAACCTGCCCAATCCTGCGTATCACCCTGTATGGCCCATAAAAGCGGGGCTTAAGCTTCTCAGCCCCCTTCTGCTTAAGCGAAGACTGTCGGTATGGCTGTAGTCGCAGGTAGACCAAGTCTCCTACCTCAAAGTGTCTCTCCACCCAACCCTTATTAGCATACAACTTCTGCTGATTCTATGCTGTGGCTATGTTATCCTTGGGAGCTCGGAGGATATCTTGGCTCTCTTGGATCCATAATCTTGGCTATCGGAGCCCTACTAGCACCAAACATCATGTCCACAAAAGATAAAGGATGATATCCATACAAAGCATAGAAAGGTGACATACCAATGGACATGTGATGCGTCGTGTTGTAGCAGTACTCTCCCAGATGCAGCCACTTCAGCCATGCCCTCTGCTGCCCACTGACATAGTTACGCAAGTAGCCCTCCAGCCACTTGTTAACTATCTCTGTCTGTCCATTCGTCTGGGGGTGATAACTAGTGCTCGGCGTCAACTCTGTCCCCACTAGCTGGAAGAGCTCCTGCTAGAATCCGCCCATGAAGCGGCTGTCCCTGTCATTGACAATGGTCTTAGGTAGACCATGCAACCTGAAAATCTCCCTGAAGAACAGCTCGGCCACCTGTGCTGCTGTGTGGTGTGCGGATATGGCGAAAAAATGAGCATACTTCGTCAGTCGGTCGACGACGACAAAGATGCAGTCCTTGCCCTGCACCATGGGCAACCCTGTGATGAAGTCCATCGATATGCTCTCCCATTTCCCCTCTGGAATGGGAAGAGGCTGCAACAACCCTGCCGGATGGCTCATCTCTCCCTTGTTTCTCTGGCAAACATGGCACTCCCTAACATGCTGGAGTACGTCCTCCTTGAGGCCCTTCCATGAGAACCTCTCCCTGATGGCCCTGTAAGTCTTGGTGAACCCCTGATGGCCCGCCAATGGAGAATCGTGTGAAGCATGGAGTATCTTCTTCTTGAGCTGAGATCCCTCAGTCAAGAAGATCCTGTCCCTGTAATAGATGATCTCGTCGACCACCCTGTACCTGTCATCTGCTACCTGCCCATCCAATACCTCACACGCAAACATGTCCTTGGAGTACTCTACCAACAGTCGAGCCCTCCAATCAGCGTCCAAGCTCATAAGAGATAACGTGGCCGATCTACGGGAAAGGGCATCGGCTACCACGTTATTCTTGCCTTTGACGTACTCAATGTCAAAGTCATAGGCTTGGATCTTACTGATCCACTTCTGCTGCCTCTCCTGCAACTGCTTCTGCTCCAGAAAGAACCTGAGGCTGTTGTGATCTGATCTCACCCTAAATCGGCTGCCCACTAAATACTACCGGTACTTGGCAAATGCATGCATGATGGCCAACATCTCCTTGTCGTATATGGAATACAACCTCTCATGCGGAAGGAGCTTCCGGCTCTCAAAAGCTATAGGGTGACCACCCTGCATCAATACCGCACCAATCCCCTCTCCTGATGCATCACACTCCAGGACAAATGGCTGCATGAAATCCGGCAATGCAAGCATGGGGCAGCTGCTCATCACCTCCTTGAGCTTATCAAAAGCTCGTTGTGCTGTATCCGACCAACTGAATGCCCCCTTCCTCGTCAAGTTTGTGAGAGGTGCAGCAAGCTGTGAGAAGCCCTTGACGAACTTCCTGTAGTAAGTGCAAATGCCAATAAATCCCCGAAGCTCAGTCACATTCCTCGGCTCTGGCTAATCTCTGATGGCCCTGATTTTCTCCTCGTGGACTCTCACCCCGTCCACTCCTATAATATGCCCCAAGTACAACATCTCCGTCAAGCCAAACTCACATTTGGAGAGCTTGGCATAGAACTGCTGCTCCTCCAAGATGCGCAAAACTGTCTCAATGTGTTGGAGATGCTCCTCCCAAGTCCTGCTATATATAAGTATGTCATCGAAGAAGACCAGCACAAACTTCCTCAGATGACCCCTGAAGATGTGGTTCATGCACGACTGGAAGGTAGCGGGTGCATTGGTCAGCCCAAAAGGCATGACCAGGAACTCGAAGTGCCCATAATGACACCTGAAGGCGGTCTTGGGAATATCCTGTTCCCTCACGCGTATCTGATGGTACCCAGATCTCAAGTCAATCTTTGAGAAGAACCGTGCTCCTCTCAACTCGTCCATCAGCTCATCGATCTTGGGGATGGGGTACCTGTTCTTCAGGGTCTTCTTATTCAGAGCCCTGTAGTCAATGCACATCCGCAATGTGCCGTTCTTCTTCTTCACCAACACCACGGAAGAAGCAAAAGGACTCGTGCTTGGCCGAACGTGACCAAGGGCCAGCAACTCCTAAATAGCACGCTCTATCTCATCCCGATAGGCCTTGGGATGCCTATACGGTGTGGTGATCACCGCCTGTATACCCTGCTCAAGCTCAATAGTATGCTCAAACCCCCAATCCGGTGGCTGCCCTGGTGGAATATCCCCGAACACTACGGCATACCTGTCGAGGATAGTCTGCAACTCAGGATGCACTGCCTGACCTGTATCCACTGCCTCCGAAGCTCGCAACTCTACGGCCCACTCTATGTCTCCCTTGCGGAAAGTTGCCTCCATCCTGTGTGCCGACACTGTCTGAGGCGGGTATGTGTGCTGTCCCCGTATCTTCTCATGCCTCCCTGTCTTGGGATCGTCCCACTCCATCTCTAGGGCCTTCCAATCTGTCGTGACCTTCCCCAGAGTAATGAGCCACTAAACACCCAATATCATGTTGGTGTCCGGGATATCCACCATGAAAAAATGATCTGTCAATGTATAAGTGCCCATCGTCACTGATAACTCGAGGACATACCGAGCACATACCATGGTCTGATCTCCTGGGACCAAAACGGAAAATCCATCAAAACTCTCAATCTGTATGCCTCTCCGCTCAACCATCTGTGCATCAATAAAGTTGTGGGTGGCCCCACTATCAACCAAGACTGAGACCCGCTGTCCGCGTACTGTCCCTCGTACGCGCAGCGTCAAATACTTGGGGACTCCCCGCAATGCGGCTAGAGCCCCTCCAGTAGGTGCGAATGATGCACCACCTGCTGCGGGTGGTGGAGGTGGTAAGGTACCTTGCACTGCATAACAATCTCCTGCCTCCACGCCATCCTCCTCATCCTCTTCCCCGCTGCTCTTGGAGAAGACCTCAATGAAATGTGCTTTCCCTGCAGCACATCTATGTCCCGATGCCCATGGCTCCTGGCAAGTGAAGCACAACCGCTTCATCCTCAACTCCCTCCTGGCCTCATCATCAAACTGCCCTCGCCCAGGATTCGCCTTGGGAGGCGGAATCCTCGTGTCCTTCCCCTTAGGCTGGAAGGCCTGTCTCTGGGGGTAGGGTGTCCGAGTCCTGGGTAAGACATCTTGTAGATCCCGGGTCCTGCTGATGGCATCCTGAAGCGTAGCTGGTCTAGTCGACCTAACTAGGCCACGAAGTGGCTCTGCTAACCCCTCCACAAACATGTAGACCATCCGAGCTGTGGATAGATCTGGCACCATCACTGAAACCCTCAAGAAATCTGAAATGTAAGTCTCTGGAGTCCCAGTCTGCTTGAGCTTCGTCAGCTCAACAAAGTGCTGCTCCGGATCCCTCCTGTCAAAACGCTCTATCACCCTCCGGGTAAACTCGGCATATGTCCCCACTGTAGAATGCCCGAGTGTAGTTATCCCATATAACCACCAGTCCTGGGCCTCACCCTCCAGATGTAATGTTGCCACCTTAATGGCCTCTGACTGCGACATCTGATTAAGCTGGAAATAGATATCCAACTTCTTTACCCAACACTTTGCCGAACTGTTTGATGAACCATCAAACATGGGCAAATGAAATATGCTAGCTGCGCAGTGGTCATCATGATGGTGTCTGTGTCCCCTGTGATGATCACGGGGTCTACCATCTCGCTGGAGCTGAACATAATCTCTAAATGAGATAAGATCTCTGATCGCCGGCCTGCGTGCCAGGTACTCTGCAATGTAGGCGTCCATCTGGCTAGGGTCAACCTCCGGCTCCTGCTGTGCTTCTGCCCCTGTGTCCTCTGCTAGGAAAGTGGGCATAGTGGATCGCATGGGTGCATGCGATGCCACGATGGGGATAGCATCACGCACCGACATATGGTGTGATGTGCCTGATCCCTCACCGATCTGAAAACCCCTTGGGGTTTCCCGCTGCCTAACCTCCAGCGCAGTGAGTCTCTGTGATACATCCTGCATGTGTTGGAGGAGCGCCTCTCTAAATCTCCTCGAATCGTCCTCGTCTGCCATAGGATCCTGCTGCTCTGCGTCCCCCACAGGCTACTCCTGCTCTGAATCTGTCTCATGCTGCTCCTGATCTGTGTCCACCACTCGAACACAGTCCCTCTCTTTGTAGGTGTTCTCCAACCTACACTCAACGTCTCTGCATTTCTTACCCCGGTAACCGAAATGGGATCTATCCCTCGGCCTCATAGACTGCTAGCTCCACAGGCTGAGCCAGAACTATGCTCTGATACCACTGTAATATCCCCAATAGGAAATAGACAACAATACACAGCAATACAAGCATACAACTATATAGGAAAAATGTCGGAAACAGAATATAAAGCAAGTACACATAAAATGCCAGGAATACTAAGCCATTTTATTAATCTGAGAATATAAATGGGTACAATGGATAATCAGAATAAGAGCACCTATCCTTGCACAAGGCAAGTGAAGAACCCTCTCAGAAACAAGAAATGGCTGCAATAGAGACTGTGTCCCAGCTGCTGGAAAAAAACTGCCGTAAACTGCTGCTGCTGCAATGGACTGGAACTAGGGGTTGATCCCCTCGCCGGAATGAGCTGAAAATCTATAGATCACCTGAACTCTCTGCTCCGGACAAAACCCAGAAGCCATGAACAAAATGGACCACCTCCCAAAATCACCCCAGAAGCCCTCCTCAAGGAAAACGCTGTCCCTCCAGGCCCAGCGCAGATGCCAAATGAAATATGCTGAGAAAGAGCCACAAATCCCTTCGGAAACTCTCCAACTGATAGAGACTAAACCTCCACGCCGAAATACACTGAATCTCCCACAGAAATCCCCCACAACTGAACAGACCCCTTATCAAATCAAGGCCTCCTCCAAAGACTGGCAAGTAGTTTCCCAATGAAGCCTGGCCCTCAAAGAAACACCCAACCAAATCACCCGCAAATCACCCGTTAAAGATCGAAGAAACAAACTTTGCTCCCGTAGGCACTCTGGTCCCTGCCAAGGTGAGATTCCGACTCTGAGACACTCAGTTTGTCTTAGTCATGTTTTGTAAACACGACGGAAGAAGAAACACGTGGAAAAGCAGATTAAGTCTAGCTCAAAATATCATCAAATGAATTAATAGTTTCACAAATGGAACAGCTCTCCACCTTTTATAGTGCTAGCTCCCCTCAAACCCTAACGTGGTCCCCTCTCCACGTGCTACAATGATCTCCGCGCAGCTTGCTCCTAGTGCAGGTCTGAGGCCTCCTCATACATGGTGTGGACTCCCAAGGCTTCCCTAGCCTACACCTCTAAATCCTACTAGGGAAGTGCTTTATTTTATTAAAGTGAGTTGACCCCTCTTTCTCACTTTTATTTATTAATTAGCTATAGGCGACAAAACTATACAAAAATCAAATATTCCAATTAGCGGTGCTAATTAGGAATATTACAAATACTCCTGGAATGACAGCTCTATTAGTGACTGCATTGTCTTCAAGCTGATATTGCTACTGCTATCGGGCTGATGCTGCTACTGGAATACGCTGACTCTTCGGGATTGTTCCCTGCTCAGGGAAATATGGGACTCTGGAAATGAGCTCTCCAAGTAATACCCAGAAAAGCCCAGAAAGGGTTTCCGGAATGGATGACCCCAGAAAATCACCTCCCTTGAGAAATAACGATGTCCCAATGGAATATGTTGGCCTTGAATGTGTCTCTGCAAATGGTGGCCTCCTCCTCTACCAAAATGATGGAATAGGTAAGGGTTGATCCCTTCTCACTATCCCAGGCTGAATCCCCTGATAAATCTCTGCTCCCGGCACTACCTCCTCCAAAAACTGTGTGGTCTCTCCTCGAGATGGCACTGCCCAAGAAAGTGCATAATCCTTGTTGAAGATGCTATAGCTCCCACCTAAAAATCAACGGATAGAACTCCTCACTCGAGCAGGCACTCGAAGTCCCCCGGGGCTGAGGTTGGGATCTCTGCTCAGAGACACCCGGTGTGCTAAACAGAACTTGCAGACTTTGCTCAACAGCGAAAGCATGCTCAATGTCAATAAACAAAACAAAGATTCATAATCAAATGAGAAAATGAGGAGCCTCTCCCTCTCTTTATGCTTGGAGAGCCTTTCTCTCCCCTACGCCCCACCAAAACTGTGTTGTCCCTCTTGGCCATGATGTCCATCTCTCTCTGCGTTGCCATGGGCCCACGTTGCCCACGCTGCCACTGTCCCCACGCTGTCATTTCGACCCCTGGGCCCCACACTGTCAATTAAATGTGCTCAAGTGACTTTAGGAAGTGTTTTATTTCCTAAGTGTAGGTTGAGTGTCTTCTCACCCACTTTAATAACTGACTTTAATTTTATAAAAGTATACTGGCCAAAAATTAATATTGCAAAATTAGTTGCTGCTAATTGAGAATAGTACAGTCCTCCCCGCCAAAACGTTGCTTGTCCTCAAGCAACTGCAATGATGGATGCTGCAAGATCTTCTCACTCTCACAATTGGCATCCTCATCCGGCAAGTTCCTCCACCTCACCAAATACTCCCTGACTGTCCTGCTCCGTAGCTGCCTCTCCCTGGTATCTATGATGGCTTCTGGTTGTAACACTAAATGCCCCTCATCATCTGTTGGTGGAAGCTCCTCTGTTGCAGTGACCTGCTGCCGCAATGCCTTTTTCAGGCAAGATACATGGAAGATGTTATGGATCCTGCTACCTGTGGGTAGCTCCAGCTCATATGCAACCTCCCCGATCCTGCATATCACCCTATATGGTCCATAGAAGCAGGGCTTGAGCTTCTCGGCCCCCTTCTGCTTCAGTGTGGACTGCCTATATGGCTGAAGCCGTAGGTAGACCAAGTCTCCTACCTCAAACTGCCCCTCAACTCGTCCTCTATCAGCATATAGTTTTTGCTAGTTATGTGTTGCAGCTAAGTTGTCCTTGAGGGCCCGGAGTATATCCTGACTGTCTTGGATCCAGTCCTTGGCCCTGGGGGCCTTAATAGCACCAAACATCTCGTCAGCAAAAGACAAAGCATGATATCCATATAAAGTGTAAAAGGGAGACATACCAATAGACATGTGGAAAGTAGTGTTGTAGCAGTACTCCCCCAAGTGAAACCATCGTAACCATGCCTTTCGCTGCCCTGTAACATAGTTTCACAAGTAGCCTTCCAGCCACTTGTTCACTATCTTCGTCTGCCCATCCGTCTAAGGGTGGTAACTGGTGCTCAGAGTCAACTCTGTACCCACCAAACGAAAGAGCTCCTGCCAAAAGCCGCCCATGAAACGGTTGTCCCGATCACTAACAATGGTCTTTGGGAGACCATGCAACCTGAAAACATCCCTGAAAAACAACTCCGCCACCTGAGTTGTTGTGTACCGAGCTGATATGGCAAAGAAGTGTGCATACTTTGTTAGCCGATCAACGACTATAAAGATACAGTCTTTGCCATGCACCGCGGGCAACCCTGTGATGAAATCCATCGATATGCTCTCCCATTTCCCCTCTGGAATGAGAAGAGGCTGTAGTAACCCTGTTGGATGGCTCATCTCCCCCTTGTTCCACTGACATACTTCGCACTCCCTGACATGCGGGAGTACATCCTCCTTGAGGCCCTTCCAAAAGAACCTCTCCCTGATGGCCCTGTAGGTTTTGGTGAACCCCTGGTGGCCTGATAATGGTGAGTCATGTGAGGCACGCAGCAACTTCTCCTTGAGCTGAGAGCCCCCAGTCAAGAAGATCCAATCTCTGAAGTATATCACCTCATCCATCACCCTGTATCTGTCATCCGTGACCTTTCTGTCCAAGATCTCACAAGCAAAACGATCTTTGGAGTACTCCACCAACAACTGAGCCCTCCAGTCTATGTCTAAACTCATCAGGGACAACGTTGTCAGCCTGCGTGAGAGAGCATCGACCACCACGTTTTTCTTCCCTTTGACATACTGTTAATTTTGAACAACTACGTCCAAACTCCATGTTGTGATGCTCAGATGAAGATACCAATATTTTTATAGGGTTCCTCTTTCGAAGAGGTGCAAGATCGATCTAAAGATCATCTTCATTTTAATGTATTCAAAATATGTGCAGGTCGACCTTAAGGTTTTACACCCCCAGCAAATGTGTCACACACCCTCACTGATGGATATAAATAAAGTCAACGTTGGAGGACATTTCACTCATCTCATCCTCACACATTCTCTCTCCTCTTCTGATTGGTTCGAGCTACTTGGAGGCAATCTTTTGTTCACACGTGGGAGAAGGACGTTGACTTTTTTGTTGCAGCTAAGGCTTCCACCGCAAGTTTGAACAGCGTTGACTTTGGTCAACAATTAGTCAAACAGAGCTTAATTTTGGCACAAACTTCGATTTCTACAGTCCGTACTATTTGGCACAAGAACTGAGGTCAAAGTTTGATCATTGACCATGCTGCGTTGAATTTGACTTGCTGTTGTTCTACGTTGACTTTGGACAACGTTGACTTTCTGGGCTGTGTTGACTTTGGTTGACTTGGATTATCTGATGAGGGTGATGTGACACATACTAGGCTGCCTGACTGATAAGACTTTGCTGGTTGAAGCATCTTCCTGATCGTCGTAACGCACCAACACAAATATATATTTCTGGCTTGCCTTTTGTCAATCTACTGGTATGTTTTATCAACATTTTACTTTATTGTTTATGTGATTGTTGTCTAAAATGAAGAGAAAGTAAAGTTGCATCAAGAATAGAACATCTGCACAAATTTACATGGTATCAGAGCTGAGGTGAAGACAAAGCCCTTATTTGTTGCAATCACTGTAGAAGAGGATGGGTTCCTCAAACTGCAATGGCTTCAAGGCCGATGAAAAATTGACTGGGAAGGATGACTTTCATGCTTGGAAGATGACATTGGATCTTATGCTGGAAGACCAAGATGTCATGGACTATGTGCAGGGTAAAATCCAAGAGCCTCCATCCATTGCAACTACTGCCGCCAAAGCAAAGTATATGAAGGGAGAGATCAAAGCAAAGCTGATGATCAGGGACTCAATTTACAAGAGTCTGGTTGCCTACATCTCTGAGCTGGGCACATCCAAAGAGATGTATGATAAGTTGGTCCACATGTTCAAGGCCAACAATGTGAATCAAGTCCTATTCTTCAAGAATCAATTGAAGAATCTGATGAAAGGCATGGATGAATCTATTCAATCATATTTTCTGAAGCTGACTGAGATCAGGAACAATCTGCTGGCTGTTGGGGAGACAATAGTTGATCGAGAGATGGTACTCACCGCAATTGGGGCTCCCATCCGAATGGCATGTGTTCAACACTACCATTCTCAATAATAATGTGATACCTGACTTTGAGGAAGTACTATCAAGATGCGTACAAGAAGAGACAAGGATGGAGTATGAAAATGAAGGAAATGTTGCCTATGCTACTCATTCTAGAAAGAACTTTGGTGGTCCAAAGAACAAAGGAAGAGCAAGGGCCCAAGGAAATAAGGGCAAGTGTTACACTTGTCATAGGCCAGGTCACTATGCTAGAGAATGCCCTTTCAAGAAGGATTCTCCCGATGGTGATGACAACAACAACAACCGAAGGAATGGCAATCAAAGGAACAACAAGTTCAAGGGAAAGAGGAAGGCTCCCTCCGGCAGAAATGGTCAACCTTTCAAAAGGTCGAGAAACTCCAGGTATGAGGAATCAAATGTTGTTGATAAAAGAAATGAATTCCTTCTTGTATCTGCCCTCTCTATTGCATCTCCACCCGACACTATGGATGTCTGCTTAATAGATAGTGGTGCCTCAAGGCACATCACTGGGTTCAAGGAAGCACTCTCGGATATGGTTGAGAAGGATACTAATCTGGAAATTATCCTTGGAGAAAATGCCTCATATCCCGTGAAAGGGACAGGGACTATGACCCTCCACTTGTCTCAAGGTCAAGTCTTCCACTTGCAGGATGTACTATATGTACCTAATTTGAAGAAGAACCTTGTGTCTATATCGGCCATGGAAGACAAAGGTTTCAATGTGGCATTTACTGATGGAAATGTGCACATGTGGAATAAGAGCTTCAAGGAAGCTATCACGATTGGGTTTAGAGTTGATACACTCTACCAGGTTGGAGGAAGTCCACTGGGAGCAATGACATGTGATACTATCTGACAGACTGAACTATGGCATCGGATGTTTGGACACCTTCACTACAAAGCCCTTCCCGAAGCAAGGAAGGTGGTGACGGGGATGCCCGAGTTCTCAAATAATCATGAAGGTGTATGTCAGGGTTGTGCGGAAGGAAAGCATACAAGGGGAACTTTCCCCTCAAGCGTCACAAAGACATCTGATGTCTTGCAATTAGTACATTATGATCTGTTTGGTATGTTGTCCATGACATCCTTGGGAGGATGTTCTTATTATATGACGTTCATAGATGACTTCTCTCGCAAAACCTGGATATACTTCTTGAAGAAGAAGGATGAGGCTTTCATATGGTTCCGTACCTTCCAAGCCTTGGTGGAAAATCTGACAGGGAAGAAGATCAAGATATTGAGGACCGATAATGGCACTGAATATGAGACGAACGAATTCGAGAACTTTTGCAGAGAAGCTGGCATTAAGAGGGAGACCACAACTGTCTATACTCCTGAGCAGAATGGCGTTGCTGAACGAAAGAACAGGACCATTGTGGAAGTTTCCCGTGAAATGCTATGTGACCAGGGTCTACCGAAGTTTCTGTGGGGAGAAGCTGCGAACACTGCTGTGTACATACAAAACCGATGCCCACATTCCGTCTTGGACTCCAAAACTCTCGAAGAGGTTTTCACTGGTAAGAAACCTGACGTCTCACATTTTAGAGTTTTTGGATGTCCTGTTTATTTTCATGTGGCAAAAGAGAAGAGGAGCAAGCTGGATACTTCTGGGAAGAAGGGAATGTTTGTGGGCTACAGCGAAACTTCAAAGGCCTATAGAGTTTATGTGCCTAGTCAAAGGGAAGTGGAGATATGCCACGATGTCACTTTTGACGAAGATGCTTCCCTGAGGAAAGTAGTCAATCTTCCGAGATCTAAGGAAGATCATAAAGCAAGGCTTGGAAATCAAGAAGAACCAAAGGATGAGACGATGCCCGATACTGAAGGACCAATGGACCCGATTGATCCACCTCCTTCACTGGAGAAGAGACCATCATGGCTCAGGGACACTCTCGAGGATGCCGAGGGGCATATGGCCCCAAGGGGCACATTCTGTGAAAGCAAGAAGCTGAATAGATACCAAGGGTATCTAGCAACCATGAGTACTATTGTACAATCTCAGCCTGGATCTTTTGAGGAAGCCGTAAAGCATCAAGTCTGGAAGGATGCTAAGCACGAAGAGTATGAGTCCATAATGAAGAATGATGTCTGGGATGTGGTTCCAAGACTGGAGGACAAAGCAGTTGTCACCTCAAAATGGCTCTACAAGATCAAGCATGGATCTGATGGAAGTGCTGAAAAGTTCAAGGCAAGATTCGTTTCCCGTTGCTTCTCTCAAAAGGAAGGCATAGACTATGATGACATATTTGCACCCGTGGCCCGATATACCACCATTCGATCTATCATAGCCCTTGCTTCTACGCAAGGATGGAGTCTTCATCAGATGGATCTGAAGACCGCATTTCTGCATGGTGTGATAAAGGAAGAGGTGTATGTAGAGCAACCTCTAGGGTTCGAAGTCGAGGATCGAGACACCCATGTCTGCAGGTTGAAGAAAGCCCTCTATGGGCTGAAGCAAGCACCCAGAGCTTGGTACGAAAGGATAGATAGCTACTTGATGAAGTTGGGCTTCACTCGTAGTAATGCTCATCCGAACCTTTACTTCAAGTTTGATAGAGAGAAGCCTCTCATTCTAGTGTTGTATGTGGATGACCTCTTCTTGACAGGCGCTGACCCTCTCATTCATCAGTGCAAGAGGGAGCTCGTTGCTGAGTTCGAGATGAAGGACCTAGGACTGATGCACTACTTCCTAGGCTTGGAGGTCTGGCAGAGACCTGGCGAGATTTTCATTTCTCAAGGGAAATACATTGTGAAGCTTCTAGAAAGATTCAGCATGGTGCACTGCAAGTCCGTGTCGACACCGATGGAGCTCAACTTTAAGAAGTTGAGTGGCAATGCTGCTGGGCCCGTGTTAGCAAATCCTACTAAATATCGTCAACTCGTAGGGGCCCTGATGTTCTTAGTGAACACCCGTCCAGATATATGTTTTGCAGTGAACACTTTTAGTCAACAGATGGTTGAGCCTCATCACACTCACTTGGTTGGTGCCAAGAATCTTCTGAGATATCTTCGGGGCACAATAAACCATGGGCTGAGATACACTGCCAGGAGCGTGACACTCCTTGGATATACTAATGCCGATTGGGCTGGCAGTATGGTGGATCGTAAGAGCACATCGGGATGCTGCTTTACACTTGGTTCTGCTTCAATATCATGGATGAGCAGGAAGCAGAAGACGGTGGCTTTGAGCACCGCGGAGGCCAAATACATTGCAGCGAGTATGGCCTGTTATGAAGCAGTCTGGTTGCGAAAGCTCTTCAGTGAGTTGTTTGCGCATGTGCTAGATACCACTGTGATACTTTGTGATAACTAGAGTGGGATTCGCTTGTCCGAGAATCCCGTGTTCCACGATCGATCCAAGCATATTGATATCAGGTACCACTTTATCCGAGATATGGTACAGCGAGGCACCGTAAGGCTCGATCATATAGGAACTGATGAGCAGGTCGTGGATATTCTCACAAATCCCCTGGGTAAGGTCAAGTTCCTAACCTTCCATGAGAGTCTTGGTATCGTGGAATGACCCTATGATGAGGGTCCTGTTGGACGATGAGCTCTGGGAACTCTGGGGGGCTTTGGGGATAGCTTCTCGGAGCTATAAGCAACCACAGGGCTACGCTTGCCCCACCATTGTGATGATTGAGTTGGTTCACCTCTCATTATTTGTGCCCCATATGCATCCTACCCATTGAGTTCAGGGCTCATGGGAAGTACCTCTCATTTGGCCAATGAGGTGGGAAAAGCTAGAGACTAGTAACAAAGACTAATGCACGCAGCAAAGATTGCCGTACTCTCTATCTAGGATGGCACGGTCCAACCACTTGATCGGGGATCAAGTCTAGTGAGGTTTCGGACTTCCTACTGACCTCAGATGAGATAAACCAATTTCGGGTTGGCAGGAGACTCTTTGTGAGTCCTATAGAGGTTTCGGACCTCTGGGTTGAATCTGTCAGCCGAGAATGATGCCTTTGTGACTGACCCACTTCTGTTCTGAAATAAAGAAGCCAGCAAAGCAAGTTACGGCGGGATGACGCACGATGTTTGGATTGCATAGGTGGATGGAGTTCTCCCTAGTTGAAAGGAAGTGTTAATTTTGGACAACTACGTCCAAACTCCATGTTGTGATGCTCAGATGAAGATACCAATGTTTTTATTTAGTTCCTCTTTCGGAGAGGTGCAAGATTGATCTAAAGATCATCTTGATTCGATGAGCAAAACATTTATTTTGAATTTATTTTTAATCTATTCAAAATATGTGTAGGTCGACCTTAAGATTTTACAACCCCCAACAAATGTGTCACACACCCTCACTGATGGATATAAATAAGGTCAACGTTGGAGGACATTTCACTCATCTCATCCTCACACATTCTCTCTCCTCTTTTGATTGGTTCAAGCTACTTGGAGGCAATCTTCTATTCACACATGGGAGAAGGACATTGAATTTTTTGCTGCAGCTAGGGCTTCCACCGCAGGTTTGACCAACGTTGACTTTGGTCAATGCTTAGTCAAACAGAGTTGAATTTTGGCACAAACTTCGATTTCTGCAGTCCCTACTATTTGGCACAAGAACCGAGGTCAAAGTTTGACCATTGACCTTGCTGTGTTGACTTTGACTTGCTGTTGTTCTACGTTGCCTTTGGAAAACATTGACTTTTAGGACAACGTTGACTTTCTGGGTTGTGTTGACTTTGGTTGACTTGGATTATCTGATGAGGGTGATGTGACATACTGGGCTGGTTGACTGATAAGACTTTGCTGGTTGAAGCATCCTGCTGATTGCCGTAAAGCACCAACACAAATATATATTTCTGGCTTGTCTTCTGTCGATCTACTCGTATGTTCTATCAACATTTTACTTTATTGTTTATATGATTGCTGTCTGAAATGAAGAGAAAGTAAAGTTGCATCAAGCATAGAACATCTGCATAAATTTACACATACTCAATGTCAAAATCGTATGCCTGGATCTTGCTGACCCACTTCTGCTGCCTCTCCTACAACTGCTTCTGCTCTAAAAAGAACCGAAGGTTGTTTTGGTCAGTCCTCACCCTAAATCTGTTCCCCACCAAGTACTGCCGAAACTTGGCCAGTGCATGCATAATAGCCATCATTTCCTTGTCGTATATGGGATATAACCTCTCATGCGGCAATAGCTTCCTGCTCTCGAAAGCTATGGGATGGCCCCCCTACATCAAAACTACACCTACCCCCTCTCTCAATGCATCACACTCAAGGACCAAAGGCTGTGTGAAATTTGGGAACACAAGAACTGGGCAGCTGCTCATCACCTCCTTGAGCTTGTCAAAGGCCCTCTGCGCTGTGTCTATCCAACTGAATGCCTCCTTCGTAAGATCTATGAGGGGTGCAACAAGTTGGGAGAATCCCTTGACGAACTTTCGGTAGTTGGTACAAATGCCTACAAATCCCCGAAGCTCAGTCACATTCTTCGGCTCTGGCCAATCTTGGATGGCCCTGATCCTCTCCTCGTGGACCCTCACTCCGTCCACACCAATGATATGCCCCAAATAGAGCATCTCTGTCAATCCAAACTCGCACTTGGAGAGCTTAGCACAGAAGTGTTGCTCCTCCAGTATGCGCAACACAGCTTCAATGTGCTGCAGGTGCTCCTCCCACGTCCGATTGTATATCAAGATGTCATCAAAGAATACCAGCACAAACTTCCTCAGTTGACCACGGAAAATGTGGTTCATGCAGGACTAGAAGGTAGCTGGTGCATTGGTTAGCCCAAATGGCATCACCAAAAACTCGAATTGGTCGTAGTGACATCTGAAAGCAATTTTGGGAACATCTTGGTCCCTCACGCGAATCTGGTGGTATCCTAATCTCAGATCAATCTTCGAGAAGAACTTCGATCCCCTCAATTCATCCATCAACTCATCAATCCATGGGATGGGGTATCGATTCTTCATGGTCTTCTTGTTGAGAGCCCGATAGTTGATGCACATCCTCAAGGTGCCATCCTTCTTCTTCACTAGTACAATAGAAGAAGCAAACGGGCTAGTGCTAGGTCGGATGTGTCCCAACGCTAAGAGCTCATGAATAGCCCTCTCAATCTCATTCCTGTAGGCTTTGGGATGCCTATAGGGTGTAGTAATCACAACCTAGATGCCCTACTCCAGCTCAATGGTGTGCTCAAACCCTCAATCCGGTGGCTGCCCTAGTCGTATATCTCCGAAAACCGTGGCATACCTGTTCAAAATAGACTACACATCTGGGTGTACGTCCTGCCCTGTAGACCCTGCCTCTGAAACACGTAGCTCTACTTCCCACTCTATATCTCCCTTCCGGAAGTCTGGCTCCATCCGGTGTGCTGAAACTGTCTGTGGCAGATAAGTGTCCATGCCCCGAATCATCTCATGCTTCCCGGTCTTCTTGTCCATCCACTCCATCTCGAAGGTCTCCCAATCTGTGGTGACCTTCCCTAGCCTGATCAACTATTGCACTCCCAATATGACATTGGTTTTTGGAATGTCCACCACAAAGAAATTATTTATTAGAGTGTAAGTCCCCATAGTCACTGCCAAGGATGGCACATATCTGGCACACTGCATGGTTTTGGCACCTGGTACCAGAACTGAAAACCCATCATGTAGAAATTTCTATTTTCCCACCCCGGTTTTCAGTTTCACCTTATTTCTCCAAATAGTTAAATGTCCTTTCTCATAGCCTTACATTCAACAAGCTGGAAAATAAATATTTTCTGGAAACAAATATTCTGGAAAATTTTCACAGTGCTATAAATTGCAGAAATAAAAATCAGCAGACTAAAACAACCACACAAAACATTTTAACACAGTGATTTTTGGTCAACATGACCCTGGAAAAACCCCCTACAACTCTTGGAGAAAACCAGTTCGAAAACTTCTCTTTATTTTTTGAATATTGCTTTTATAGTGATGCAGAAATTTACACAGCAAAAAAATTACAACAAATTCAAAACAAAACTTATCTCAAAAACCGTGCCAAACTCCACCTCGGTTTCCGTGCCCACAAAACATAAAAATTATGGCAGAAATTACAGCCTTCAAAACTATACGAACAACCTCTAAAACAGTGTCGGAATGGCTGTACGGCCTTCCTCAAAATCTGCAGTTTTCTCTCGTCGAAATTCGTGCCCACTTGCCTCAAACTTCGTGCTTTGCCCTGCTGTACGAATTTGCTGAAAGTTAGTGCTGTTGCCCTCCTTCTTCTCACTACTCGGAAAATTCTCTTCAGCTTTCTCCTTCTCCTTCTCTAAATCTGCTCATGAAAGAATTAATGAATGAATGACCTTTTCTCTCATTTTCCTCCTTTAATAGAACTCTTAGTAACTTTTGGGTTATCCCCAAATCCAATGGCTGAAATAGCGTTAAATCTAGAGCTGAAATTAAATGCCCTTTTAATTCTCATTTTATATTTTTTAATTCACCCCACTTTAATAAAGACCCACTTAGTCATTTATTTCCAAAGTAACTTTTCCTTTCTAATTTTACATTAACTTTATTAAAGTCACTTTAAAATTAGACTTGAGTAACTTTTTCACTTAAAGTCACTTTTAAATTAGATTTTACTTTATAACTTTATAAAGCCACTTTAAGTGAAAAAGTTACTAAAGTCTAATTTTAAAGTGACTTTAATAAAGTTAATGTAAAATTAGAAAGGAAAAGTGACTTTGGAAATAAATGACTAAGTGGGTCTTAATTAAAATGGAGTGAATTAAAAAATAGAAAGTGAGATTTAAAAGGGCATTTAATCTCAGTCCTAGATCTAAAGCTATTTCAGCCATTGGATTTGGGGATAACCCAAAAATCACTTAGAGTTCTATTAGAGGAGGAAAAGGAGAGAAAAGGTCATTCATTCATTAATTCTTTCATGAGCAGATTGAGAGAAGGAGAAGGAGAAAGTTGAAGAGAATTTTCTGAGCAGTGAGAAGAAAGAGGGCAGCAGTACTAACTTTCAGCAAATCCGTACAGCAGGGCAGAGCACAAAGTTCGAGGTAAGTGGGCACGAATTTCGAGGAGAAAAAACTACAGATTTCGAGGAAGGTCGTACAGCCATTCCGGCACTATTTTCGAGGTTGTTCGTACAGTTTTGAAAGCTGTAATTTCTGCTGTAATTTTTCTGTTTTGTGGGCACGAAAAGCGAGGTGGAGTTTGGCACAGTTTTCGAGATAAGTTCTGCTTCGAAGTTGCTGTAATTTTTTTGCTGTGTAAATTTCTGCATCACTGTAAAAACAATATTCAGAAAATAAAGAGAAGCTTTCGAACTGGTTTTCGCCAAGAGTTGTAGGGTGTTTTTCCATGGTCATGTTGACCAAAAATCATTGTGTTAAAATGTTTTATGTGGCTGTTTTAGTCTGCTGATTTTTATTTCTGCAATTTTCAACACTCTGAAAATTTTCCAGAATTTGTGTTTTCAGAAAATATTTATTTTCCAGCTTGTTGAATGTAAGGCTATGGGAAAGAGAATTTAACTTTTTGAAGAAATAAGGTGAAACTAAAAAACGAGGTGGGAAAATAGAAATTTCTACATGGTATCAAAGCTTGGGTGTTGAAAGTGCAATCTGGGACAGCAAAGAGAAAAATTACAGGTTGCTGATTTTTCACTCAGAAAATTCTAGGACGCTGATTTTTCACACACATAAATTTTATCTTTACTATAGCAGTGCTATTTTCAGTTTTTAGGACAACAAGGATGTCATTGGGATTGAGGGTGGAAGATAGGTTGGATGGGCATAGTAATTACAACATTTGGAGAGAAAACTGCAGATTTCAAGGAAGGTCGTACAACCATTCCGACACTATTTTCGAGGCTGTTCGTACAGTTTTGAAGGCTGTAATTTCTACTGTAATTTTTCTGTTTTGTGGGCACGGAAACCGATGTGGTGTTTGGCATGGTTTTCGAGATAAGTTCTGTTTCGAAGTTGCTGTAATTTTTTTGCTATGTAAATTTCTGCATCACTGTAAAAGCAATATTCAAAAAATAAAGAGAAGCTTTCGAACTGGTTTTCCCCGAGAGTTGTAGGGGGGTTTTTCCAGGGTCATGTTGACCAAAAATCACTGTGTTAAAAAGTTGTGTGTGGCTATTTTAGTCTGCTGATTTTTATTTCTGCAATTTCCAGTACTATGAAAAATTTCTAGAATTTGTGTTTTCAGAAAATATTTATTTTCTAGCTTGTTGAATGTAAGGCTATGGGAAAGGGCATTTAACTATTTGGAGAAATAAGGTGAAACTGAAAACTGGGGTGGGAAAATAGAAATTTCTACACATCAAAGCTCTCTGTCGGTATGCTCCTCCGCTCTACCAACTGTGCATGAATAAAATTGTGGGTAGCCCCACTGTCCACTAATACCGAAACATGTTGTCCCCGCACAGTACCCCGGACACGCAGTGTCAAGTATTTGGGAACCCTTCGCAAAGAAGCAAGGTCTCCCCCGGTAGGTGCAAACGCTACCCCTCCTGCTCCTGGTGGTGGAGGTGGTGGATGATCTCCTCTATGTACTACACCGCTGCCTTCTGCCTCCATCTCCTCATACACATCTTTCCCGTCACTGTCGGAGAAGACCTCTATGTAGTGTGTCTTCCCAGCGGCACAACGATGTCCCGATGCCCATGGCTCCTGGCATGTGAAGCATAGCTTCTTCCGTATCAGATCTCTCCAGGTCTCATCGTCCAAAGGCCCCTGGCCTTGGTTCCCCTTTGGAGGCGGAACCCTTGTGTCCTTCCTCTTCGGCAGAAATGTCGGTCTCTAGGGGAAAGGAGCTCTAGTCCTGGGTAGGGCATCCTGCAAGTCCCTGGTCCTCCCAACTGCATCGTGAAGTGTAGTGGGCCTCATCGATCAACTAACCCCCGAAGAGGTTCTGCCAACCCATCAATGAACATGTAGGTCATCCTGGCCGAAGACAAGTCGGATACCATCACAGAGAGTCTCAAAAACTCAGAAATGTATGTGTCCGAGCTCCCGGTCTTCTTGAGCTTCATCAGCTCAACAAAGTGTTCCTCCGGATCCCTCCAATCAAACCGCTCTATCAGCCTTCGTGTAAACTCTGCATATCCTGTTACTGATGAGTGCCCCAGCATGGCCATCCCGTGGAACCACCAATCATGGGCCTCACCCTCTACGTGCAGTGTTGCCACCTTGATGGCCTCTCGCTCTGCCATCTCATTAAGCTGGAAGTAAATATCCAAATTCTCCACCCAAGCCTTTGCCGAACACTTGGAGGATCTGTCAAATGTTGGCAGGTAAAATCTGCCCACTGTACGTTGTACATCCCCATCGTGTTTGTATCTAGCCCATCTGTTCTAGTTGCGGGGTCTGTTGTCCTTCTTGAGTTGCACAAAGTCATGGAAAGTGAGAGCTTCACCAAACTCTCGCCCGTAGGACTGATACTGGACAAAATAATCCCCCATGTGAACCGGTTCCGGTTCTTGAGGTGCTCCTACCCCCGTGCATGTAGCTAGAAACGTGGGCATCGTGGAACATGGGGGAAGTCAGTGATGCCATCTGTTGTGCAGTGAGATGCTCCTGCAAGTGATGGGATGTGTTGGACCCTTCTCCGGTGTGGAAACCCCTTGGGGTTTCATGCTGTCTCTGGTCTGCGGTGAACTTCTGTCCCATCTCCTCTATCCTCCTCGACAACTCCTGCATAGACTTTAGGAGAAGTTCCCCGAACTCCTTCCCTCCATCTTTCTCTTTTTCCATAGGTTCCTCCTCTTCTGTGTCCACTACTGGAATGCGGTCACCCTCTCCAAAAGTGGCCTCAAGCCTCCTCTCTTGGTCCTTATACCTCCGTCCCCGGTAAGTGATGTATGGTTTTCTTGTGGGTGTCATAGACAATCTGCTCCACAAGCTGAGCCAAGTCTATGAGCTCTGATACCATTGTATTATTCCATGTAGAAATAAACAGCAATTTAAAGCAACATAAACATGAAACTACAACAAATAGAGAGACATCACACATAGAATGCAAAACATGGAGAACGCTGAGCCATTTTATTATATAACTGAAAGTGATAATAAGTACAAAAGGTGATCAGAATGATGGCACCTTTGCTTGCACAAGGCAAGCTAGAGATACTCTCATAAATACTCTCGGAATGGCTGCTCTATCAGTGACTGCATTGTCTCCAAGCTAATACTGCTACTGCTGCCAAACTACTGCTGCTACTGGAATAGGCTGACTCTTTGGGGCTGTTCCCCTGCTCAGGAAAATATGGGACTCTGGAAATGAGCTCTCCAAGTAATACCTAGAAAAGCCCAGAAAGGGTTTCCAGAATGGATGACCCCGGAAAATCACCTCCCTTAAGAAATAACGCTATCCCAGTGGAATATGCTGGCCCTGAATGTGTCTCCGCAAATGGTGGCCTCCTCCTCTACCAAAATGATGGAATAGCTAAGGGTTGATCCCTTCTCACTATCCCGGGCTAAATCCCCTGATAAATCTTCACTCTCGGAACTACCTCCTCCAAGAACTGCGTGATCTCTCCTCAAGACTGCGCTGCCCAAGCAAGTGCATAATCCCTGCTAAAGATGTTATAGTTCCCACCTGAAAATCAACAGATAGAACTCCTGACCCGAGCAAGCACTCGAAGTCCCCCAGGGCTGAGGTTGGGATCTTTGCTCGGAGACACCCGGTGTGCAAAACAACACTTGCAAACTTTGCTCAACAGTAAAAGCGTGCTCAATGTCAATAGACAAAACAAAGATGCATAATCGAATGAGAAAATGAAGAGCCTCTCCCTCTCTTTATGCTTGGAGAGCCTTTCTCTCCCCTAGGCCCCACCAAAACTGTGTTGTCCCTCTTGGCCACGCTGTCCATCTCTCTCTACGCTGCCCACGCTGCCACTGTCCCCACACTGTCACTTCAACCGCTGGACCCCACACTGTCAATTAAATGTGCTCAAGTGACTTTAGGAAGTGTCTTATTTCCTAAGTGTAGGTTGAATGTCTTCTCACCCACTTTATTAACTGACTTTAACTTTATAAAAGTAAACTGCCCAAAAATTAATATTGCCAATTACACTCTCTCTCCGACAACTGACTGTTTCTACTCTGGAAATGGATCTACCAATGAAATCGAACAGCTAAAGTGATATCCCCATCACCACATCGACCTCCTCTTATAATCCTCTGTTGGAGCACAAATGGCCAAGATTAAAACTTAATCAATGGCTAGGATCATCTCTAGATCAATCCGTGTGAGTTTCTAGACTATTCTCGCCTTGAATTAATTACCACTAATTAATTAACCAATTTTCCATAGTTCTTAGGAAACATTAACAAATTGGTTAATAATCTAATTAAGTCACTTCTAGGCGGAATTTCCAGAAACAATTTCTGGGTTCTGGAGATCTCATGTATTCTAGCCTCTCCACAAGGTTTTGTGGCTAGAACACATCCGATGTTACAAAATTCTGAAACCGAAATCCTATTGCAACAACTAGAAGTTATTCTCCTAATTGTAAATTTAATTTAACAATTTATTTGTCGTTTGCTACAGAAAATACTGAATAAATCACATTGCAATCTACACAAATAAAAACTGTGGAAGAATAAACGTTGGAAGAAATGCTAGCACGCGCTCATAAAATTTACACAATTATTTTTGGACAAAAGTCCCCAGAAAAACCCAACTCGGTAAAACCGGTGTAGCAGATGAGGGTTTTATATTATTATGCAACAGTGAAATCTGAGTACATCTATGGATGCCCAACTGGCAAGCCAAACAACAAGAAAATCGGGGTAAACTACTAAAGAGAATTACCCTTCTCCCACAAACAATCTCTGGCACGACTTGCCTTCAACAAATTGGTCATCCAAATCTCAATGTGAATCCCTCTGCGCTGTCTCCCACACGTATGGCTTGAAACTTCCTCTGATGAAGTTGTGCTGCCTCCAGCTGCTAAGGAGATTGTCTCTCCAGCCTTCTGGGACCTCTGCCCGGCTTCTGGAACTGAGAACGATTTTTCTCACCACCAAATCGATCTGCTTGTTGAAGCTACTACGCAGAGCCTCTGCGCTGCCTCTCTGGGATAACTCGGCCCTCTTGTTGTTGCCTCTCAGGATCTAGAAATCTTTCCTCCAAATCACTATCCATACCCCTCACACTACTTCGATCTCTTTGAATCTCTCTCCAGTAACAGATTGTTGCTACTCTGGAAATGGATCTACCAATGAAATCGAACTACTAAAGTGATATCCCCATCACCACATCGACCTCCTCTTATAATCCTCTATTGGAGCACCAACGACCAAGATTAAAACTTAATCAATGGCTAGGATCATCTCTGGATCGATCCGTGTGAGTTTCTAGACTATTCTTGCCTTGACTTAATTAATACTGATTAATTAACCAGTTTTGAAACATCAAAAAATTGGTTAATAATCTAATTAAGTCACTTCTAGGCGGAATCTCCAAAAATGATTTCCGGGTTCTGGAGATCTCATGTATTTTAGCATCTCCACAAGGTTTCGTGGCTAGAACACATCTCATGCTACAAAAACTAACAAGGGGTTGGGGAACGTTACACCACCATCATAAACTTAGAAAGGGAGGAAGGAAGAAAAGAATGTTGAAACCAAGAAATGCAAAAGAATACCATTACACAACCATGGCACGAAGGTCCTCCACAATTTAACCTTGAAATTCAAACCACGATTAATAGTATCATAATTAAAAGTTGATAGAAAAACACCTTGTGTAGCATACCTCATTGAGAGGGCAGATTTTACCAGGCACATATATATATATATATATATACCAGTTAAAATCTGCCCTCTCAATGAACTCTGCTACACAAGGTGTTTATATATCGGAATGAAGTCTCTTATGATAAAACCAATTAGTTCATTTTGCAATAATTTTGGCAAGGTAAAATCACGAGTAGATGCGCAACAAAAAATCATAGTTGTTGAAAACCATATCATTATTGTGCCTCAAGTCGTGGAAATGAAGGCAAAATATGGGACTGGGATCAGAAGGGGACCTAACCGACCATGAATTTTCTAATATACCCTGAATTTTCTTGAAAGAAAACCAGAGTTGACAGTGCATAATAGACTTCCAATTAAGTCTTTGATCCAGATTGGCAAGGCCTGGTCAGGGTAGCATCATAATATCTCTTGAATAAGAAGCACCATTCCACTCCTATACCACACGCCATCATAAACTTAGGCAGGGAGGGAGGACGAAAAAATGTTGGAAGCAAGAAAGGCAGAAGAATACTATTACACAGCCATGGGACTAATGTCCTCCAGTTTAACCTTGAAATTCAAACCACAATTAATAGCATCATAACTAGGAAGCTGATAGTAAAAACACCTCGTGTAGAGGACCTCATTGAGAGGGCAGAATTTTGCTATATATATCAGAATGAAGTCTCTCACGATAAAGCCAGAATTTTGGCAAGGTCAAATCACAAGTAGATGTGAAGAAAATCATAGTTGAAAACCATAGCATTATTGCATCTCAAGTCCTGTAAATGAAGGCAATAATATGGGACTAAGGTCATAAGGGGACCAACCACGAATTTTCTAATATACCCTGAATTTTCATGAAAGAAAAACCAAAGTTGACAGTGCATAGTAGACTTTCAATTAAGTCTTTCGATCCAGATTGGCAAGGCTTGCTTAGGGTAGCATCACAATATCTCTTGAATAAGAAGCACTGTTCCACTCCGACACCACACCTCGAGTAATACAACATAATATAACAAGATGGAGCAACAAGAAGGAAATTACTCATGTTCAGTTAACTCAGTTGTTGATTAAACAACTTTGAAACTCCTAAAAAGAAATCATAAGGAAGACAGCTCTGAGCACCACACCTTCAAGGAAAGCATTAAAAAGAAGGAAAAAAAAACTAATTGACCTTGAAAAAGATGAAGAAAAGGATGAAAAAGATGATGAACTATAATAAAAGGATGAAGAGGACAATTCAAAAAATATTGAATCAGAACAAAGCAAAATAAATGGGAAAAGCAGAGTGCCTTTGAAAGTGACAAATTTTGCAGAGACTGAAAATTAATGTAATAGCAATAAATAGTAAAGGGCTAACGCAGGCATGGGAGAAACCTCCACCCATGAATGCTGAAGATCAGTGTGAAGGGATAAGACAGATAACCATAGTATCCCCTCCTGTTAATAAGAAAGAAACCAACTCTAATGCACTACTAGATGCTTCAAAGATTCAGTTGTAGAAACAAGAATTCACAATTAATGCATTATAAACAATATGGACCAAATAACAAGAGAAAATTCAAAAATTGAGGTCAAGCTAAATCAGTCCAACACTTAGATCAGACCATGTCCAGTATCACGAAACATTCACACACAATCTGCAATTAATCATTGATCAGAGAAAAATGAGGATTGAATATGAATGAGCCAACCATCAATTCGATGAAGAAACAGTCTAATCGCAGGAGAAAGCAACACAAGCACGTGAGGGGTTCATACAATCCCTACTTCTTGAGCAAAATATGACGAGGGACAAATATCATAAGCTTGCAAGGGAGAATAAATGCTCAAAACGCAGATCCAACAACCTGATGATAAATCGGGCACCAACACAATCAGAAAGTAAGTATAGTACTGTTTTTCTGGTTTTGTGTTTTACAATTTTGCCCAAGCCAATTCCAACATTTTCAGATACCTATTAGTGACTAACAGCTTTTGCTAAGTTCTAACCTAATTTTACTTTGACATTGACTCAATGTCCTTAGCTTAGACTTTCTAGGTATTTACAAATAATGCATTACAGACCAAATAACAAGAGAAAATACAAAAATTAAGGAGATCAAGCTAGATCAATCCAACACTTAGATCAGACAATGTCCAGTATCACGAAACATTCACACAAAATCTGCAATTAATCATTGAAAAGAGAAAAAAGAAGATTGAATATGAATGAGCCAACCATCAATTCGATGAACAGTCTAATCTCAGGACAAAGCAAAACAAGCACGTGAGCGTTCCATACAATCCCTACTTCTTGAGCAAAATATGACGAGGGACAAATATCTTAAGGTTGCAAGGGAGAATAAATGCTCAAAACGCAGATCCAACAGGCACCAACACAATCAGAAAGTAGCTCTATTACTGTTTTTTTAGTTTTGTGTTTGACAATATTGCCCAAGCCAATTCCAAAATTTTCACATACCCTATTCTTTTGCTAACCTAATTTTACTTTGACATTGACTCAATGTCCTTAGCTTAGACGTTCTAGGTATTTACAATTGACAAGGATGACAGACCAAGACTAAATCTATATAAGTTGAGACAAAGGCCATCAAGCTAATAAAACATTCCACTTTTCGACAACAGTTAAAGAAAAATGATAGAAGAAAGGGTCAACATTTCTTCAAACCAGATTCACTATAATTCTTTTTCTTCTTCACTCACTCTCGTACGTACATGATCCCTATGGAGTATATCTCACAGAAGAATTCTATGAAGTGCTCAAACCCTTTTGGCATTCACAAGTATGAGAAAACACCAGATCCAAAAAGGAGAAGGGTCAACATTCTTCAAAAGAAACTCACTAGAAATCTTTTTCTTCTTAAATTCACTCTCCTACATGCATTTACCCAAAACCCCTGCTACTCAACTCACAAAATAATTTAATAATTTAAATTATTAAATTATTTTCAATAAGTGGTTATCCAGTGTATTGATGATTATCCCCGGCCGAAGAATTCTCTGCAGTGATCAAAACGTTTTGGCACACAAATGTGAGAAAACTCCATATCACAAAGCCAAGGGGCTTAGGAAAAGATAATTAATTTCAGGGAGAATGAAATGGACAAAGGAAACAGAACGAATAGTTAAATCATCCTACGCGATGGCTCATCATTTCAATTCCCCTCCCAGTCCTACAAGCTTCGAATCGTCCTTCAAGGTCAAAAGTTCTATTATGCCTCCCTTCCCAATGTCGAGTATCAGTTTACAGGTCCTACTTATTATCGAACTCGACCTCTGTACTAGAAACAAAAACAGAGCCTAAGTACCACATGGCCTCTCCATGTCAAACAATCCAATTTATTTTTTCGTTAAAACTGCTTGTTACATTAATCTACTCGATATGCTCGCTCACTCCATACACTAGATTTTTTCAACTTTCCTTCACCACCAAATAACAACAGTATAACTCAATCTAACCCGCTCAAGATCATGGATTTGCTTTAAAAGCTATTTCATTTCAGTGTGAATAGAAGACGATGCAGAAGTACTTCGTTAACCACAAATTCTGTTGATAACTCATGATTTTAATTGAACTTGATTTTAAAATAGGAGTATTTTTTTAAAATTGGAAAATTTAAGAGAGGGAAAATTAATACTGGTAAAAATTATGATTTATGAGCAGATACAATATGATTTACATATAGTCAAGTAAAATTATCACTTCACACAATATAATTTATCAAGTAAAATTATCACTTGAAATAATAAACCTATGGGCAAGCTTCTATACTGATGTGATGTAGATATGTGTAAATTTTATATTATTTTTATTTATTTGAAAAGCTAATTTTTAATAAATAAATATTAATTAATTAATTAATTATAAGAGTTTTATTTTATTAGAAGTGAAAGCACAAAAGTCTCATAGTACTTTTCTATATTTTATGGATGATAAATTAGGTAAACCATAAACCTTAGCCAACAACAATTTTAAAAAACTTTACATATGCTTCTAAACCACTTAAATAACAAGAACTCGACCAACTAAACAATCGGTTATATATAATTTTAATTTTATAATTTTAATATACATATATTATTTTTCAGAATATTATAACGGAGTTTCCCCTATTGAAAGCCTAGCTATGGCTAGGCTTCTGTTGTACAAGCATAAGCTCAATAGCATAGGAGATCATAGACTTCCTAAGCTAGCTTTAAATTCCAGCCAAAACCACCTAAGGCCTAAACGAGGTTGGTATAAAGACACTAGGACCTGGTTAAACCATTGAGAGATCGACCAGAATGTTGCATTGCAAAATATCAATAACATTAAAAAAAAATGTTACTTCTAAGTTCAAAGAAAAAATGTGGTGTGAGAAAGATCTAGCAGCTAAAAGAAAATTAAGGTATTATAAGGAGGTCATCAACCCCACCTTAGAAGATCAAAGGTATCTCTCTGTTTTAACTAGCTCAAAGAAGAAAATTAATATAGCCAAGATTAGAAACACCATAGATGGAAAGGATTTGTCATCTCTTTGAGAATATGAACATTGAGGATGAAAATCACTTCCTCGTAGAGTGCCCTGCGTACAACCACATTAGAGCTCAATTTCATAATTTTTGTTGCAATACTGACTTTTCTAGCCTTTTAAGATGTCAAAATAATAGTGAGCTCGGAAGGATTCTCTCCAAGCTTTTTGAGCATAGGAATAAAATCTTAAATCAAATTAAATAACGCTTTTCTTTAGGTCCTATAGACCAAAGATTGGTCTCTAACCATCATCATCATCATCAATTTTAAAAAATATTCAGTTTTTTAAATATAATTTATTTTATTTTATAAAATTAAAATAAATAAATATATAGTTAAAATTGATTTAAAAAATAAAATAAATTTTTTTTCCCAAATTATATATATCTTCAAAAACTAAAATCAATTAATTTCAAATATTATTTAAATATTTCTTTGTTTCTTAATAAATAACTCTCACATATAGACAACTCCCTTTTATAATAGGTCTATAATTCTACCAATTGTGTAAATATAAACATCTCCCTTTTATAATAACCTCAATTATGTATAACAACCGCATCAACTGATTTAAAAAAAAAAATTATTCTAAATATATTTTATTTAATTTGCTCTAACTATTTAATCTAAATTTGCATTGGTTTTTATTTTTATTAATAAAATATATAAATGTTTGTCTCTACCATCTTTTCCTTGATGTTTTTCTTTTGGGTTAATTTTATAAAATAACTCAATCAACAAAATAAATTAATTAATTTAAAAATAACTAAAACATCTAAATTAATTAATTAATTTAAAAATAAATAAAACATCTAAATAAGTTAATTGATTTAACAATAACTAAAACATCAAGGAAAATAAATTACATTTAATATAAGTTTAAAAAGCAACTGAAAAACACACAAAGTATTACAGGGAGTTGGAATCCAGATCAAAAAAATTTAAGAAATTTTACAGTAACAGTGTTTAAATCATGATTTTGATGGTGGAAATAGATTCAGCACCATCAAAAACCTCTAGGGCTCCCAAAATATGAAAATTTGATAATTATAAGGTGGATTTAGAAAAATTTCTGCCAGATTTTCTTAAAATCTTACCGAAATTTTCATGATTTTCAAAGCAGTCCAGTTAGACTACAGCACTTATATAATTTAACAAAACAACAAAAGAAATTGAGCTTTTATAAAACCGAAGTTGATTGTTTTTTCTGCCTGGCTCCACCTTTTCGTGGGCTTTTTCCTACTTTAGAAAATAATTACAAGACAACTGACCTAGACAACTGACCTGGTTCCACCTTTAAGATGGCAGGGATTGAACCTTCGACAGAGCAATAGCAGGGATCTGAGCCTTGGAAGCTTACGACCCCATTCTGAAAATTGGGCTCTCCTGTTCCAGAGGCTTTGGCGAAGTCTTTCACACGCACTATATATCCCGCTTTCCTGAGTGAGACCATGGTCGAAATTCTTCATCCCTCAGCGTGGCATTGTGTAGATTACCCGATTGGCTAATCAGCGATGGAATCAATTTTTGCTCGGCCCTCGACTGGGGAGTCAACTTGTAACCAGCAAACCCTAAACCCTAACATAAAACCCCATACACCTCTTTCACACACCAATCTACCTCTTCAAAAGTAACAATTCCAACAGCCTATGAAGAAGTTGAAAGCTGAAAACCCCATGCCCCTGTTTCACACCATTCCACCGCTTCGACAGCAACAATTCCAGCAACCCAGGAAGAAGTTGAAAACAGATAATTGAACATCTAAACAAAGATTTTATCAACCCTACTCATTGCTTTTTTACTGGAAGGGAAAGGCTGGGCGCCATCTTGCTGAGGAATCGCTCCTTCAGTATAGATCTTCAATAACATGCAACATTCAGTACATACTGATTTCTCTATCCCTTAATTCCATTAATAGACACAGAAACGTCCAACAATGCCATACCAGCAATACATGCATAAACAGAAAAATTCAGAAAGGAAAAAAAATACCAAAACAGAAAAGACAAATACCATTGGGACAATCTACAAAATAAAACAGAAATAAATATCCCAATAAAAACCAACGGAAATCTGCAAAATAAAATAAAACGCAGAAAACTCAAATGAATAGTTGCAATTCAAACCAAAAGAAAATGAGCAGCGTGAAAAGGCTAAGCGTATAAAATGAAGAACAGTTGCAATTCAAATCAAAAGAAGATGATGAGCATGAGAAAGCTAAGTTGGCACTGCCGCTACGTGAATGCTCCCACTGTCGTTTCCACTCCAACTCAGAAATCAGAAACCTTCTCCTATTCCATCTTAGAAATTGTAAATTTCCAAAAATTACCATATCCACTTCCATTTGAGAAGCTTTCCATCTCAGAAATTGTAAATTTCCAAAAATTACCATATCCACTTCCATTTCAGAAGCTTTCCATCTCAGAAATTGTAAATTTCCAAAAACTACCATATCCACTTCCATTTCAGAAGCTGTCAGACCTAAAAATTGAATTGTATAAAGTTATATGGGGTGATGAGTTACTGGTAGCATTTAAAGATAGAGGAAACCCCATTGTTCCAACGGCTACATACAAAAAGCTTTTTTTCAACCGTGGGTAATAATAATAATAATGCCACACGACTTAAAGTGTGAAAAAGATAAACAAGAGTGGCTGCGGGGCAGCAAGTCCCTGCCGCCAGCCAGATCATGTGCGGTCATTCGTGATTATTTGGTGTCGAGTCAAATAAATCTTTGGCAAGGATATCAGTTCCTGACGCACATATATGATACGCCATATGATACCATATTGTTCAAAGAATCCCACTGTCTAAGATGGCAGCGATAAACAACATCTCAAACTTTGATTTAGTGAATAGCCAAACTCGATGATTTTACTCTGTCTTTGGACAAAATAAGGTTGGAAACGAGAATTCAATTACTTATTTAGCTGTAAAAACTCCACTAAGTCCTTGATTTGCAGAAGATGCAAAAAAAAAGAAATTCTTAGAGCCGAATGAATTATATTGAAAGTCAAGCTAGATTTCATGGAGCCGAATGCAAGCATATTAAGCAAAGTTTCCTTCAAATTTTCCAGAGCAAGCAAAGAGCTGTTCGAAATTTAAAAATGAAGCAAAGAATTCTTCGAAATTTCCAAATTAAGCAAAGATTTTTTCACGGAAATATATATCAAGCAACTAACATTAAAACTGAACAAAGAATTCGTTAGAATTTCAAAAGAACATATGATTCTAACAAAGCTTACACAGAACTTGTCTGAATTCAAATCTAACCAAAAGAAATCTTAGAAACTCAAAGTTTTGCAAATAATTCTCACGAATCCTTCGGAGCTTCCTTGGCAATGAAAAGAAATGATGGACACAGACCACCAAAAAATGAGAATTATGGACTATTGCTACTGCCCCCACCACAACTGGGCCCATCACAGATGACAAGTGGTGAAAAACAAATCACTACGTTGGCCCATCTATGGACCACTTGTCTACACGAACATAACACATCGATATAGCATCCCCGTGCATGTGCTTATAGTTGTCGATTTTTTATTAAAGTTTTGAGCATCATTCCTCAAGGTCGAGGTTTAACCACAAAACAAATACTTCCTTCTGCTCAGGTGCCAAGCTTGATGGGTTTTTGTTTTGCCAAAGTTGCCCTAGAGCTGCGGGTTTTATTTTGTAATTTTGCTTACAATTTTTTTGGAATACAGGGGTATCTCAGAAATATGGGTTTGTGGTCAACCTGCAACAACCCCGTACAATAAGAGAAATGCACTGGCTTTTGGTTTTCCTTACAATGAGGGGAATGCAGTGGTTTTCTGATATGCTGCCACTGCAACAAATAAAATAGGCTATTTAATGGTTTTGCTTTTTCTAAATCTTTATGCGAGCTCTCTGCCACAAATTCTTGTCACAGCTTCAGGACAAACCCGATACCGGATTGGTAGGGTTGGAATTAAATCTGCCGAGACACAGCGGCAAAGCTGGCTTTCTGAAGGTCGTGAAGATTTTGGAACGTTGGTGGAGATGGACGTGCAAATATGAATAGCAGAAGGCAAAGCTGGCTTTCTGAAGGTTGTGAAGATTCTTCAACATTTCCCTGAAATTCAGAATGCCCTGAGAATGGTATTGTCACTGGTGTAATTTGTGATGTACAAGATTGGAATGATGGGAATTCATGCATTTGATGCCTTTCTAGGTCATGAGGGTATTCAGTTGAAACTAATCAGAAGATTTCAGATGGCTTGCAGTTCTACATTGTTTCAATGCAATCAAGCTATTGGAATGTTAAAGCATCTTTATTCTCCAAAATCATGGCAGGTTTTAGGCGATTCTATTGTGAGGTCTGCAGTGGTTAGCTTCATGGCAAGTAATTAGGGTACGAACTCAAATATATCCCGCCAAAGTTTACAGTGATTCTCTGAAGAAATAACTATTGTATAGCCCCAAAAACATGGCAAGAGTTGATGTGGTTCTTAAGGTTTTGATCTGTGATTTTGGGTAACTAACCTTTCTAGCTCAAGCAGGTAAACGCAGGGCCAATCCGCAAGACCTTTCATGGTAGGGTTTACAGTGGTTCTCTGGGATTTACGGTGATTCTCGGTGAATCGTTATGATATAGAAGTAGCTATAATCCCCAACCACTCTCTTCCAAGAATTCTTGACGCCGTAGTCCGACACTGTGTACCAGGTAAGTTTCTTCATGCCTCTGCTGCCCCCATTTTATCACTTGGCACCAGTCGGTGTGGTTACAACATAATTTTGTAGCTGAGTTAGGTTGATAGTAGCTAAGTTGCCAGATATTAGAAATGGGAACTCTACAAGAAAATAAACACATACCCAGATATACAAAAAAAATATTCAATCTAATATTGTATATTCAAAAAATTACCGAACAGAGGATGTCAGAATAAACATTGCATTTTTTAGATAGCGCAATTTGAAAATTTAATACTGTAGATAGCACGTATTGATCAGGGTATGATCAAGGAAACATCAAAAAGTCTGCATAATAAACATTGCATTTTTTAGATAGCGCAATTTGAAAATTTAATACTGTAGATAGCACGTATTGATCAGGGTATGATCAAGGAAACATCAAAAAGTCTGCATAGTAGAAACTATAGAAATTACCAGAAATGAAACGATTAAACTTGGTATACATTCGGAAATTGCAGAGACAGCTCCAAAACTCACTGATGCTCCTGATGAAAGCGGTGGTCTGCAAAGCGGTGGTCTGCAGGTATTTCTTATCCTGATGAAAGTTGTGGTCCGCAAGTATGGAAGACGATGTGCAGGTATGGAAGAGTTATTTACGCAGACAACTCCAAAACTAGCTGATGTTCCTGACGAAAGCGGTGCTCTGCAGGCGGTGCTCTGTAGATCCTGAAAAAAGTTGTGGTCTGCAGGTATGGAAGACGATGTGCAGGTATCGAAGAGTTATTTATGCAGGTATTGAAGACTTATTAGCCCAGATGTCACAAAACACGGGCGGTCGAAAAACATGTGTCAGCAAATCTTACCAGTAGATATGACTATTCTCTATTCTTATAAGGGTGGCATGATGAAATGTATAAACACTATAACATTTGTTGCTATCGAATTAATGCTAACATTAGTTCGATTAGTTCGATTTCTGAAATGCAAAATGAAATATAGTATAAGTTTTTTCCTTCTCGGCCTCGGGAAGAGGCCAAATAAGACCTCAAAATTTCTTATTCGCTGAAATATCGGCCGGAGCAATCTCATACGCTGACCAAACGGTGCACTGGATGAAACATTGGGTTACAGAGATTTATATACTTCGGTTTCAGTGAATAAACTAATACTAATATCGTTTTCGATTACAAGAGTCCCTGCCATGCCGCAGGCGGCAGGGACTAATAATGTCTGTAAGTTATAAGAGCAATAATGCCACACAACTCCAAAGTAGTGAGTAGAGTGTGGATAATGCCTTTGAAACTCAAATGGCTGGAATTATTTTACCAAAAGTTGAATTTAAAATTTAGTGAAAATCAAACCTTACTAGTTTACATTGTGTAAATTTAAAATTATAATTTATAATATGATAAGATGAGCATACACAAATGTTGAAGGCTATGTAGTCATTACAATTATTACTCTCACTCTTGATTCGGTTGACAATTTAAAATGGTAATGGGATACTTTATCAAAGGAAGTTCAAAAAAAAATTAGCTTCTTAATTTTTGCAATTTTTATTGTTATTGATTTTATTAGAAATCTTGTCGATTATAAAAAAGAATAAAATGATTTTTTTATCATAAAGTTTGTGTAAGTTATCTTTCCATCAAAGAATATTTTCATTCTATGTAAAATTTTATGTATCAGTGTAGTGGGGTGTATGATTCTATGATGAATAAATTTCCATATGATCTTATGATGAATAAATTTCCTCTTGTTGTTGCAACAATTATATTAGAAGAACTTGAAGGTAGAGGAAATAAGATTAAGAAAATGAGTCTTACACATTGATCAAATAATTGAAAGAGTTGGTGGATGTTTACAATACTTCAAGCTTTGGAAAATCTATTTATTCTTTACAAAAGTTTGTATATACTAAGTTTCCAACAGTAGTGTTGGTACTCATGATTTTGGTTGTAAAATAAAGGCTAGACCTAAAAATGATGTGCAAAAGCACCAACATTCTTGTTAGTGTCACAGGAAGAAACCTGCCACATTTTAGCACAAAGGATTTCAACAGAAGAAGAAAAGAAGTTTTCTCAAGTATAAATCCAACAATAAGGTACATTGTTTTCTTTGCAAGTCCTTTGGTCATCCACTTGCCCTTCGAAAGACAAAGGTAGTAGAAAATTTAAAGCATTACTTGCATATCCTAACTATGACCCTTCAAATTATGATTTCGTTGAGTAACCTGATAATTCCTCAAATGAAGAATTCACTCTCTTATGAGACAATTTCAATCTTTGTGATCCTTTGAAATGTGAGGACAATGATAACTTGCTTCATGTTTACTATGACTTTCCTAGTTCGTCCCTCTCTATATAATGTAGAAATTATGGTGTAGTTTTGCAACTTCTCATGAAGTTTTAATCAAAATCACAAGGCACAAACCTACTCTATTGATCTGCGGAATTAAATTCACAATTTAGAACATCAATAACAAACATGCAATGAGAAATAACACACATGCACACAATATTTTTTCTAGGGGAAAGAAACTATTAAAAATCCCTTTGCCTACTTGCATTAATATGATGAATAGAGATGTATTACAATTTCTTTGCTCGACTAAGCACAATCTGCAAGTGAATAATCTATCTCTCTGCTCACCGAGAAGCTCTGACCCAAAATTAGTCAATTTCTGCCTGTGCTTGAGCCCCTATTTCCTTATGCAATTCCTTGATAAATTAGGCCCCTATTATTTAGGAATTTCTCCAAACTGGATTGTGCAATTCCCAAGTTTGATCATCGGAGTACATGCAACACCTGTACATTCAAGACTAGTCTACAATTGATGTTACGTTGCCTTGGAATCTCCACCGCAAATGAGGAAATCGAATTCTCTGCATGCACTAACTATTTTGGGTTGATTGATCAGTTCACTGGATGATCACTGAGTTTTATTGAAGTCCCACTACACAACTGACCTTCCACTAGTTCCTTAAATAGTTGGAACTAGTTTAACTGTAAACAACTTGAGATCACTGACCTTGATTGCTATAAATTAGAAATCACACATCCTTAACTGAACTCTAACTCCTCCAACTCGAATTTACTAAGTAAACTAGGTGACACAAGCCTTGTCACACAAGTTAACTTCATCCAAGTTGTATGTTGATGCGGAAATTCGAATTTTCTTAATTAATCAAGCAGAAATCAAATTGATAATTTATTGTTGCATTTTTTAACGTATGAGTTTTAATCTCAATTCACTGAATTACATGAGAGTGTTGAAAGCATTCATCCATGGCATACCGAGCAATTTATTACTTCTTCCAATGTTATTTCCTCTCTTCAAGAATACATTAGCCTCCTTTTGTCACACTAAAACACATGGTATTATCTACTTAGTCACACTCTCCATCTATTCACACCTCCTCTTTCTCATGACAAGTCACAGTAGAAAGAGTAAAAAATGAGAAAATTAAGGCTAGATAGACCACAAAATATTACAAAGAGAGAATCTCAAGCCCAAACAACAAATCATATCGAGGCAAGTTATAAATTGAATATCTGGAAATTCAAAATTAGTGGTTTGCGTCAAATTCCTATTAGAAAATTACAAAAAATGAAGCAAAACCACTTAAGACATAGTCAAATATACAAATGACACACCACCCTATTAAGCCAACCCGTAGTAGCATATTTTGAGATGAAGACTTAGCACAGATGCCAGAACTAGAAATTTTTTTCATTTGAACATATGGTTGGCCATAATTAGTTACACAACTAACAACCACATAAGAAAAAGTGGTTGATATACATTGGCACCATTACCTTTTGAAAGGTGGAAAACGGTGCTAATCAACATCTACCAACCACTTTTACTTGTGTGGTTGTTTCTAGTTGACAATTGGCATATGTGGAGAAGATTAATAGATCATGGTTGATTAGGGTTGAACATGGTTAACCATGGTTGACAATGGTTGACCTTGGTTGACTATAGGCAACCATGGTTAACATATCATCGACTATTGGTGACTATGGTAAACCACATTTAACATTATTTAACTATGATAGTCTATGGTTGGCCATGTTGACTTTAAGTTAGTGACCATGGTTGAGTATCGATGACTCTAAAAGACAATAGTTAGCTATGTTTAACTATAATTGCCTATGGTTTATTATGTTTGACCATTGTTGATAATGGCTCACCATGGTTCAGTATAATTGAATGTGTTGACCATATTGAACATGTTGAGAATGGGGCAACATAGTTGTCTATCATTGACTATGGTTGATTATGTTCAACATATGTTGGACATATGGTTGATTATAGGTGACCATGTTTGTGCACATTTAACGCTAGTTAATTATGATAGATTATGCTTAACCATATGACTTTAAGTGACCATGGTTTATTGTAGCTAACTATGAAAGACTATAGTTGGCTATGTTTGACTATAGTTTCCTACGGTTAATTATGGTTAACCATTACTGATGATGGTTCATCATGGTTCAGTACAATTAAATATGTTGACCTTTTTTAGAATGAGGAAGTGTGGTTATCTATGGTTGACGATGGTTGACTTAGGTTTATTATAGTTGACATATGAATAATTATGAGTTGATATAGTTGACCACATTTGACCATGTTGACTATGGTTCACCATGTTTGGCCATGTTGACCGTGCTTGGCCATGTTAGGCCATGTAGACTACATATATATGACCACAATTGACCATAGTTGACTATAATTTCTTATGAAAGGCTATAATTGACTATGGTTGACAACATTTGACAATGGTGACCAATGTTTCCTTCATGACCGTGATTGACTATGGTTGACTATAGTCAACCTTGGTTAACTATGGTTGATCAAGGTAGACCATGATCAACTATGGCAAACCATGTTGACCATGGATGAACATGGTTGGCTATGTATGACCATGATTGATTATGGTTGACCAAGGATGACCATGTTTGACTGTGGTTGACCATATTTGACCATGTAAAGTATGTATGGTCATATTTGAGCAAGATTAATTATGGTTGTCCATGAAAGGCTATAGTTGGCTATAATTGACAATGGTGACCATGTTACTCATTTAAACCATGGATGTCTATGGTTGACTATGGTTGTCTATGGTTTTCCATGTTGTCTATGGAATACTATATTGACCATGGGTGACTATGATTAACCTTAGTTGACTATGTATGATTATGATTGACCGTTTTTTACTATGGTTGCCATGGATGACCATGGTTCCCTATGTATGACTATGTTTGACCATGATTGACCATGATTGCCCATAAAGAAATACAAAACATACATAAAATACCTTAACACAATGACAAAGGACATACCTTAACACAAATTCCTTGTCACTCATAATTTTCCTAATATTGTTGGATGTTTGAAAGTCCTTCTAGATCATCTACTAGGACAAAAGTTGACTTTGTTATTATAGTCTTTGCATTTTGAGAAGTGAGAAGTAACTTGAAATATTAATATGCAATATTTGTAGTTGTGATTCTTCGAAGAGGTGTAAGTTGAAATTTAACATTTTAGATTATAATTTTTAATTATTATAATTCTTAATTAGATCATTATAATTTTTTAGCCGAGTTAACATTACATTACATTACTTAAAGTTGCATGAATTTACACCATATATAAAGATAAAGATAAAATATAGAGTGCCTCTAAGTGCAAAAATATAAAGATAAAAATTAAATGTTAATTTAATATCAAAAAAATCTAATTTAATATGAATAGAAAGTTAAATGAATATTAAATAGGAGATTTGTCAAATGATATCAAATGTAGTGGTTTGGTGAACAATTTAGTTTCAAGTTCAAGTATTTGGAGACATGTTGTAGCTATCTTTTTTGGGGCATTTATGAAATATTGTATCTAGTGTAATAGTGTGAGTAGATCTTTTAAAATTCCCAATTCTTCATAAATTCTTGTTAAAAACAAAAACACTTAATATTAAATTGTAAATATTAATTTTAGTAAAATTTTAAAGATATTAGTATTAATTTGGAGGAGGAGTTAGAAATACAAGTTTTTGATGTACTTTATGCATCTTCAACATGTAATTTTCATATTTATTAATAAAAATTATATTTATTAATAAAAATTATAATTTTTCCTTTTTGGAAAAAACAATTGGAGGATTGAGGAGGAGACGAAATGGCTAGGGTTTTTACTATGATTTTTGTCTTGCCTTTGCCATCAAGCTTCCACTCGAACTTGATGTAAACGAAAATTGTGTACTGGGAGATCAATTTATCCAAAGTAGGTATGAAGAGGATTTTGCAGTTTCTATTATTGTTTTGCACAGGATTGGATGTTGCCTTGCAACCCAAGAGTTTTCGTTGTTGTTGAGTTTACTACTGTGATCTCACTTGGGAGGTTTTGTTTACTATTGTGATATCACTTCGGAGGAAGGGACTCTTCAGGGTCACCCTAGAATTTTCCCACTTTAGTTGTAGATCTGATCCGTCATCTCTAAGATTTGGCTCATGCTTTGGAGGGCCTTTGGTTAAAATGTGCTTTCATGGCTCTTTTGACAGAGCCAGTCAAGAGGTATGCTTTGACATTGAACCCTCGAGCGATGTCCCTATGCTCCTCTGTCATTTTGTTCGTTGACAGGGCTGTGATGTTTATCCCAACCCCATGGCTCCCATATCCTATTTTTCTTGCAGATTCGGTTGAGGAACAATATGGTAAATCAGGTCTGATATGCTTCATGCCAAATATGGTACTAGAACAACATTCAGTGAAGCTAATTTCCAAACTTTTAGAAAGTCTCCAAGTGGAAAATCATTCCTCTTCGATGTTCAAGATTCATATCTAGTATGGAAGCTGAAAAATAAAGTGCAAAAGAGCTAGAGTTTTCCGTCAAATATTCAAAGTTTGATTTATGAAAAGCAAGTATTTACAAGACATACATCTATTGGCAAGATTATAATATCACTGGTAACTCAACCATTATCATAAATTTGAGATTGCTGGGTAGAAGTAGAAAAGTGGGAAGGTCTTCTCTCCACATAAACATAAATGAATATCCTAGGAAAACTAATGGACCTACTTCATTTAAGGATGCACTAAGGATGTATTAAAAGGGAAAATTTTCACTTTATCCCAACAATATTCTTATTTTCCTGGTCCCAACATGGTGGAGAAAATGGACACGATACAAGTTTTGGAATTTAAATTCCTAGATCTAAAGATTGATTTTGTCGATCTACAACACACAACATTAATATGTGGATTTAATGGCTTTTGGCTTAAACGAGAAGACCTATTTGGTTGGGTGTATTCTTCTTGGACAAAGAAGTGTGATATCTCTTTGTTCTCAAAAATTTTCTATGAGAGAAGTGTGATATCTCTTTGTTCTCAAAAAGTTTCTTCATAGTAAATTTTGACACACAACAAGAAAGGGACAATGCTATCAATGAAGGTTTGTGGTTCTCCGGTAGAGTCCGACTCTTTGTAACCCCCTAGTTTCCAAGCTTTGATGCAACAACTATGGTTGTAACAACAATGACAATGTGGGTAAGGTTACCAAACCTCTCTCTTCCATTCTGGAATCTTCCAGTATTAAAAAAAGAAAAACAACATAATTAAAAAAAAAAGATAAAATTAAAAATTAAAAAATAATTAAAATAATAAAATACTAAAATACAAATAATTAAATATGAGGGGTTTCCGCAGTGCATTATATTAGATATCATTTTTTGGATTCAACTGCGTTAAGTAAGTCATTCATCTATGACCATTTCCATGAGAGCTAGTCGTAACTGACTAATTTCTCATGATTCTTGAATAGTCCACTTAGCATTCATTGCATCGGACTATTCAAGAATCATGAGAAATTAGTCAGTTACGACTAGCTCTCATGGAAATGGTCATAGATGAATGACTTACTTAACACAATTGAATCCCAAAAATGATATCTAATATAATGCACTGCGGAAACCCCTCATACTTAAATACAAAGAGTAAATGAAGCTCTACTTGAATGGTTCATGAGGCACAATACTTGCTAAGGTTTTGCAAATGGGGTAGCAAGCTAAGTGGGCTTAATTGTGGGGAAAAATCCACAGTTAAGCGCGCTTGAGCAAGAGGATTTCTGGGATAGGTGACATCTCGAGAAGTCCTAGTTACCGGGTGCAAGCCCCAGAAGTGATGGTTGACTCTATGTGATTCATTTCACTAGTTTCAATCCCACCTCTTCACCCCTGTGAGCATCACCCAATGCAATGAGTGCTAAGTGGACTATTCAAGAATCATGAGAAATTAGTCAGTTACGACTAGGTCTCATGGAAATGGTCATAGATGAATGACTTACTTAATGCAGTTGAATCCCAAAAATGATATCTAATACAAATAATTAAAACTCGGACAATTTAAATTAAAAAATTAAAATTAAAAATAAAATTTAAAAAGAACATTAAAATAATAATTTTAAAACAATAAAAATTTAAATTAAAAAAAAAAAAAAAACTATGAAAAATACAACATTTAAAAAAAAAAAAATCGTTTTTTTTTAAATTAAAAATATAAAATTTTTGAAAAAAAATAAAAAATAAAAAAACACATTTTTTAATTTAATATATATATATATATATAATAAATTAAAAAATTAAATTTTTTTTTAATAATAATAATAATAGATTTAAAAATTGGGTTTTAATGGCCGCCCTAGGGTCGCGGCGCTCGGCCGAGTGCTGCTGCCCTTAGGGCAGCAAGGGTAGATTCCCAAAATCAACCCCAGCCACCCTAGGGGCCGCGTATTGAAATTTGCGACAAGAAACAATAAAATTGGCATCCATAAACAACACACACACTGGTGTGGGATCACATGTCACACAGTGATGGATGCTAGCAACACATTAGTGTGCAACCAATTTTTAAATAAATTGGAAAATTAATTGTTATATCTCATAACAACTTGTAATAGTTAACTAAGTGTGATAGACTTAGTTAGCTAAAGAATTTTGAATTGCGGGTTAAAGGATAGGCATGTAGAGTGATTCTATTATTAACAGGGTCCAGTTGCAGTTGTAGCAATAGTGTAGTGTGAGTGGGATCAATTAACTCACATTAATTGAGTTAAAATCAGTTTAACTAGTTCTAATTGTTTGATGAGCTAGTGGAAGATCAAGTGAATTAAAATAGATTTAATTCACTAGTAGTGACCTACCAAGTAATTGATGATTTACTATTTATAGCTGCATGCATGCTAATTCTAGTGGAGACTAAGTTGAGACAAAGGTTCAAGGCAAGTAAACTATCAGTTGTATTTTTAACAAACTGTCGAGATGCAGTTATATAACCACATGAAGCCCATGATGAATTGCACAGTGAAGGAAGGTTGATTATCTTATTTAATATGGATTAAATCTTGCCTATGGATTGCGTGAGCAAGGCCAGGAGAAGGAGGGGCTGAGAATTGGCTAAGTGTTGGTCAATTTTGCCTAAGAATTGCGAGACATTTTTTAGCAGGATCAGAGTGAGACAATCAGGATAGTGCTGAATTTTCTCAATGTGAGAAAGCATTGTATTGTTTCATGATTCTTTGACTATTTATAATACATGATAGAGGGATTTTGAGCAGGTGCTTTCCCCAAGAACATCTTGTGTTGTGTGATTGATAGTTTCCTTTCTCTTACTTGCATGTGATTGAGCAATCATGTTTTAAATTCCGCAAACATTGTAGAAGGATTCAATATCTTGCTTTAGTACATTGCATGATCATATTGAGTCCATTGATATAATTTCTACATGGTATTATAGCTATGTTAGAGATTTTCTAGACTGCGGGACTCGACCGACGGGCGGTGGGAGAGCTCAGCATTCTTGTCGCCCGCCGGCCGAGCCCCGTAGCCCCAGGGTGGCAGCCAAACTCATTTGTTTTTTAAATATTTTTTTGTTTATTTATTTATTTTAATTTATTTCATATTTTTAAATTTATTTATTTTATTTTTATTTATATATATTTTTAAAATTTATATTTAAAATGTTTTTATTTTTTATTATTAAAAAAAAATTAATTTTTAATTTTTTTTTTCAAGTTTTTATTTTTTATTTTAAAAAAAAATTGATTTTTATTATTATTATTTTAATCTAAAATTGTATTTTTCATAAAATTATATTTTTCATATATTTATATATTTTTTGTAATTTTAATTTTCTTTTTAAATTATTATTATTTTTTTTCTTTTTAAATTTTTTTTTTTTTAAATTTAAATTTGTAAATTTAAATTATTTTTATTTAATATTTTCTTTTTTCTTATTTATTTTTTAATTTTTTAATTTTTTTAAAATTTTTATTTTAATTATTTTATTTAATCTTTTTTTTAATCATGTGGTTTATTATTATTATTATTTTATAACTTAAAAAAATGTTTTTCTATTTTAGGTTAATTTTTATTTTGTTTTCTTTAAATTGTGTGTTTTTTTGAATTTTTCCCTTTTGAATTTTATTTTATTTTATTTACTAGTGATATTTTATCTTTAATACCATGCCTAAAAATCATTGGAATTTTATCTTCATGAACATGATATTTTATCTTTAATGTCATCCCTTAGATTTTTAAGGCTTTCTAGAGACAAAATAATAGATTATCTTTAATACCATGCCTAAAATCATTGGAATTTTAAGACTTGATATTTGATCTTTAATGTCATGTTTATCGTTGAAATTTTAAGGTTTTTCAAAGTCATGATATTTTATCTTTAATGTCATTATTAAAAGCACACAAAATTGACGACTTTATTCCACCGTCAACACTTTTCGTTTTCAGGTTGTTTTTTGCACACACAAAATTGGCGATGTTATTCCACCATCAACACTTTTTGTTTCGAGGGTGTTTTTTCAAGAAAAAAATTGGTTTTTAGCATAATCTTAAAAAATGTTGAAATTTGACCCTAAAAAAATGCATTCTTGAAGACACACTTTTCATTTTTGGGTTGTTTTTTCATGTTTTTTTAGTTCTTTTGGGCTAGAGTACTCGTTTTGAGGTAATAGTTCTCGTTTGATCGATAACTATGTTCAAACACAAATATAACATCAAAGGACAATATTACTTTTGCTAGAATTTGTGTTGAGATGGACCGAAGTAAGGGTCTTCAGATCATCTCCTATTAAAACATGAAAGTTTTGAATGGTCACATGTGCTCAATTATGAAACACGACTTTTAGATGCAAACATTGTTTCCAAACAGGGCATTTGCAAAATTCCTACCCTCAATTAAAAAAGGCTCCAAAAAAGAAAAAAAATGGCAAGGTCCTAAGCAGAGGGCTTGGTAGTTTCGAAATAATACATAAGAGGAAGATGAAGAGCTAGAGGAAGATAATCAAATCCCAGAAGAATGGACTCAAGATAATGGAAGGGAAGAGATCAATAATATTCCAAGAGAAGACATCCAAATGGGGATGGCTTCAAAGGAGATCATTATCTCTAATAAGACGAGTGAGGAAGTGCACTTAGAAAAAGAGGCAGGGGTAATAAAGTGCTCCCATATATCTGAAAGTTCAAATTCGGTCAAAGAAGTTCCTCCAAAAGCATCAGAAAATTACTTGGAAATAATTACATCCACTTCCAACAAAGAGGTTTGGAGAAAAATGGAAAGGAAAATAGGAAAAAGGAGAAAATAAATTATTTGTATCATACTATTTATGATAGTTCTTTAGTTGTTTGGTTGATGTTCATTAAATGTCTGTGGGTATATACAGAATGTAACTTTGTCCTTTTTAAAAAAATTGAATAAAGTTACAATTTTTTCTTTCAGAAAAAATAAAATAAAAATAAAAATAAAAAATCAAGAATGAGAGAAAAAAGTAAAATTTTAGAGAAATATTGAATAGTAAAGAGAAAAAAATAAAAATTCAAACTTAAATTAGAATACCAATCATAAAATTATAAAATTGAATGTTGCTATGGGTACTTGGAGTCCTCGAAGGTTAGCGGGGGTTCGGGGCAGGTTCTGGAATCCTTGTGAAATTCAACCGAGTGAGTGGGAAAGAAGTGTTGTTGGGGCCTGTGGGTAGTGTTGAGTTTGCAAAAAGGAACCCCGCAGGGAGGAGTCTAGAGAGTCTGGACTGGATTGCATATCAATTAGGGAGTCTGTGTAGGGGTCTGGTCTTATGTCAGTCGAATTGTCAAGTAAATGTTGGGCCGATTTCCAACTTCAAGGCACCGACTAAGAGAACAAGGGTTCTCAAACTCGTCCAAGATCAGTGCAAGACAGATGGTTATGGAATGGATTATCTCAAGGAAAATGCGCGAGGTGATGGTTATATATGGGTGCATGGTCTTAACAATTCTTCTGTTTGCGAAGTCCTTTCAGGTCAGTCTAATTCGCTTTCTCCTCTACCTCCCGCTCTGTTGGTGATAGCCTCGGAGAGGGCACCGGAGGAACTACAACTGTTGGCATACTTTGATTTTCAAAGAATGAAGGTCGAGGCAGCGGATGGTAGGAGGGGCCGCTGTGGAAGTGGTAACCCGAGCAGAGGGAAAAGGAAGGCCCAGGCTTCCACCATACGTCCTCAAAGGAAAATAGGTAGGAGAACTAGGGAGGAAAATATGCAGAGCCTGTTGCACGCTTACAATGTAGGCTCTCCAGCATAGGTGAAAGTGTAAATTTCGAGATGGGAAACAAAATTGAATGTGAGGGCAATAGAGGAGTTGATCCAAGCAGAAGTTTGGGAACCCTTGGTAGTACACCCAAGACATACTCGAGGCGAGATGAACTTGTTCAAACAGGTCGTCCAAACCTACTGGATTATGAAAAGCTTCTTTGCGAGATCAATGACAGACATGCAACAACAACAAGAAGTACCTCACCAGCCAGGCCATCACCAGCCACTGCAAGAAGAGTCGAGCCTGTCAATCATTCAGAAGGAAATTCAATCACTCCAAGTGCAACTGTTCCACCATAATGTTCGTCTCGGACACATGGAAAAACAATTGTAGAGTATGCAACAACACAAGATGGTGGGATCGAGTGCTAAGGACACGACCCAAGTGGATTCATCCAAAGATTTACTTCTGCAAGTCATGGAGTTTTAGGAAAATTTTAGTTGTTTGGTCTTAATGATTTTGGATAGCATTTACATTTACAGTAGAAAGAATAAGCGGACAATAGACATGGTAGCTTTTAAATCTTGGTTGGACATGCTGAAACTATTTAATTTTGGATGGCTTATGATGTTGATCAGTGACTAAAAGACATGGTTTTCTACGGACAGATTGTGGTCACCAAATACATATTTTATAACCTACTTTACATATGATAAATAAAAAAGTATTACCAAACTTAAAAATATATATTTATAATAAGTTTTCCATACAACCTATACTGATATTTTAATACTTAATTTTAATATTGTTTATAATTACTTCTTTCTTTTTATCTAATTTTTTAATTTAAAAATTTAATTTTAAGATTTTTATTAAAAACCATCATCACCTATGAAATATAATAAGTTTTTAAATTAAAAAATATTCAAAATTTTAATTTTAGCTTTCCATTAAAAAAAAACATAATCATCTAAATAAAAAAACATAATAATTTTTTATTGATAAATAATTTATTAATAAATAATACATTAAAAAGTAATAAAAATGAAGTGTTATTGTGTAATATCAAGTTTATTACACACTAAACCAATAATAATTTAATTATAACTAAATAGTCTATACTTATTCTTTTTAAGATATTTTTTTCCCATAACATTAAATGAGTCACATCATGCCCATTTAGTGGCAACAACATTATCTGGTTTTATCATGGTTTCTTACAGGGAAAGTGAATAGATGTATAAAATTCGAATCACCATATATATATATATAATTGGCGTTGTTTAGCAATTTGAGTGTCTAGAGCGTTGTATCTATTCTTTCGGTTGAGTAACAAAAAGTTATATCAACAATTGTCTCAAAATGTGTAAAAAGAGGCTATTAGATTTGTTAATTTGGAAAATTTGTATGAGAAAGACATTTGTATATACGTATGACATATGTTTTGCATTTCCAAAAATAACAAGGTCAAGTTTTGAAGATGAAAAGTCATACATTAAATTTCAGCTTTATTTAAAACTAACTATTACCCACATCCTAATTGAAAACCGTAAAAAAAAATATTTATGTTTGTTTTATTGTTTATGCATTTTAATTTAAAATAAAGCTATTGTTTGGTGGTTTTATAAATTATTTCATTTTATGTAAAACAATGTACGTTGCTCATTCTCTTTTTTTTTTTCACCTTCTAACTTTCATCATAGAATTTAAGTTTTATATTATAATAAATATAAAATATACTTTAAAAAACATTTAAATATGATTCTTCTAAAAAAATTCACGAGTGTTTACCAAATTTATTGTTATTATAATAATTAGCTAATTAACATAATTTTTAATTATTATTTATGTTGTATAGCAATAATATTTTTAAATATGCTTTGGTTATTGTTTAAATATGAATCCATATGAATAAAATTTGGACGATAAAGTAACTAAAAAAACATTTTCTTAATTAAATTTGATTAAAACACACAAATCTCTTCCATCCCATATTATTTCATGCTTCTCGTGATGCTAATAAAGATTGATTCAATGATGCTAATAAAGACTGATTCATTGAAACTCGCTATCATAATTTTCAGAGAGCATGTATAAAGTATTTATTTGGCGAGATATCATAATTAAAAAATACAATTAAAAAACTTAAATGCATAAAGCTAACTATCTAACTACCCTATGTGGTCAAAAGGTCAAATACTACAAGAAAAAAGAACATTAGTGAGGGTCATGCTTGTGGCGAACCTTTAAGGTCCATCACCAATGTCACATATGGTGACGGTCATTAAAAAACCGTCACTGTAAGTGTATATAGTGATGGTCCTTTATGGTCCGTCACCAAAGACATTTTCAATGACACTTTTGGTGAGGGTTGTTAAAGGCCCATCACTAATTCTCTCTTTGGTAACACTTCTAGCGACGAAATTTTAATGACCCTCACCAATGCTCTTTTTGTTACTTTTGGTGACGGTCAAAAAATGTCTGTCATCATTGATCACTAAAAACCGTCACTGTAAGTGTATATAGTGATGGTCCTTTATGGTCCGTCACCAAAGACATTTTCAATGACACTTTTGGTGAGGGTCGTTAAAGGCCCATCACTAATTCTCTCTTTGGTGACACTTCTAGTGACAAACTTTTAATGACCCTCACCAATGCTCTTTTTGTTACTTTTGGTGATGGTCAAAAAATGTCTGTCATCATTGATCACTAAAAACCATCACTGTAAGTGTATATAGTGATGGCCCTTTGTGGTCCGTCACCAAAGACATTTCACTTTTTGTGAGGGTTGTTAAAGTCCCATCACTAATTCTCTCTTTGGTGACACTTCTAGTGACGAACTTTTAATGACCCTCACGAATGCTCTTTTTGTTACTTTTGGTGACGATAAAAAAATGTCCGTCATCATTGATCATTCCAATGAATTTTTGATGATGCTATTTTCCTGTTAATATATTTTTTGTCAAAAGATAATGATTTTATACCATTATTATGGAGCATTTTTTATAATATGTCCAAGGCCATAGTGGTTAGGGTCAGTCAATTTTTTAAGAAGTATTAAGTGTGTATCATTTCCCTCAAGTAATGACTAGTCGAATAGAGATTTCCTATGAGTCAACACATGATTCATATCTATTAAGTTTATTATCTAGCAAATTCCATTTAGATAAAGTTCCACTATTGTGTGTAGGAAATATATTATTTAATACATAATCGAGCTCTGACAATTCTATTAATGAGAAAGACCTAACGATCCTCAACAATCTGGACACACCTTAAATTAATGCTTTGGCACACACTAACATTTCTTAGCACCCCACGTGTCTTGGAACATCTTTGTACCTAGAACATCTTGTGATGACATTGACGCCAAAGCACATGGTGGCATGTGCTAGCACAACATGGAACTCTCCTAGCATGTGTTGGCATGTTGCATATAGTCCCTAGCATGCCCTGGAACACCTTGGTTGAATGCATTGACATACATTAGCACTTGGCACACAATGCCACTTGGCATGTATTGGGACCTATTATTATTGTGCCTAGCATTCCCCTTTTCAAAAAGATAAATTCCTGACTTACTAACCCTCTTATTGGTTATTCCTTTTGTTGCCTTGACACATATTGATATAACCTAGCACCCTGTGCCACATCCTTAGCACCTAGCATGTATTGGCATATCTTGGCACTATTAATTGGCACATGATATAATTAGCACACCCTGGAACTCCCAAGCACACTTTGGGAATTCTTAACATGCCTTGATATTCCCTAGCATGCCTTACCAATGCTTAGCATACCTTGTCACTCCCACCTTGGCATGACAACTAACACTGACCATTAACACTAGTCTCTGGCAGTACACGTTCCTCATATTCATTGACTTACATGAATTTTTACCAGTGCTCCCTTAATGTTTTTTCCTAGTACTCCTTAACACTCATCAACATGCGCTATCACTCTCTAGCACACCTTAGCACTCTTCAACATTCCCTTCCACTTCATAACGTGCATAAGACTAGTCCCTGACACATATTGGCACTTGGCACGTGTTGGCGCTTGGAAAGTCTTAGCATATATGGAATACGTTGAGATGCCTTGGTATGATTTAGCATGGTTTAATATTAAATTTATTTGTGATGATCAATTGTTGGAAAGTAGATGAGAAGCAACAAAGGAATACTTGGCACTTAGAATGCACTAAGACTTTGCACTTGGCACCTATTGCTGCCTAGTGTTAGTGTGCCTAGCATGCCCCTCTTGGAAAAGGTAAATTGATGATTTATTAACCCTCTTATGTGTTCATTTCCTTGTAGTTTAACTTTTTTCTCCCTTTTGTTGTCTTGAAAGTCCCTGACACGCATTGACACACCCTTGCACATCTTGGCATGCCTTATCACTTGGCACATATTAGCATGTTTGACATGTATTCCCACTATCTGGCACATCAAGGGGGTGAAGAGAGATGTAGTCCTAAAGTAGGTCGAGTACGAGGGCCGAGTAAGGGTTGTTAAAGGGAGGTCATGATCATCCTCCAAGAGCAAGATCATCATGTGAGGGTTTAGAAGAATGTTGCATACCTTAATGGTCGGTTTGCGCTAGGAAGTAGGATGGCATATTGTTGATTCTCTTCTGGCAGATCAAGCTTAAGAGAGGTTTCTCATGAGAATCTGGGCATGTGATTTCAATGGTGTCTTTGTGTGAAGGCCGCATCAAATTTTGAAATGTTGAAATTTGCAACAAGAAATAGTGAGATTGGAAACCAGAAAGGACAAAAAAAAAAAATGCACCCACACTGGTGAGGAATTTTGATGCACCAGGAGTGAGGAATGTGGGGCGTCTAATTTATTTTTCCCTTAAATAAATTGGACAATAAATTGTAATTTCATCTCATAACAACTGGTGTCAGTTAATTAAGTCATGATGACTGAGTTGGCTCAATAAATTCGAGTTGAGGGTCTAATATGAGGCATCTAGAGGGATTCTAATATTTTTGGGGTCTAGTTGAAGTTGATGCATTAGTGGGGTGAAAGTGTAATTAACTCAAATAAATGAGTTAAAATCAGTTTAACTAGTTCTAACTAAGTGATGAGCTAGTGAGAGGTCCAGTGAATTAAATTAGATTTAATTCATAATGAGTGATCAATCAAATAACTGATAATTCACTATTAATAGTTGCATGCATGTCAGTTTCGAGGAATACCCAGTTGAGACAGAGGTTAAAGGGAACATAACTATCAGTTTTATTAAGAGAAAGTTTCCCATGTGCAATTATAAAGTCATTGGGATGCCATGATGGATTGCGCAATCTAGGAAAACTGATTTTCCTAATTAATAAGGAGTTAATTCCCGAGGAATTGCATGAGAAAGGCAGGCTGAAGTAAGGATGAGAATTGGCTAAGTACTAGACTGAGTTTTCCTAGATCAACGGGAGACAATTGACAGAGTGCTGGAGAATCTCATGAGAGATTAAGCATTGTATTGTTTCATGATTCCTTTAATTAATACACTATAGAGATAGAGGGGTTTTGATTAGTTGATTTCCCCAAATACATCATGTTGTTGTGCGATTGATAATTTATTTCTCTTACTTATATATGATTGTGCGATCATGTTTTGTTTTCGTAAATTGTAGGAAGGATTCAGTATCTTGTTTTAGTAGATTACAAGATCAGATTGAATCTCGTTGGTTAGATTTTCTACATGGTATTAGAGCAGGAATTTTTTGGGCGGCGAGTTTGTAGAGAATATTTGAATATTTTGGTGTAACATTTTCAAAAACAAATAGAATATTTGGATTCCTTGCGAAAATATACCCAAATGGAAAAAAAAAATAGGTCAAATCGGAGCTCAGATGAGGGAGATATCATCAATTTAAAAACAACTCTTTTTTAGAAAAATTTTGTAACTTTGGGACAATTACAGTGTGCGCGAGTCAAGAACCTATATGCACTTGAGGTACCAGATGCCTGCAAAGATTTGAGGAGAAAGGAAGAAGTTAGAGACTTGGTGGTTTAGAGGGAGCATAAATTACCTCTCAACATGCATCCTCATGAGAAGCTGTCTCAAAAGGTTGTGGAGTAGCTGCCACAACTGGAGAAGTAGAGAGGAGACCGAGTGGAAGCATCCACTCAAGAAGAGACCTCCATGAGGGGGAAATTTCGAGCTAGATGGGAAGAGGGAGCAGCCATACCTCGAGGTGTAAGGTAAGGTTATGTGTAGACATAATCCCAATATAAGAAATTTGGGCAAGGTCCATTGAGATGGCGTGTCTCATGCATCGAACGTGGCTATGAGGAGCCCACAGTAAAACAGTAGTAGGAAGGATCAGTTAGATTGATGTAGTCAGATGTCAGCAAGACAAAAATCATAGTGATAAATGTAAAATACTAGAGCACAAATAGAGTTAGCAATAGTTCAAAGGGCATGGATGCAGATGTCAGCAGCAGTGTAGAGAATCCAATACTAGACAGGTGCAGTAGCTAGCAGCAGTCAGAAGACTCTGATGACAGATGCATTATACTGATTCAGTTGTTCGGAGGCTATTCAGTTTCAGGATTTGCAGGTGCAAACAACACTAGAGAAGTGTAGCATGCAGAACATTCCAAAGGTACCGGATGGGGATAGATTGAATTCCTTTCTTGTTGAGAGGGAGTGTTGAAATTTGCAACAAGAAACAATGAAATTGGTGACTAGAAAGGACAAAAAAAAATGCACCCACACTGGTGAGGAATTTTGATGTACCAGGAGTGAGGAATGTGAGGTGTCAAATTTATTTTTCCCTTAAATAAATTGGACAATAAATTGTAATTTCATCTCATAAAAACTTGTGTCAATTAACTAAGTCATGATGATTGAGTTAGCTCAAGAAATTTGATTTAAGGTGATCGAGGTGGATATTGGTTGCCACCCGCCTATTCCACTTGGGCCCTCGCCATTGTCTCTTTCAGTTTTTTAGTTTCCTTAATTATAGCACAATTTACTATTTTTGTCAGTTTTTCGGGTCCTGAACTTTCGAAATTGTTTTGAGGCCCCAAACGATGTTTTTTTGGCATTAAAGGTTTGGAAATTTCATAGAAATCATATTAATAGTTGTAGTCCTCAGAGAGATCTTTCTAACGAGGTATCATGTGTGTTAAACGAAGATCATATGACCAAGTTACGACCCCTGGAAGTTGGCTGCCCAACTAACCCCAATAGGGCCCATAAACTCTTGGTGTTACATCTCCTCAAGATAGGGTTTTGGTTGTTTAGGGTTTTATCTTATTTTAAATAAAAAAAAGACCCTTGATCCTTATTGTAACACAGTTCAGAGGAACATAACTATCAGTTGTATTTATAGAAAATTTCCCATGTGCAATTATAAAGTCATTGGGATGCCATGATGGATTGCGCAATCAAGGAAGGTTGATTTTCCTAATTAATATGGAGATAATTCCATAGGAATTGCATGCATAAGGCAGGCTGAAGGAAGGCTGAGAATTGGCTAAGTACTAGACTGATTTTTCCTAGATTAGTAGGAGACAATTGGCAGAGTGCTGGAGAATCTCAAGAGAGATTAAGCATTGTGTTGTTTCATGATTCCTTGACTTAATACAAAATATAGATAGAGGGTTTTGAGCAGTTTCTTCCCCAGATACATCTTGTGTTGTGAGATTGATAACTTGTTTCTCTTACTTATATGTGATTGTGCAAATGTGTTTTGTTTCCACAAATTGTAGGAAGGATTCGGTATCTTGTTTTAGTACATGATTACAAGATCAGATTGAATCCCATTGGTTAGATTTTCTACATGAAATAGAAGAGAGGGTTGATACCATCTAATTTTCTTGTGGTGATTAGTAGGCTGCAAGGTCTGTGATAAAGACCAACATAAATGGAGGAGGGCTTGCACTGTAATTTAGAGCCATAACAGAAGTCGACGCAGGCGTAATATTGATTGAGTTAACCCTAGTTTGAGGGTCAACATTGAGATCTAAAGTTCATGTCAAGATTCATTCAAAGAAATGCCCAAAATCTATGGATCCATATGAGCTAGGTCGAGTCTCTTATGGAGGCAAGAGTCGTGTTTTTTCTATGTGTGGATAGGGTTTTTTCTACAACAATTAGAAGTACATAAGTATAATGCCCTAGTTAGGACAATTTTCTAGCATGTTTAGTTCATAAGGTATGACCTTAAGACTGTGACAAATTTGCGTAGAAGAAGATGGGTTGTGACCCTTAGAGCGAGGTTTATTTCTGCAATAAAGATCGCAGATCTAAAAGATGGTTTACAGAATCAGTATGTGTGGAGACAACAGATCCAAAGGAGGGTGGAACCTGAGTAGAAGATTGAGCATGTAGAAGAAATGTGCCATATGAAGAATGGATTGACATGCAGAGGAGTTGATTTTGGTGGACTTTCCATAGAGTTTTAGACAAATATCTGAAGAAACCTATAAAAAAATAGTAAATGGAATGTTAGTGGCTGATTTGTGACCCTAGTTTAGTCATCTACAGATTGTTAGAAGTATGATAAGAGGAGTAGTTCATATTTGTTCATAGATTGGACAACAAAGATCAAATTGTCGATACACAAGAACAATGATCTTGAGAGGACTCAAACCATTGTTAGGTGGCAGATTTGAAGAGCCCTAGATGAAGAAAATATTGTGGGCCCTAGATCAGTAAAAAGAATTGACTGTGGTTGGGTAGATTGATGGTAGGCCAAGTACAGTTGGAGGATTGTTAGGTTACTGTCAAAGAAGAGCCTGACTTTTGTTCTAGTGAAGGACAACAAAATTGGTAGAAGGGAAGGTGTATAGGGCCTAAGGATGTGCAGACTTTGAAGGACTAAAGTAACATTCAAGTGGGCCAACCGACTAGCCCTAGTTCACTATATTGTAGAGGATTGATTCAGTGAGAAGAAGGGCAGCCTCCATAGCCTTGGACTTCTCATCTTGGAGCTGTAGCATGGAAAAAGTGGGCATACCAAAGAGTTGTTCACAAATGGAATTGTGAACAACTTGTTACCACTCAAACTAGTAGTGGATCTAAAAGGGGTTCCTAAGAGGACAATTGCTAGGACAATGGAAATGATGGAGGCTTAGCCCATTGTCACCACAACTAAGGCTCCTTGCTCTTCACAGACTTTCACCGATGGGTGGAGTCCCAGTAGTTTAGGAAGTCACTTGTAGAGTATAGGTCAATGAATAGGTGGGAAGTGACCCTTGAAACCATTTCCCTAAGATAAAATAAAGAGTGGGACTTGCTTTCCTTTTAATCAAGGGAATTATCTTCTAGGGAGAGAGGAGGGGGATTGAAGGGCTAAGGGGGAATAATAAGACTTATGAAGGAAATTCTCAATCCCTAAAATCCTTTGGGAAGTTCGATTCCCAAATGGTCCTTCATGAAAGGCCTTTGACACCAAATGGGACCACACAGGGCCAAGTGGACCCAGCCCATGTTCGGGGATGGAATTTAGCAACCAATGATGTTCCTATCCTGGACAAGGTGATGGGAAGGATCAGACAAGTGTTTTTACTTCGATAGGTCAAATTGATTCTACTAGGTTCTATCCTTGGGAACACCTAGGCAAAATTTGATCCTAGAGCTAGGGCTTGAGGTATCTAGAGATTCCACCGTCAGAATTGGCCCAAGTTCTGAGGAGAGTGAGGGTACCCAGCAATGTAGCTACCTCTAGGAGATAGAAGTTTTCCTCTAGCTAGATTCCTGGGAAATTGTTGCCCTAGGTGACCTAATGTGGCTAGACCTAGGGAATGTGAAAATTTCTTAATATAAGAAATCCTATTGCAATATCTTGATTTACTTCTCCTACTTGAATTAAGTTATAAGTTAATTTCTAAAATATTCAATAAATTAGTGAAGTAAATAGTAAATACAACTAGCAACCTACACATACAGATCAAATACTGAATAACATGCTCATAGACAAAGTGACACACGGATTTTCTAGACAAATATCCCTGGAAAAACCCCAATGTGGGAAAACCGGTGCAGCTAGATCTGGAGGGTTTTCATTATTATGCAGAATCTAAGTACAACAATCGTGGGCATCAAAACTGGTTCACCCAACAGAGAAATAAAAACGACAGTAATAAGCTGCTTTGAATCCCTCTACGTTATCCTAACTGGCTTGCGTCGGCCTCTGCGCTACTCAGTAAGGGCCTGCATCACACCTAAATGGCTTACACTATCCCTGCGCCGCTTTGACTGGGCCTGCATTAGCCCTGCATGGCTCCTGCTGCCCCTGTTGGGCTCTGGCTAGACTGCGTGGCTCCTGCTGCCCCTGTTGCTCTGGCTGGCTGGAATGCTTAAACAGAAAAAGCATAGGTAAGAAAGAAGGCACTGGCCAAAGGCAATGCATAACAGTCAGAAAAATTGAAGAAATGAAATGAAATAGATCAATGTCCACAATTAACTAAAATAGCTCAATGGGACTAGAGAGTAAAAGATTTTACAACAACAATAAGTGCTTATAGAATCAACTAAGAGAAAAGAGGAGACTAATTCATGAGGTTAAAATGTTGTATAATTTTTGGCACAGGAAAACTATAGAATTGTTAGAGTAAATCTCTGCAGGTACCATTAGTTGGCGATCATCGATAATCATTTCAGTTCATCAAATACCGTGATGAATGGGCCTTACAAGCTATTTGCGTAGACAAACCCCACAGAAGTTGTGTGATGGAAAAATATTCACACCATATTGAAGAAAACACCTACCAAATAAGGATGACATTCAAATGGGGCAAGAAACAATAGAGAGATAGACATCGAAAAAGTTAAAATGCTAGGGAAACAGGAAAGAAACTAGGTAGCATGGTAGAAAGCACAACAAAGAAAATTATAAAAGTGGAAAACCCTACAAATTAGCACCCATCCAAACATCACCAAAAAATTTTCTTCAACTCTAAATCTCCAAATTCATCAAATTATATCTTGTATTCAAACCTGATCCTCTTTGTTAGCCATTCTAAATATAAGGCTGAGAACTTACTACAGAACCATCAGCTACATGTAGTGATCTTATTCTGTGACCAGACAACCTACTTTCGTGAAGACATGGAAAGGTAAACACTCTCTGCCAAGATTTTCCATACAGCCCAGGTTGAGCAACCACATATACATCACCAGTTTTTTCTCTTCAGATTTGTAACTTAGAAGAGCTTTGTCTGACCACCTCCGAGTTGCTCCCAGAGTCACCCATGCAAGCCCTCTCAACATCATCCTCTTTCTATAGTACCTAGTTAGTAATTTAATTAACCATAACAGTTTCTTGATCATGCAGGTATTTCAAATATATTGCCAATAAGCATAAAGCTTTCATGTTAAACAATCAGGTCAAAAGACTTTAGACTATGATGCAAAAAATACAAAGAAACCTCACCAACACTCAAAGGAAAAACAAAGTCAAACCTCTACAAAGTATAAATAGATATCTGATAAACTTCATTCCACCACAAAAATGTGCTTAACTAAAGAAAATTCTAATTACTGTGCTTTCAAGACAAAGATTTCAAGGGCAGTGATGTTATAAACATACCCCTACACCTCGTGAACAATCAATGTGTATAAATAGACCAACATAAGGCTCATTTTAAACATCATTATTATCATTTTATAAATCATTTTTATTAAATCAACAAGAAGAAAGCAACAATTGCATTAAGTTCCACTAAATCAAAGTATATGGCAGTTTCATATACTTATTACAAAGCTATCTAGATTTGCAACTTGATTGTAGAGTCAACCAATCAGTTGTTGAAGCCCAATATTTTCTCTTGTGAGAATCAAAGTTACATCAAGCTCTATGAAAATCCAATGTGTCATGAACATTTCAAACACATTGATATTCAATACAATTTCCTAAGATTCCAAGTTCATTATGGAGTTAGTAGTGTTGGACCACATTTTGAAAAAGTTTCATATGGTTAATAGTTTGACAAAGCTCCTAACAAAGGGGAAATTTGACAAGTTGGGGGAGAATCTTGGGTTATTGGAAATTTTTTTTTTCTCAAGAGTGTTAGTTTACCTAGTTGGTCTCACCTCAGCCTTGAGAATTTGAGAAACACCAGGATTGTAGACCTAGATTATGGTACACCAGTAAGAAAGATTCTTAAATACAGCTAGAAGCTTATAACAACACCTTCGAGGATAGACGAATTATTTGTTGGGTCACACCCACCAAGTATGTTACACTAGTTGAGGAGATTAAAACCATCATCTCAGGTGCATTCATGAGTGCACACTTATGGAATGAGGCACCTTCAGGAGAGGAGTTATATCTACTATGATAATGCACTACTCTAAAAGAAAAGCCTTGCATACAAGGCAAAGTTATGAGGGAGTTGCTCATGCTCAAGGGAGATGCACCACTAACGCTATCATTAGCCTGTTTTCTAACAACACCTTCTCTTAACTTATAAATGAAAAGGATGGGCATAGTGGTTAGACATTTTTAGAAATAGATAATAAGAGTGAGTACTGTTAGCTTGTAGGTTGTAGTAGGAGCTTTTGTGAGATGACAACTTGCTGTGACATTCTTCTATTTGAGTAATAAAGACTTCTATGCAATTGTTGTTGGAGCCTGCTCTTTTTTTCCTGAATTCTTAGATTACATATTTGTGTAGAGTGGGCCTAATATATTTGTTGTTTTAATCCATTGTACTTCTTCTCTCTCCCTTTCTCTCCTACCTCGCTCTCTCTTCCCCTCTCTCTCTCTCTCGACCCTCTAATCCTCTCACTATATCCCTCCCTCTATCCTTATTTCTTCCCCACTTCCATCTTTGAGTCACTATCTCCCTCTCTTACCCTTCTCTACCTCTCTCACTCCTCTCCCTCTCTCTCTCTCTCCATTCCTTCTCTCCCCTCTCCTCTTGAACATATCGGCGACACTGTGATGAGTTGGCAGCATTGACCCAAAACCGAAGTGAAGGTATGATGAACCATAGGTGATGAATGAACCATCAAGATGATTACCCAACCCAAACAGTCACAGACATGGAGTGAAGGAAGTGTCATGTTCAAAAGCGACTTGCTACCATAAAGAAAATATTGTTTGTTCTTCCCAAAAATTTCCCCAGTCACTTGTCGACCAATACCTCATTATTTTTTAACAAGCTTGAAGAGGATAGCATTTTTTTGATCTATAATTCAACCCTTCGGGCAAATAAATAATGAAGTATCACTAATTAATAATTTAACGAGTCTAGTGATGAATGAAACTCAATTCTTGCCATGATTGACAAGCTTGTCGCTATTTTATGATTTAACAAGCTCAACGACAGTGACAGCCCGGTCCTTTTTCATATTTAGAGACTTTGAAAAAGAGGATGAAAGAGAACTCCATAATTACTTTTTCGTAAATTTGTCTCTCAAATCCGAAAAAGTGTAAAATAATATCTGAAAGAATCTCTTTGGTCATGTTTAACCAACGACATTCCTTTTTCGTAAATAATCTATCTTATTCCGGAAAAGGGTTAAACTCATACTGAATAGATATCAATTCATTTAATTTAACGAGCTCGAAATGACAAGTGCTCGACAATATTTTCACATTATCAGAGTCTGAAAAGAGTTGAAAGAAGACTCTAGGTGTTCCTTTTTCGCTGTTATGGAAGCTCGAAAAATAGATAAAAGTGCGCTTCAAATCCATTTTCGTTTTTAACAAAGCTCGAAAAATAAGGAGAAAAAGCATGCTTTGTGGTCAAGTCATTCTTAATAAATTTGCACGACTAATCTATTCATCAGTTGTATTTCCTGTTCATAGCAACATCAAACGGATACCTGTTTCATGATAAAAACATAATAAAACTATAGTCACAGTAATAAATTTAACTTGCAAATAATTAAATGACTATTTAAAAGTAGTTTTATTATTCATTTTTACCATTTGCATTTTGGAGCTCTGAACCTGATTTTTCCCCCGAACTTCAGTCGTTGATTGCGGTAGTTTCTGTGGATGGATTTCGTCGTCGTTTCTTCTAGGTTAGTGCCATGAACCTTCTCTTTCTATTGGTAATCATTTCATTTCCATTTCTTGCAAATTTTCAGGGTTTTAAGACCCCATAGCATAAATTTTCCCAAAAAAGAGGGCAACGCACCCTTAAGCATCGAAACCTGCGTTGCATAGCAGGTACAATGAAAGGTACCTGCATGTGCAACACACTGTCTCAAGCCTAAGCCTACATTGGGCGCATTACAAATTTTTTGTTTTGATGTTTAGCTCAAAATTGACCTAGTTTTCTACAATGGATGGTTTCTAATGGATCTCTTACTTATGTTTCAGGTTTCTATCAGATAACAATGACGATTACATGGTGAGAAAGAGAATATGAAGAACAAGACATGATTTCCCTAAATGACCCGGGTACTGTAAGAGCCCCGAGGGATTGTGGAATTTTAAAGTACTTCAACTTATCCAGAATGAGGCAACAGATTGAGCTTCTTGAGTTCTTGGTTCGTGCATGGGATCCGGCAATAGAGGCATTTCACATTAAGAACTAAGTGGTTCTTATCACTATTGAGGACGTGTACTTTCTCACAGGTTTGTCGAGGAGGGGTTTTCCCATTTCTCTTTCAGGGTCTACCATTGGAGGAGAGATAGTGAGAGATTATATTTTGCAGTATTATTATGCAAGGGTAGAACCGAGCAAAGATGGGAAGATTAACATCCGTACAGTGAGAGATTTGCCTTTGAGAACCATCCTGTTCACAATCGCAAAACTTGCTGGCACAGTGACACTACATGTGGCTAACAGATCTTATATGCAGTATGCACTAAAGTGTCTCGAGCCAACAGTCTTCAACTGGTCTGAAGCTGTTCTTTCTCAGATAAAGGAACAGCTGAATAAAGCAAAAGGAGGAAGGAAAAATAATTTCAGTTATGGTTCGATCCTCATATCTTTCACTTTGGAATGGATTCCATTGATGTAGCCACAACATGTGACACTGGATATCGCTAGTCCTAGAGAGCCTCAGATGAAGAGATGGGTGGAACTTATGGGTCGACATGCAGGGCAGTCGACAGTTGTATTTTCTACTGCATTCTTCTCCTGGTTCCGGCGATAGATCGTCGCCATCGATGATTATGCATACGCATCGAGGGCGCTCGTATCAGTTTTACTAAGTTGTGACCGCCAGGGTGCCTTGTGCACGTTCGGGTGGCTCGTTTTCCATTTGATCCCTTGTGGCATCGTTCGTTTGGGCGTGTCGTGTCGCACCGTGTGAGGTCGCCCGACCAAGCGTGTTCGAGTCGGGCTGTTTTGTTCGAGGGCGCCCGTATCAGTTTTGCTAAGTTGTGACCACCTGGGTGCCTTGTGCATGTTTGGGTGGCCCGTTTTCCATTTGATCTTTTGTGGCATCATTCATTTGGGCGTGTCATGTCACGCTGTGTGAGGTCGCCCGACTGGGCGCGTTTGGTTCGGGTCGTTTCATTTGAGGGCGCCTGTATAAGTTTTGCTAAGTTGTGACCGCCCGGGTGCCTTGTGCACGTTCGAGCAGCCCGTTTGTCATTTGCTCCCTTATGGCATCGTTCGGTTGGGCACGTCGTGTCGCGCCATGTGAGGTCGCCTGACTGGGGGGCGTTCAGGTCGGGCTGTTTCATTCGAGGGCGCCCGTATCAGTTTTTCTAAGTTGTGACCGTCCAGATGCCTTGTGCACGTTCGGGTGGGATGTTTTCCATTTTCTCCCTTGTGGCATTGTTTGGTTGGGCGCGTCGTGTCGCACCGTGTGAGGTCCCCTGACCGGGCGCGTTCGGGTCGGGTTGTTTCGTTCGAGGGCACCCGTATAAGTTTTGCTAAGTTGTGACCGCCCGGGTTCCTTTTGCACGTTCAGGTGGCACATTTTCCATTTGCTCCCTTGTGCCATCGTTCGTTGGGTACACTGTGTGAGGTCGCCCGACAGGGCGCGTTCAGGTCGGGCCATTTCATTCGAGGGCGCCTGTATCAATTTTGTTAAGTTGTGACCACTTGGGTGCCTTTTTCACATTCGGGTGGCCTATTTGCTGTTTGATCCCTTGTGGCATCGTTCGTTTGGGCACGTCATGTCACGCCGTGTGAGGTCGCCCGGCCGGGAGCGTTCGGGTCGGGCCGTTTTGTTCGAGGGCGCCCGTATCAGTTTTGCTAAGTTGTGACCACTCGGGTGCCTTGTGCACGTTTGGGTGGCCCGTTTGCTATTTGATCCCTTGTGGCATCGTTCGTTTGGGCGCATCGTGTCGCGCCGTGTGAGGTCACCCAACCGAGCGCGTTCGGGTTGGGTTGTTTCGTTCGAGGGCGCCCGTATCAATTTTGCTAAGTTGTGACTGCCCGAGTGCCTTGTGCACGTTCAGGAGGCCCGTTTTTTGTTTTCTCCCTTATGGCATCATTTGGTTGGTCGCAGCATGTCGCGGCGTGTGAGGTCGCCCGACCAGGCTCATTCAGGTCGGGTTGTTTTATTCGAGGGTGCCCATATCAGTTTTGCTAAGTTGTGACCACCTGGGTGCCTTGTGCACGACGTTCAGGTGACCCGTTTGCCATTTTCTCCCTTGTGGCATCATGATGCAGAGGCATTAGGCTAAAACAATTTCCATGCATTTTTGTTAGACTTGGGGGTTTCTAGTTTTCAAAATAGTAAGATTTTATGTAGTGAATTTAGTGGGTTTTTATTTATTTTAGTTAAATGCGGAGAATTGTAACTGCCCTCGAATGATTAGTGGGCATATGAAGAGATAGTCAGTTTCAGTTTATCTGGGGATTAGGCTAAATTTAGAACCGTAGGAATTTCAGAGTTTTGTTGAGAGTTAAGGAAATATGAAACGATTATTGTTAATTTGTATAAATAAGCCTCTGTGGCATAGATCTACATAGAACTGCATAGAGTTAGAGAGTCAGAGAGGCTAAGTAGGAGAATAGAAGGCCATTAAATTAGAAGATCTAGCCAAGGACCAGAAGACTGTAAGTAATTTCATTTATATGAAGGAACCTGTTTAGTCTTATATGTGCATTGATTAATTCATGAATGGTTAAATTCCTGTGTTGAGGATCTGATATATATATGGTTTGCGTGAGAATTTTTTGGACCTCTGTAGTTAACTGTGTGAATGGAACTTTGATATCTGGGGGTAATGGCATTTCTGCACGCCTTTGATGGATAACTAGCAAACTATGGTTGAGTCCTATGAATTTAACCCTATGTGGTTAAATTCCTAATAGATAGAGGATATCTATTGTGTAAAGGGAGAACTCTGTGATAGAGTTCGGAGATAAGGCCCTGAATGGGTGGAAGAGTCGATTTCAATTATACCGACATTGTGGTTTGCGTTGGAAGTGCCGAGGTGAATCAGGAGGGATGCTAACCTCTGTTCGTGATATTGGAAGCAATGGAAAGGTTTTATAATGAAACCTTAACACTATGTGATGGAGTGGTTTAACTTGTAAGGACCCCGAATCGAATGAAAACGTAGTTAAGAGGTAGATGGAACCATGAGGGAGAAGGAAGCGGAACCAGCAGCATAAACAGACACAATGGTTTTTGGAACCAACCTAGCGGTATTCGCAAAGTTTAAAAGTGGTATTTGGTTTTTGAAATAAAAATGTGATACGTCTCTGTGCTCAACATGTGGCATAAGGCTATATTGCAAAACAACCCATTTCGCACTTTTTTGGAGGGTTAAAGCTCGTTCAAAAAAAAGTGTGATACTCATCCGATCGGGCGGCAACAAGGATCGACGGTGGTCGCACTCTGAAGTTGCACGGATATTAAAGAGTGGAGAGGGGCATTAAAAAGCACACAAGTTGGTCGCATGATGATCATTGATTTGGCAAGGTAAAATGTGATAATCCTCTGGCTGTCAGATGGGGAGGTAAGTTAAATTGTATTGTGGGACCCCATTGTTTGTCGGGTTTTGTTTTAAATCGACGTCAGAGTTGTGTTAATGGAGTATTAGGTGGTGTGATCGATAATCCCTATTATATGGTCTAAACCATAGGGTTGATTAGATATCTCCTACCCTCTGATTTGATTGTTGGACCTCTGTGTAATATGGGTTTTTATACAATTGCACATAGTATATAATGAGGGCTTTAGAACCTTTTAAAAGAAGCTTCCACACAGTAATACTCTAAATTGCTAGATAAGAGGATTAAGCAGGTGCGTACATTTTGATGCATAGTAAAGGGTATGGTTTCATAACCATATAGTAAGGGTAAAGAGCTTCTGCACCTATGTTATTCAAATTGCCAGTTCAAAAGATAGAACATTGTGAGGTTGCCCAGATTGTTGAGATTTATTGGGGGTGAAAATTTTGGGATGCATTTATATGCACAGGAAAGAGGAAAATGTGGAGTTATGTGAGGTAGCCGCAACATCACATCGTTTTTTGGGCGCGCCGTGTCGCGCTGTGTGAGGTCGCCCAACTGGGCGCGTTCAGGTCGGGCTGTTTCGTTCGAGGGTGCCCATTTCAGTTTCGCTAATTTGTGACTGCCCGGATGCCTTGTGCACGTTCGAGCGGCCCGTTTATCGTTTTCTCCCTTGTGGCATCGTTAGGTTAGGTACAACATAGAAAACAAGGAAAGTAGAGATACACAAAAAATCATATTAAAATTAAGATAACATTAAACAAAAAATTAGACATACACGAAAACTCATATTAAAATTAAGATATTATAGAAAATAATGTGAAACTTAAATTAATATTAAAATAAAATTAAAACAAGAATATTAGAAATAAATTTAAATGATTGTGGAAACTTAAATTAAAATTAACATAATCTAAAAAAAGATGAGCGGGGGCGAGAAGGGGAGAGAGAGAAAGGAGAGCATTTCGATGCCGAACAAGATGAGCACAGAGCCGGTCTCGTCGTTATGGCTAACTCGATGCCCAGATTGAACAGCTAATGAAATCCAAGCCCCTCTCAAAACAGGAGGCCAGTAGTTTTAGCCCTTAAACCTGCTGCTTTAAATCTATGCATTTCGTATGAAGTTTTTGTTCGAGATCCATTTTTTTTTCAGAAGTTTCTATTGCGAAACCTAGGTTTTGTAAAGGTATGAGAAAATGCGCCCTCTCTTTTCTGGGACGGTGCTTGTACACCGTGTCGGCACACGGATTCGACGGCATATGAACCCTTGTTGGAGAGATTTTCAGGTTGTTGGCGAAAATGCTTGGTGCAAATGGCTGTATTAGAATCTGATCCGCTATTTTTTATGGTGTTAGAGGTTTTTGAACCATTTTTTTAAGGGAAATTGTTTTTCAATGGCCTGCAAACTTCATGCTTTGTGTTTATCATTTCAGTTTGGTTAACTGTGAGACCGTTTAGCATTCAAGAGTTGGATCTGTCATTGTCAAGAAAATAGAACCTAGGTGGAATCTTCGGGATCTATATACCGGGTGGCCCGGGGTCTGTAGTGGTTTATAAGTGTCTTGGATAAGTGTGTATCGATCCTTTCCTTGCTTGATGATCTTGTGATTAGCCTTTTAAAACTTTGGTTTTATCGGGTGCTTTCATCTTTAAAGGTTGTTTAGTCATTAATACATTTAGATGTCTTAGACAAGTGTGGAGTCACCTTGGCTACTGATCTTGTGATTAGACTTTTAAAACCTTTTTGATGCAGGAAAACAGTGTATGCTTCTCGATGCCCTTGATATCTGACAAGTAATTGAGGGCACAATGGACTGTGTCCTCGAATACCCTAAGTATTTTGTTTTCTGTGGTTCTGTCTTCTGTTCTGGTTTTTTCAAGAGGGTATAGGGGATTATAATGCTAATTTTTGAGGGAGCTTAGTTTACTACAACTACTCATTTGGTTTGGGCTGCTGTAACTTGTTAAGACTTTTGAAGATGTTAAATATAAAATATTTTTTTGCAGATGTTGCGTTTGTTTGATCATTAGTTCAAACTTCAAACCGTTAAGACTTTTGAAAATGACTTGTTGAGATTTTATTGCATAGATCTATTAAAAGAGTCAGTTATCTATGATATCTACGAATGTGGTTGGGATGACAATTCCAACAATATATCCTTTTTGAAACATTTGTCAGAGCCTCTCATGAGATTGAATTCTATGAATTAATGATTAATCCATGAGATCATTGATATGCTCAGATAATAAATTGCCGAGATATTATTTTATAGTGTTATGAAACAATTCAGTTGTCTGTGTAGATGTCTGGGTATAACTCCTCTATTCTATAGTAAAACATACCATTGAGATTGTTTGGGCTTAGGTGCAGAAATCATAAAGATGATATATAGTAGGTTATGATAATGGATTAAATTCTGTATTGAAGAAAATATATATTTTTTTAAGAATGTTTTTCTCATGGTTGCAGGTCAGAGGATTGTGTGAAAAGGCCAAGGAGATTCTCATGGAAGAAAGTAATGTTTAGGTATGTCCTTTGCTTCAGCTAACTTTGAAATACAAATTATAATTTGCTTTCATCTGTGCCTCAAGGTGTTCAGTTCCATTTTGCATGCATGTACACACCAGTAAAAAATATACGCTGTTGGAATACAAAAAGAAGAAATATAACAATAAACAAATGAAATACATTTTACCATTCAAAATTCTTTTAATCTGAAAATATGAAGAAAATTCAAGATTGAAATTGGAATCTATTAATGTTATCACAAAAATTGGGACTCACAGTAACATAGTATTTACGAGGTACACCGAAGAAGGGAGTGCTTGATGCATCTCTTGAGGAAATTGATCTAGCCCGTCTTCAAAACAATAACATAGAATGAAAAATAAGAGCTGGGGAAGATATCTAAATTCTATCATTTCAAAACAACCATTCCGCTTTTGAAGTATTCAGATGCAATATCCTTCTAATTTATTGTTCTTGTTGCCACTTTGATTTTTTATGTTTTTTCGTTGTTCTGGTACTGAGTTTTTTCAGGATTTAAATTGATTCACTTTGTCACTATTTCTGACTAATCTATTTTTAATCTTGTTATTGTTTAGTTTTATTGTTTTTCTGCACTTATCAACCGAGATTTCACTGTGGTCTCGGTATTTGTTGTTTTAGTAAAACTTATGAAGTTTAGAGTTAAGGGTTCCAACATCCGTGTTTTCTAAAGACCCTGGATTTGTTATTTTCCAGGAGTCTTCAAAAACCTTGATGTGCCATTCTCATTGTTTTCACACCTCAGCATGGAGATTGACACATGGAATTGATATTGGCACCTCGTTTTTTTTTATACCTCTGGCATAACCAATTATCAGTTATGATGGGCTTGTGTTACTTATTAACAATTTCATGAGTGTAAGATCAACCATCTTAGCCTAGACATATACTTTAGAAGAATTAACATATACAAGAAATATGTCACCCCAACTGTCACAAACATATAAACACTTGGGCTGTGGAATGCAGCTCTTGGTGCTGTTAGATTGAACAGGTGTGTCATTGCTTGGAATTTGGAAGCAATGTTCATCTAGATGTCACTAAATAGCAATATTCGTGATTTTAATCAGAGAGGAGTCAGATCTAGTTACCGACAATACTATATATGTCATGCCTAGATGTCATTGGCACATCTAATCTATTTTTTTGTTGTGAAATTCCATGTAATGTGCTCCTCATTATTATTTTGTTGTAGTTCTTGGGTATGGAAACTACAAAGTTACATTGTACTGAAGCATTTTTCATGCTTCTATGTGCAGGCTTTAAAGATGTGCCTGAAGAGGAGAAAAGCAGAATGGTTGGTGATGTTTTCAGTAGTGTTGCCTCAAAATATGACATCATGAATGACATAATGAGTGTTGGTCTTCACTGGCTTTGGAAGGATAGGTTCATATTTATTTGTTATAATTAAAACCATTGAATTTCAATTCCTCAAATCTCTGCTCAGTTTGTCTTTGGATGCATGAAAAAATTTATTTCTTCTTGTGTGATATGGCTTTTGCAAACTTGTCTTGGGAGTGCTTGATGCATCTCTTGAGGAAATTGATCTAGTTCAAAAAAATAACATAGAATGAAAAATAAGAGCTGGGGAAGATGGCTAAATTCTATCATTTCAAAACAGCCATTCCGCTTTTGCAGTATTCAGATGCAATATCCTTCTCATTTATTGTTCTTGTTGCCACTTTGATTTTTTATGTTTTTTCGTTGTTCTGGTACTGAGTTTTTTCAGGATTTAAATTGATTCACTTTGTCACTATTTCTGACCAATCTATTTTTAATCTTGTTATTGTTCAGTTTTATTGTTTTTCTGCACTTATCAACCAAGGTTTCACTGTGGTCTCAGTATTTGTTGTTTTAGTAAAACTTATGAATTTTAGAGTTAAGGGTTCCAGCATCCGTGTTTTCTAAAGACCCTGGATTTGTTATCTGCCAGGAGTCTTCAAAAACCTTGATGTGCCATTCTCATTGTTTTCACACCTCAGCATGGAGATTGACACATGGAATGGATATTGGCACCTCGTTTTTTTTTATACCTCTAGCATAACCAATTATCAGTTATGATGGGCTTGTGTTACTTGTTAACAATTTCATGAGTGTAAGATCAACCATCATAGCCTAGACGTATACTTTAGAAGAATTAACATATACAAGAAATATGTCACCCCAACTGTCACAAACCTATAAACACTTGGGTTGTGGAATGCAGCTCTTGGTGCTATTAGATTGAACAGGTGTGTCATTGCTTGGAATTTGGAAGCAATGTTCATCTAGATGTCACTAAATAGCAATCGTCGTGATTTTAATCAGAGAGGAGTCAGATCCAGTTACCGATAATACTATATATGTCATTCCTAGATGTCATTGGCACAGCTAATCTATTTTTTTGTTGTGAAATTCCATGTAATGTGCTCCTTATTATTATTTTGTTGTAGTTCCTGGGTATGGAAACTATAAAGTTACATTTTGCTGAAGCATTTTTCATGCTTCTATGTGCAGGCTTTAAATATGTGCCTGAAGAGGAGAAAAGCAGAATGGTTGGTGATGTTTTTAGTAGTGTTGCCTCAAAATATGACATCATGAATGACATAATGAGTGTTGGTCTTCACTGGCTTTGGAAGGATAGGTTCATATTTATTTGTTATAATTAAAACCATTGAATTTCAATTCCTCAAATCTATGCTCAGTTTGTCTTTGGATGCATGAAAAAATTTATTTCTTCTTGTGTGATCTGGCTTTTGCAAACTTGTCTCAAAATTGAGTCCATTTCCAGGAATGCAACATCTTGATGTAGCTGGCGGGACAGGTAGTTTGACCAAACTATATATAATTCTTTAAATGGCATGACATATTTCTAAATTTTTAATAGTTAAAAAGAAAATGCACCACAAGTGTAGCTACTAGCCACCACGAATACAAGCAATGGACATTACAAGCCATTTAAATTATCAAAACTGCCTTAGATCATGCCTAGACCATGAAGTGTCAAGTTGGTGCACAAATGATAAATGCATTAATAGCCCAAAATTTAGGGGTCAGAAATGTCAGTGCATTGATATTGGTGAGGGGGTTATCCTTTGGTGTGTTGAGAAATATAGGGCATCAAGATTAGGTGATTTCTCTTGGTTAGATACCTGCTTGTGAATGCCTTTTTACTTTTTAGGTTAGGATCTTCTTTTACTTAGGTTATTATAGTGTTCCTCATTAAACAACTACTAATGCATAAACCATAAAGAGACAAAAGACACATAATATAGGCGATCAACCACGGACGAAACCTCTCCCACTTGAGAGGAAAACCCAAACGAATTATTATTCTTATAGAGACTTCAATTGATGAATACCAAGACCAAGACCATTGACCTATTTGACTCTCCAAGACCAAGACACAAGTTCCCTTTCACTACTTCTCTTTTGTGCCCAAGTTAACACTTGGTCCAACTGCTTGCTTGCCTTCCTTTGTACCTTGGTACCTTGGCTATAATTCAGATTTCAACTTCCTTTTTCTCTGATTTAGACCTGCAACTTCTCGGCTTCCTTCAAAAACCCTAGCATGTGTGAATAATCAACTTTGAAACCTTGATTCCCTTTGCTTTAGGTTGAGACTGCTTACTTGACAACTCGGATTGATATCTTCCTTGTTCTTCACCCTAAGTACTCTCTTACGGTGACTGCAATATTTTAGCCTTATTCCTGCCATAAGCAGGTCTGCAATCTTGCATGTGTGGAGTTTACTTGGACCCAAAATAGTCCCAAAACTATGCCAAAGACTTGGCTCTTCTTTCTCTTCTCCTCGCAGGTTATAAGGCTTCTTCTTGATGAATTTCACACCACTTTCTAGCTTCAAACCTTGACCAAAAATCTGTCTTTGAAATGAGGTCGAGCTACCCTATTTATAGTCGTTGGATAGCATACAATGTCTATGTCATATGGGTGTCTAGATGTGTATAGATAGCATGCAATGTCTATGGGTGTCTAGATGTGTATAGCAAATAAGGTTTCAATACTTGCATGGAATGTGCAGAGTCTCTGCTTAAGAAAGCAACATTCTGTTTTTACCTTTTTCAGTGCTCTATTTTGGGTTGTCATTGATAGTCATGACACTAATATAACATGCACATCCATTTCCATATCAAAGTTCCCTTCTACAGCAGATCTGTGTAAATTTTTCTGCTGAACTGCTTTTTTGTCATACGATGCCAATCCTGCCAGAGCTAAATCTATGGTGTTACAGTTCTAGAGACTTTTCCTTGCTCCGAGTGATGTGGCTAAATAGTTAAGGAGTTTTAGTTCATCCAACCTCAGTTTTATGATTGATGGAAACATTTGATGCATGCACTAATAAGTAATAACATGCAATATCTGTGGGTTTGTATATCTAGGATTCTATTTAGAAAGAGGGTTTCAGTGATCTTTTTCAGTTCACACCTCGGTTTACCTTTTATCCCTCTTTAAAATTCATATTCCAGGATTTGATCCTTCTTCCATCCATGCTTGAAAGTAGCCATGCTGACATGATAACATGTATATGTCAGTCTGCAAGTACTTAGTGTTGGCTGCATTACATATGATATACGGGTAAGTCGGCCTGCATGTACTTAATGTAGGATAGGGAGTTTTCGTTCATTTGTCTAAATTTTCCCTATATATTTGGAACATTTACGGAAGCTAATTTTCATCATTATAGTCAAGCCTTGATCAACCAAATTCCCACATTACGTGAAAAGCTCATGTGACACTATTTTTTTAAGTATGATTAATACTTGTACTATTCAATTTCCTGTCCAGTTTTAAAGTTTCATTTTATTTTATTTTATTTAACCAACACACGAAAATTTCTAATGTATATCCACTTTTTATCCTATTTCCATTTTAGTGACTTTAATTGAATGCAAATGTTGTTGTGAAGTGGTTCCGTAATCATGATTTTTTTTACCCTTTTCGTTTTGCAAGTTCTAATTGCTCTCTTGATGTTAATTGAGGAAATATTATTGTAATCATGTACCAAGTATTAGTCTATTGCTCTCTTGATGCCTTGTGCACTAAATTACCAAGTATTAGTGGAGAGCATGGATTGCCAGCTTGCACATATTGGCCTGTATGTGAGTCGAGATGTATGTGGTTTCTTTTGGAGTTAGTTTTTTTTTTTTTTGGTGTATGCATGAAATGTGGAGTCTTCTGCTTAAGAAAGCAGCATTCTGTTTTAACTTTTTACCTTTAGCAGTTTTCAGCTGACTATGATGGGATTTCTAATTTCTTTAGCTTGAGAAACTGATATTCTGTTTTCACCTTTCTTCAATCCTTTTTTTTCAGCTGTTCAATATAGTACTGGTGTCAGAGTAGAAAGTGCTTGCATTTACATTTAATCATATCCAGGTTCCCTACTAGGGTAAATTTGTGGTTGAAATTCTGAATTCTTCTGCTTTGGATTGCCATATATTTTATGATGTCAAGGTTCCCTAAAAAAGTTCAATTTTTCTTTCAGGTCTCAACATGTTAATTTGTTCAGGTCATGGGTCCCATATAACCAAGCAGTTTTGGTTTATTGAGGTTAGTCATAGGTTTGAGATCCACAGAGGCATTTGATGTATGTTCTGGATAGCATACAATGTCTATGCCATATGGGTGTCTAGATGTGTATAGATAGCATGCAATGTCTATGGGTGTCTAGATGTGTATAGCAAATAAGGTTTCAATACCTGCATGGAATGTGCAGAGTCTCTGCTTAAGAAAGAAGCATTATGTTTTTACCCTTTTTCAACGCTCTATTTTGGGTTGTCATTTGAATAGTCATGACACTAATATAACATGCACATCCATTGCCATATCAAATTTCCCTTCTACAGCAGATCTGTGTAAATTTTTCTGCTGAAATTCTTTTTTGTCATACGATGCCAATCCTGCCAGAGCTGAATCTATGGTGTTACAGTTCTAGAGACTTTTCCTTGCTCCGAGTGATATGGCTAAATAGTTAAGGAGTTTTAGTTCATCCAACCTCAGTTTTATGATTGATGGAAACATTTGATGCATGCACTAATAAGTAATAACATGCAATATCTGTGGGTTTGTATATCTGTGATTCTGTTTAGAAAGAGGGTTTCAATGATATTTTTCAGTTCACACCTCAGTTTACCTTTTATCCTTCTTTAAAATTCATCTTCTAGGCTTTGATCCTTCTTCCATCCATGCTTGAAAGTAGCCATGCTGACATGATAACATGTATATGTCAGTCTGCAAGTACTTAGTGTTGGCTGCATTACATATGATATATGGGTAAGTCTGCCTGCATGTACTTAATGTAGGATAGGGAGTTTTCGTTTGTTTGTCTAAATTTCCCCTATATATTCGGAACATTTACGGAAGCTAATTTTCATCATTATAGTCAAGGCTTGATCAACCATATTCCCACATTACATGAAAAGTTCATGTGACACTATTTTTTTAAGTATGATTAAAACTCGTACTATTTAATTTCTGTCCGAGTTTTAAAGTTTTTTTTTTTTTTTTTTTACATTTAACTTAACTCACAGGAGAATTTCTAATGTATATCCACTTTTTATCCTATTGCCATTTCAGTGACTTTAATTGAATGCAAATGTTGTTGTGAAGTGGTTCCGTAATCATGATTTTTTTTACCCTTCTCGTTTTGCAAGTTCTAATTGCTCTCTTGATGTTAATTGAGGAAATATTATTGTAATCATGTAACAAGTATTAGTCTATTGCTCTCTTGATGCCTTGTGCACTAAATTACCAAGTATTAGTGGAGAGCATGGATTGCCAGCTTGCACATATTGGCCTATATGCGAGTCGAGATGTATGTGGTTTCTTTTGGAGTTAGTTTTTTTTTTTGGTGTATGCATGAAATGTGGAGTCTTTTGCTTAAGAAAGCAACATTCTATTTTAACTTTTTACCTTTAGCAGTTTTCAGCTGACTGTGATGGGATTTCTAATTTCTTTAGCTTGAGAAACTGATATTCTGTTTTCACCTTTCTTCAATCCCTTTTTTTCAGCTGTTCAATATAGTACTGGTGCCAGAGTAGAAATTGCTTGCATTTACATTAAATCATATCCAGGTTCCCTACTAGGGTAAATTTGTTGTTGAAATTCTGAATTCTTCTGCTTTGGATTGCCATATATTTTATGATGTCAAGGTTCCCTAAAAAAGTTCAATTTTGCTTTCAGGTCTCAACATGTTAATTTGTTCAGGTCATGGGTCCCATATAACCAAGCAGTTTTGGTTTATTGAGGTTAGTCACAGGTTTGAGATCCACATAGGCATTTGATGTATGTTCTGGATAGCATACAATGTCTATGCCATATGGGTGTCTAGATGTGTATAAATAGCATGCAATGTCTATGGGTGTCTAGATGTGTATAGCAAATAAGGTTTCAATACCTGCATGGAATGTGCAGAGTCTCTGCTTAAGAAAGCAGCATTCTGTTTTTACCTTTTTTCAGTGCTCTATTTTGGGTTGTCATTGAATATTCATGACACTAATATAACATGCACATCCATTTCCATATCAAAGTTCCCTTCTATAGCAGATCTGTGTAAATTTTTCTGCTGAACTGCTTTTTTGTCATACGATGCCAATCCTGCCAGAGCTGAATCTATGGTGTTACAGTTCTAGAGACTTTTCCTTGCTCCGAGTGATATGGCTAAATAGTTAAGGATTTTTAGTTCATCCAACCTCAGTTTTCTGATTGATGGAAACATTTGATGCATGCACTAATAAGTAATAACATGCAATATCTGTGGGTTTGTATATCTATGATTCTGTTTAGAAAGAGGGTTTCAGTGATCTTTTTCGGTTCACACCTCAGTTTACCTTTTATCCTTCTTTAAAATTCATCTTCCAGGCTTTGATCCTTCTTCCATCCATGCTTGAAAGTAGCCATGCTGACATGATAACATGTATATGTCAGTCTGCAAGTACTTAGTGTTGGCTGCATTACATATGATATATGGGTAAGTCTGCCTGCATGTACTTAATGTAGGATAGGGAGTTTCCGTTTGTTTGTCTAAATTTCCCTTATATATTCAGAACATTTACGGAAGCTAATTTTCATTATTATAGTCAAGGCTTGATCAACCATATTCCCACATTATGTGAAAAGCTCATGTGACACCATTTTGTTAAGTATGATTAATACTTTTACTATTCAATTTCCTGTCCAGTTTTAAAGTTTTTTTTTTTTTTTTTTTTACATTTAACCAACACACGAGAATTTCTAACATATATCCACTTTTTATCCTATTTCCATTTCAATGACTTTAATTGAATGCAAATTTTGTTGTGAAGTGGTTCCATAATCATGATTTTTTTTACCCTTCTCGTTTTGCAAGTTCTAATTGCTCTCTTGATGCTAATTGAGGAAATATTATTGTAATCATGTGCCAAGTATTAGTCTATTGCTCTCTTGATGCCTTGTGCACTAAATTACCAAGTATTAGTGGAGAGCATGGATTGCCAGCTTGCACATATTGGCCTGTATGCGAGTCGAGATGTATGTGGTTTCTTTTGGAGTTTTTTTTTTTTTGGTGTATGCATGAAATCTGCATAAGAAAGCGACATTCTGTTTTAACTTTTTACCTTTAGCAGTTTTCAGCTGACTGTGATGGGATTTCTAATTTCTTTAGCTTGAGAAACTGATATTATGTTTTCACCTTTCTTCAATCCTTTGTTTTCAGCTGTTCAAGATAGTACTGGTGTCAGAGTAGAAACTGCTTGCATTTACATTAAATCATATCCAGGTTCCCTACTAGGGTAAATTTTTGGTTGAAATTCTGAATTCTTCTACTTTGGATTGCCATATGTTTTATGATGTCAAGGTTCCCTACAAAAGTTCAATTTTTCTTTCAGGTCTCAACACGTTAATTTGTTCAGGTCATGGGTCCCATATAAACAAGAAGTTTAGGTTTATTGAGATTAGTCACAGGTTTGAGATCCATAGAGGCATTTGATGTATGTTTTGGATAGCATACAATGTCTATGCCATATGGGTGTCTAGATGTGTATAGATAGCATGCAATGTCTATGGGTATCTAGATGTGTGTAGCAAATAAGGTTTCAATACCTGCATGGAATGTGCAGAGTCTTTGCTTAAGAAAGCATCATTCTGTTTTTACCTTTTTTCAGTGCTCTATTTTGGGTTGTCATTGATAGTCATGACACTAATATAACATGCACATCCATTACCATATCAAAGTTCCCTTCTACAACAGATCTGTGTAAATTTTTATGCTGAACTGCTTTTTTGTCATACGATGCCAATCCTGCTAGAGCTGAATCTATGGTGTCACAGTTCTAGAGACTTTTCCTTTCTCCGAGTGATGTGGCTAAATAGTTAAGGAGTTTTAGCTCATCTAACCTTAGTTTTATGATTGATGGAAACATTTGATGCATACACTAATAAGTAATAACATGAAATATATGTGGGTTTGTATATCTATGATTCTGTTTAGAAAGAGGGCTTCAGTGATATTTTTCAGTTCACACCTCGATTTACCTTTTTTCCCTCTTTAAAATTCGTCTTCCAGGCTTTGATCCTTCTTCCATCCATGCTTGAAAGTAGCCATGCTGACATGATAACATGTATATGTCAGTCTGCAAGTACTTACTGTTGGCTGCATTACATATGATATATGGGTAAGTCTGCCTGCATGTACTTAATGTAGGATAGGGAGTTTTCGTTCATTTGTCTAAATTTCCCCTATATATTTGGAACAATTACGGAAGCTAATTTTCATCATTATAGTCATCAAGGCTTGATCAACCATATTCTTCCCACATTACGGGAAAAAATCATGTGGCACTATTTTGTTAAGTATGATTAATACTTGTACTATTCAATTTCCTGTCCAGTTTTAAAGTTTCATTTAAAAAAAAAAATTTTAACCAACACACGAGAATTTCTAATGTATATCCACTTTTTATCCTATTTCCATTTCAGTGACTTTAATTGAATGCAAATGTTGTTGTGAAGTGGTTCCGTAATCATGATTTTTTTTACCCTTCTCGTTTGCAAGTTCTAATTGCTCTCTTGATGCTAATTGAGGAAATATTATTGTAATCATGTAACTAAGTATTAGTCTATTGCTCTCTTGATGCCTTGTGCACTAAATTACCAAGTATTAATGGAGAGCATGGATTTCCAGCTTGCACATATTGGCCTGTATGCGAGTCTAGTTTTAAAGTTTCATTAAAAAAAAAAAATATTTAAATTTCGTCGGTCTTGCGATGTTTTATTTTTTATTTTTAAAATTTTTAAATGTCCATCGGTATTGCGACACTTCTTCCTAGCGTCGGTATTGCGACACTTTTGCAAAGCGTCGGTATTGCGACACTTTTGAAACACATCGGTATTGCGACACTTTAAATGCGTTGGTATTGTGACACTTTAAAAGCATCGGTATTACGACAATTCAATAAAGCGTCAGAACAAGTGTCGCTCTTCCGACGCTTTATTGAAGTGTCAGAATTTTGACTCTATGGCTAACCACGTTTTGTCCGGCCTCAAACTTTCGCTCTTGCGACGACTATGTGTTGGAATAATGACACTTTGGCCGTCAGAAATTGGGCCAAATTTACCAGTGTTATGTGAGTTTAGTTTAATTTTATCGACTATATTTTAGTAGCAGTTATATGTTGCATATTTCTCAAATTGTGGAGTTGTTCCTTTCCTGTTGCATGTTTTTTTATATTGTTATGTTGTGATTCAAATTTTTAGTTGTGCTTTCTAGTTATTCTCCTACATAGTCATGCTTTGATAGATTATATTAAAAGTCTTACCAATACAATAACATGAATTGTTGTATGTGGACATTTTTGTTCAGGATGGTCCATTACATAATCAAGATGAGGAGCTGGATCATGCAATTGCACTTTCTCTTTCTGAAGAACTAACCAAACCAGATGGTATATGATGGAAATTTCATTTTTTTACAGTTACTTTTAGTTTAATTATATCATTTAGCTCGATGCTTTTCATATATTCAACTAAACTTTTGTTGCTTAACAAGACTTTGTCATTTCCATGTTTTAGTGAAATTGTTTATGGTTTGATACTCTCATACAACCTTTATCAAGTTACATGCACCCTCATTAGAAAAAACAAGAGAATTTTTCTTGCCATAACTATCTTTCTTTGTCATTGTTGTCTTAAGAAAGTCTTTTAGCTAAGAAACTAGTTTCAAGGTTATGGCATAACTTGTCATATAAATTGAATAGAAGTTATATCCAAAATGTTAACTTGTAAACTACTTAGCTGGTTTTAGGCTTTCCATTTAAAATCTACTTCAGTTTGAACTTTGAACAAGTTGTTCCATAGACTTGAATATTAAGAGATTTTGGTGTAAGGATTAAAAATTAGCTCGTAAGGCCTCTCAGTTATTCATTTATTTTATCTGAATATAACATTTACTATTAAATTAGAACCACTCGGCACAAATACATCATAGATCAAGATCATACTTTGTAGAGTGTCGTAGAATAAAAATAGGAACAAGGACACTGAATTCTTTTAGTTTTCTTGGTTCTTATTCCTTTGTGTATCTTTGCACCTTTAGGGGCAATTGCTAGTTTAAAGTCTAATTCTTTAAAGGGTGCTAGCTCAATGGAAGAGCACCTGCTTTACAAGCAGGAGGTTGGTGGTTTGATTCCATCGTGCCCTGATATTCATATATAGGGAATGACGAAGATCAATTTTTGGTGACGGATGCTATTTTGACCATCACCAATGAACTTATGGTCACATTTTTCGACCCTCACCAAAATATGAAATGGTGACGGTCAACGAACGCCACCATATATACGCACTAATAGTGATGACTATTAAAGGTCTGTCACCATAAATCGTTGTTGTTGATATGAAATGGTGAGGGTCACTGTTTGTCATTATAGTCATTATTCGTGACGGACCTTGATGTCACCGATGAATTTATGGTGACGGTCAATGAACGTCACCATACATATGCACCAATAGTGACGGCCATGAAAGGTCCATCACAAAAAATCGTTGCTATTCATATTAAATGGTGACGGTCACTATCCGTTATTATAATCAATATTCATGACGGACTTTGAATGTCACCACAACACATACTTTCGGCGACGCCACATTTGGTGACGTTCAATTTTTTGGTGACGGAGGCTATTGTCCGTCACCATTGCTCATATGAAATGGTGACGGTCACTATCCATCACTATAAATCATTATTGGTGACGAACCTTGAATGTCACCACAACACCTATACTTTCGGCGACGCCACCTTTGGTGACGTTCAATTTTTTTGGTGACGGAGGCTATTTTCTGTCACCATTGCTCATATGAAATGGTGACGGTCACTATTCTTCACTATAAATCATTATTGGTGACGGACCTTGAATGTCACCACAACACCTATACTTTCGGCGACGCCACCTTTGGTGACGTTCAATTTTTGGTGACGAAGGCTCTTTTGACCCTCACCAATGAGCTTATGGTGACCATTTTTGCCCCTCACCAATGTGCCTTTTTCTTGTAGTGAAAGCTAACTACTGAACTATCCTATGTGGTCAAAAATATGTAAATCGTGATCACAAGAAAAAAGGTGCAAAAAAGATGCAGATGGGATTTTTAAATTGGAATGTTGAATTGGAAAAGTTGTATTTTGTAATTGAAATATTGAGACAGTGAAGGAAGGACATATAATTTACCATTTATTTTACCAACTAAATATTTAAAACCACTATGAAGAAATATTGATTTTCTAGAATGGACAATTTATACTAAGAGGAAACAAGGGATTACTTTTGCCTCATTTTAAGAATTCTATGTTATTTGATTAAGTGAATTAAATCATTTATTTTTCCTATTGATATGATGACATTCAGAATGTATAATGTATTCTTATTTCCATTTATATTCTCTATTGTTGTTGATTATCTCATTTATGAAATTATCTATCCTTGTTGTTTCTGGAAATTGTATCCAAGAAATTTAACAAATTTAAGAAACTTCTTTATTATTGTGCATCATGTATATCGTATTGATATATGGTTGACCTCTAAATAATCCCAATTTGACTAAAAAATTAAACAACCTTTTCCAAAGTTAACATTATAAATTAATTGATTTATTTTTAAAATATTTTAATTATTTATTTTTTTACGTTTTGATTAGTTGAACCAGTTTGGGTCTTATTGTGTAATAATGCTGATGTACTGATGGTTTTCAGTGCATAAAAGTTGTTACAACAATTGTACATTGATTTTAGTAGCATTACCCAACAAATAACTGGTAAGTAGCACTGGAATTAACTTTCACAGCCTGGATTGTTTTTAACTGCGCATCAACGTTGACCTGACTACCACCCTTACTCTCTGCCCAAGCCCCTTCTTTAGGAATGACATCCACAACATCATAGCAAATATGTTAGATGATCCAAAAATAAAATATTATCATATGTTATAAAGTTGGAATAAAATAATTATTAATTTAAGATATTAAATTAATAATTATTATTCTAGAATATTTAATTATTTAATGGAGACATTTAGAATTAGCATATTGTTGTAACAAGATATGACGCTCCAAATGTGTCGTATCTTAGGATTTTTGTTAGCTAGTTATTTGGAATAGCATTTAATGTAAGTGGACACTTGTTATTTAATAAGTGATCCATAATTAGTGGTAGTTAGGACATTGAGCATATAAATAGCTCATTACAAGAGTGTTTTAGTTATTCAGGTGTAAACTATTGCATAATTCCAAATGTAATTGTTTTTCTGATTAATAAGATTACGTGTCTGAGGACACTTCGGCTATTATTGTGGTATCGGAGCTACGATAATGCTGCAGTGGATATGAGGAGGAGATTACAGCTCTGCAAGTTCTTGGAAAACTCCATTGAATTGATCAGCAAATGATTGGTATGGAATTTTTCAAGTTTTCTGTTTAAAAGAATAGATATTTCATTATTGATTTTAGATTTGTAAATTCTACAATCAATTTTATTAAAAATTTTGCAAAACTATGTGACTGTCTCGCCGGAAGAGGACACTGATAGGAAGTAGTTGCTGTTGTATATGTATATGTATTACTTCTTCTTTTACATAAAACCAGTTATTGCAATACATGCACAATCAAGGCACCATTCTCAAATTATAATTCAATGATTACCCTTGTTAGCCGTTGTTGCTAACCGTGTATACATTCTGGCCATTGACATATACCTAAAAAACCTCGAATCCGGATTACGGCGATTCCGGAGATCATCACCAGATCGTAGAAGGTTGCCGCAGTCACAATGTAGATAAAGCTCTCTTCAAATTCGGATTATGGCGATTCATTTTCCAATTGTCTTCTACAGCTACAGCTAGCTCGAAAGACCTGAAAAACGAGAAAACAATGCTGTTTGTCCGAGAGGTCTTCGGATGGATCGTCTGATGGGGTACTGAAGCAAGATCCTTAGAGCTATGAAATTGGTACAAGTGTTCTTCCTGAATGCATCATTGAACCAACTTTGAGGAAGTAATGACATTTAAAAAGATATGCGTTGAGCCACTTCTCCAAAGAATATTTTTAAAGGTGTGTTGTATGAATTATTTAAATTTTCCTTTTACCTTTTAAAAAAAGGAGACTCGTTCACCTTTTTGAGTGACTTGATAACGTGAATTCACTTTAGTAAAGGGACTCCATAAAATTCTTTTAAATAGGAGTTTAAAAGAATGCCATTATTTGAAATAGGAGTTTAAAAGAAATTAAAAAGTGGACATTTAAAAGGGTTAGTAAAGTAAATTTTTGTAATGGAGTGATAGGGTATATATTTTTTTATGTAATGTTATTGGAGTAATAAGGATTTTGTAATATTTGTGGAGTAATAAGGTTATTTGTAATTTTTTTGGAGTAATAAGGCGATTTTTTTGTAATTTGTTTCTGGAGAGATAAGTATGACTCAAAGTAATTTTACTTTGGGGGGGGGTAGCATTTTTTTTTACCAGATTTTGCAAGAGCATCATTGTAAAAGTCAAATTTTGAAAGTTACCTTGTAAATATTTGAGAAATTGACTAGAGCCAAGTGCAAAGCTCAGTCATTTTTCTCCTGTTTCAACGACTATAGGAGGGTCAAGGCCAAGCCTCGATAGATCATTTTTTGCGTGGCGTGTGTCGTGGTGTGTTTCGTGTGACGAGTTGCTCAATTTTTTGTGCTTGATTCTTTTGGTGCACTACTTCAACACTCCAATGTTGAAATTAATTAATCTGTTCTCTAGAAGGAGTGAAATCTTATAAGACACGGAGACGTCTAATTGAAAGCACTCTTATTTTTAATGAATTATGGCATGACATTTGTGATGGCAACATTAAGCCAAATAAAGCAACAGATCCAGCTTCACTTGCAAAATGGGAAATAAAAGATGCCAAGGCATTAGCTCTTATAAAAGCTTCAGTTAGTAATGAAATGTACATACACATTGAGAATTCTTCAGATGCATGGGCTGCTTTACATACATTCAAAGATCTCTTTGATACACAACCTGAATCAAAGAATGTTGATCTTCAATTAAAATTGCTTCAACAGAGATTAAATGAAGGTGGTGATGTCCTTGAGTACATTTCACGGCTTAAAAGAATTAAGCAAGAAAACATCAATGCTGGCTTTCAAGCTGTTGATGAAAGCTTCTTAACTACAATTTTAATTGCTGGATTTCCATCATCATATACTAATTTTTTGGAAACTTTTCAAGTCACTGGCAAGTCAGAGAAGATCAAATTTGATGAAATGAGTGACATGTTAGCACAATATGATAAATTTTTTGGGAAGAAGAATCAGATTGGGGAAGATGTCTTCTTTGCCGAAGCCAGTTCAAGCAACTCCTCCGCTGACAGTTCCAGAAACAGAGGAAGAGGTAATTTCAATCCAAATCAAGCAGCTCAAGGTCGTGGTCGCAGTCAACACAAAGGAAACAATTCCAATAGAGGCTCCAATTTAGGCAGAACAAATTTTCAAGTCAGAGGCAACAATCAAAACAGAGGATATCAACAAGGCACAGGAAAAAGTCCAGGAAGAGGACAAACTCAAAACAAAGGACAAAGCAGAGGTCGAGGACAGTCTCAAGGCAGAGGACAGTCTCAGGGAAGAGGCACCAATTTGATTCAAATTGTTTGCAGGCGATGTAACAGAGTTGGTCATTATGCAGTAGATTGTAGAACTTCTATTGAGAAAATTTCTAAGTTTCATCCAAACTCAGCACAGTTTGCAAATGATGAAGATGATCCTAATAGTTTTGAATATGTCTTCACTAACACAGAAGCAAAAACTTTACAGGTTTCAAGCTTTCTCCGAAGTGATTATGAAGATGCATGGATTCTTGAGACAGGCACAACTCAACACATGACATTTCGATGTGACTTCTTCTAGAGTTTCAAAGAATTTCATATGAATTCAATCTATCTTGCTGACAAAACCAAACATACTCCTACAGGAAAATGTGTAGTTAAAGTTTTTTTACCAGGCATCAGAGAAAGAATAATTTTAAATGTCTGGTATGTCCCAACATTCAAGCAAAATTTTTTGTCCTTAGTCACGATTCCACAAGCAGGACATACAGTAATTATGGAAGATGTCTTAGTTAAAATCAACTCAGTCAAACAGAACATGCAAACAAGACTCATAGGTTATGAAGATGGAAAACTGTTAAGGATGAAAGGGACAGTTATTCCAAGACATTCTGACTTTGCAGGCGCAACAAGTACATATATTTCACCAATCAGATTATGGCATGTCATATATGGCCATCTCAACTTTGACAATCTCTCTCAGTTACAAAAACAGGGCATGGTTAAAGGACTTCCAACCTTCAAAAGGGAAAATGCAGAGTGTTAATCTTGCATTTTTGGAAAACAACATCGAGAGAATTTTTCTACAAGTTCATGGTGTGCAAACAGGCATTTTCAGTTGGTTCACAGTGATATTTGTGGACCCTTACCAAATTCACTTGGAAGTTGCAGATATTTCTTACTTTTTATTAACGATTTTAGCAGGATGACTTGGGTATATTTCTTGAAGAAAAAGTTAGAAGCATTTGAAAAGTTCAAAACTTTTCATTAGCTTATTGAAAATGAAGTAAAGGAGAAGATTGGCACTCTTCGAACTAAAAATGGTGGAGAATTCACTTCAAATGAATTCAAAAAGTATTGCATGGATAATGGCATAAAATGACATCTTACCAATGTCTACACTCCACAACAAAATGGGGTAGTAGAAAGAATGAATCGTACCTTGTTAGAAATGGCGCGATCTATGTTAAATTTTAAAAAGTTAAGTCCTTCATATTAGGCTCAAGTCGTTCATACCGCTGTCTACTTGAGAAACAGATCTCCCACAGCCTCTTTAGATGGAATCACACCTTATGAAGCATGGTTTGGATTCAAACCTCGAGTTAAGCATCTCAGAGTTTTCAGATCAGTCTGTTATGCCTTAGTTCCAAAGGAAAAATGAACTAAGCTTGACGCACGAAGCTTGAAGTGCACAATGATCGAGTATTCTGATGAAAAGAAAGGGTATCGACTTTTGTCGAATGGGAAATTTATTGTAAGCAGAGATGTGATTTTTGATGAAAATGAGAGTAAGAGTGCTGAAGAAGTTGAAAGTATTCTTCAAAAGTTAGAAACAAAAATTGATAAAAGAAATGGAAATTTACAAAGTCAACCAAATTCACCAAGTTGGTATGAACTTGAATTTCCTTCATCTGACGATGATTCATCCAGTCCATCTTCTTCATCAACGCCATCCAGGTCTTCTAGCAGTTCATCCAACTCTCCTAGCAGCAAAAATTCTTCTGACAATGACTCTTCGCCCCTAGAACCTGCGGTTGATCAACAAACATCAGTTTACATCAACCCTCTTTTTAATGATGGTGATTTTTCACAAGCTCAAACCAATGAACATCAATTGCCTAAATGGGCAGTTCAACTTTTGAAAGATGTAAGACCTAATGAACAAAATGAAACAGGAACAAGGGGATCAAAACAAAATGAAGGAAATTTTTCTTTGATAGCAAATGATTTTACTGAACCTTATTCTTATCAAGAGGTAGTAAAACATAAAGCATGGCAACATGCTATGGTTGATGAATATCAGGCAGTTCAAGACAACAACACTTGGAAACTTGTTGATTGTCCTCAGCATGTTAAACCAATTGGATGCAAATGGGTTTATCGAATTAAGTACAAGAAAAATGGTGATATTGACAAGTATAAAGCAAGACTTGTTGCTAAAGGCTTTGCACAATAGGAAGGGATAGATTATGAGGAAATGTTTGCTCCTACATATAAATGGAACACTATCCACCTCACGCTTTCCTTAGCAGCTCAAAAAAGATGGAAAGTTCATCAAATGGATGTAAAAAGTGCTTTTCTCAATGGAGATTTACAGGAAGAAGTGTACATGACACAACCACCAGGTTTTGAAATTGACGGACAAGAACATAAAGTCTGCAAACTGATAAAGGATTTATATGGGTTAAAACAAGCTCCCCGAGCTTGGTATGCTAAAAATGGATGAATACCTTCGCAAAGTTGGTTTTCATTGCAGTGACTCTGATGATACCTTGTATGTACGCCAACAAGGTAAAAATCTGGTGATTTTGTTAATGTATGTCGATGATTTGATCATTTTAGGCAACAATGATGATCACATTGAATAGGTGAAAAAGGAGTTACATGCAGGTTTTAAGATGACAGATTTGGGACTACTTCACTACTATCTTGGAGTTGAAGTATTCGAACATCCACATCAGGTCTTCATTTCTCAGAGTAAGTATGTAGCAAAAATTCTTCAGCGATTTGGAATGTAGGATTGCAAGCCTGTCCTTACCCCTATGGAACAAAACTTGAAACTTTAAAAAATTGAAGGGAGGGAAATGGTGAATAGCACTTCTTATTGACAGTTGATTGGTAGCTTGATTTATCTGACAACTACTCGACCAAATATTTCCTATGCCATCAGTATTCTTTCCCATTTTATGTAATAACCATGAGATAGCCACTGGAATGCAGCTAAAAGAGTTCTTCGTTATATCCAAGGAACAAAATATTTTGGTATTCTTTACAAAAATACTAAAAAATTTGTACTTGGTGGACTTTCAAACGCTGACTTTGTTGGCAGTATTGATGACAGGGCATCAACCTCAGGTTTCTTAATGAACATGGGGTCAGCTGCAGTTTCCTGGATTTGCAAGAAGCAAGCTACAGTGGCCACTTCTTCAGCAGAAGCAGAGTACATTTCAGCATGGGAAGCAACATTTGAGATTGTTTGGTTACGTCGAGTTTTACAGGACTTGGGAATTCCTCCAACTGAAGCTACTTTGTTATTCATCGACAATCAGCCAGAAATAAAGCTTGCCAAGAATCTAGTTTTTCATTCAAAGAAAAAGCATGTGGACACCAAGTATCATCATATCAGATCACTCATTGCAAAGAACGTCATCAAGCCTATTTATTATCCTTCAAAAGATCAGACCTCCGACATTTTCATGAAACCTCTTGGTAGAATAAAATTTACTAAGTTCAGGGATGAACTTGGTATCTGTTGTAATGTATCTTTGGATCATAGGGGGGAATGTTAGATGATCCAAAAATAAAATGTTATAATAGGTTATAAAGTTGGAATAAAATAATTATTAATTTAAGATATTAAATTAATAATTATTATTCTAGAATATTTAATTATTTAATGGAGACATTTAGAATTAGCATATTGTTGTAACAAGATATGACTCTCCAAATGTTTCGTATCTTAGGCTTTTTATTAGCTAGTTATTTGGAATAGCATTTAATGTAAGTGGAAACTTGTTATTTAATAAGTGATCCATAATTAGTGGTAGTTAGGACATTGAGCATATAAATAGCTCATTGCAAGAGTGTTTTAGTTGTTCAAGTGTAAACTCTTGCATAATTCCAAATGTAATTGTTTTTCTGATTAATAAGATTACGTGTCTGAGGACACTTCGGCTATTAAAATAGTTGTTGCTTATTACTAAGTGATTATCATATGAGAAAGTAAGAGCGAGGTACATGTAGGCAGACTATGCCAAAGAGAATACGTAGATGCCAAGTACCAAACGATGCCCTAAAAAACAATACAATACAAAAATTTTGAGAATTCCAAAAAAGGCAATTAATTTTGAAAATAATCGGCACATGCTGGCTGGCTGAATTGAACTTGAGCTCAGTTCAAATCGGTGGTTTTCCTTGAACGAATATAAAATTTAGCATCGACCTCCTGTAGGCGATTCTAGTGGTCATTCCCACATGGGTCCCACTCATTGCTTTCATACTCTGCATATTTAAAGTTCTGGAATCCGATCTATTTTTCTTGAACATTGTGCCTTTTAGTATTACATTGTAGGCCAACACTCGTCTTGCAGTTCCAGTGATGCTTCTGCAATGACACACGAGTAATCTAACCATAAAACATGATCATTCTATGGTGTCAAGAACCTAAGAAGCCAATCCAAACAAAATAAATTTCATGATAAAATGAGGTTAACAAATGAAAAATAATGTCATAAATAAAACCAAGAAATCAATGGAGAGAGCAACTATTGAACGCTTTATTTGCCTTTGAACTAACTACACTACATTGTTGTCTCCATCTTTTTCCTTTTTTCACAATAGAGGAGTGGCTCATGCTGATATTTGTAAGAGCTACTTTTGTTGCAAATACCAATCTAAAGGCCTTCATTGCCAAACAGTTGTGTGCCCAGCAAAATCTGAGTCATCAACGTGGGAGTGGAGTGCTCCATTATTTTTGGCATGTGGGAGTGGAATTCTCCATTATTTAATGGTAGCTAAACCTTTCCAGTGGATATAACACATTGGTAATTCCACACATGAATGCACACAGTTCAATTCATTTTCCACTTAGACTATAACTGTGGACAAATGACATGCATAGATACATAGATACTGTGGACATATGTCACACTTAAATAGAAAATGTAGACAAAAATTCGAGGTCAGTTATTCAAAAGAAAGGCCTATTGGCCTAATTAAGTCTCGTGATTACATGACATTCCTAATAAAAGAGATACTAGTATCCCTCTTACTGGCTGTTGAAAATATTTATCTTTTCTACAAATGACTTGCATGAGCGTTAATGCCAAAAAACGTGACGACATCTTAGTTACAGTTTAATGTAGATCTTCAAAATAAGTCAAATCACTTGGAAAACTAATTAATTATTTATGTACTTAATTTTTCATCTAGAACTATGTGAAGGTCGTAATAAGAGCTTCAATTTATTGACCAATCAAATTATATATATATATATATATATATATATATATATATATATATATATATATATATATATATATATATATATATATATATATTATAAAATAAAAACTATACATATTCTATTTCTACCATTAATATATGAAAAATGGTTCAATTTTTTTGGTTAACTAACAAATAATAAATAACCAATGCACAACTCACTATTATATGCCATTCCTATCTGCATGTATAAATATAAGAGGGGAAAATAGAAATGTTATCATCTACCTTACTTATTCTCTGCCATTCAAAAATATCTTTGATCTAAATATCATAGTTGGGCATGTTTTATATCACATAGTTGGCCAATAAACTGGTATATGATGAATGGTAGTTAGGATTTCTACTAAGAAAATTAAAAGATAGAGACTAGATGGAAACCCTAAATGCTAAAGGTTTGAATCAAATTTTTTCAACACTTAAAAATTCTATGTTTGGAGTAAATATGAAAGATTATAAACAATGATATTTAGCATTTATTGTCCACAAGGCTTTGAATACATTGTGAATGGGTGTATTTTTAAGACATTCCTTGCAAAAATATCACTAGTTCAAATTCCTTCATTGTTAGCCGACTAAAAAAAAGAATGTATTTACCATTTATCATTATGGGTAAATTTGATCTATAACATATTCCATATAGATGTATGGATCTCCTCGTAAATAAATTCCCGTATAAATTCCACACAAAATAAATGCAAGTTCTAAATATCATAACTTGAATAACAACACATAGACTAGATATAAGGCATGCTTACATTTTCTAGCATTATGAAGGAAAGAGGAACAAAGGATTCCACATGTACTTTCTAAAGTCAATATTCCCAAAGGTTATAACTTGAACATGGAATAGAGAGAAAATTCCATGTGCATCAAAATAATTGTGAAAGGAACTCCCAAAATAAATACTTATTTCTTTGGGATTAATTGGGGAGTAATGGTACTAGGAAAAGAGAGAGAACTCAAAAAGTGCCCAACAGTTTATTTGTGACATGGATATTTTATTATCTAGGAAACTTTGTTAGTCCAAAATTTGAGACCTTTCCATTGAACTTCTTATCCATTAAGATGTTGTTGGCCTTGATGTCTCTGTGAACAAATTTAACTCAATTGGCTCATGTATATATACAAATCTACAATTTAACAAACCAATTAGTTAATCTTTCCAACCATTCATTGAATAAAATTCCTAGTAATAATGATGGTTCCTTGAGAACTTTAAATGCAAGGAATTTTAAATCGTATGAAAACTCAAAGTGTAGTGTATCGTGCTAATCAACATTGTGTTGTGCATTTTTACTCATATACTAGCATTTAAAAAAAAAAAACACCTCCTTTCAAAAAACTAGGAGTTGATACCAAGTACCAAAGTAACAAAGGGAAATTATGAGTAGAGATGTCAAATTCACCAAAAATGATAGAAAATTCTCAATAAATATTTTCTTTTGCATATTATGTTAGGATGCAAACATAAGTAAATTCACATAAACTGTTTCTACAATGAAATGACAACTAACTTGTTGGATTCATTTTTTTACCTATGAATTCCTTCCTTGTAGAATCCAAGGAGATGTACTAGAATTTTGTGTCACATGTGAATGACGTGAACTCACTCATTCCCAATCTACAAGACCACAAGGTGTAGTGAATAGAACCATTAGCTTAGACGGGTGATGTGTTTTACCTTGGCAGAGGACACTGAGTCGCCTAATGGCCAGGCTTGTTACAGATATAGTAGGAACTCAAATGATGACATTGCTTTTACTTATTTTAATATACATTCCGATTCATCTAATAATTTATATTATTATGATTTAAATAGTGACTTTATCTCTATTAAAGATATTAAAATGGTACATATTTCCCATCATGCCTCTCAACTTAAAAATGAGATTCATGATCCCGAAACTCACGTTGCTATACTTATTGTTATACAATTTAAACTTCGTAAACAACTTGGATCTCATATTTCATCCCTTATTTCTCAATATCACTCTCTCACATAACACTCTTTCAATATATTTCATTTTCAAAGTCATAGTTGCAGAAATAAATTCAAGATAAAAAGGATTTAATGGCTCAAAAGAAAAATTGATAAAAAAATCACGGATTCAATAAATGAAGGTAAAAGATAACTCAAGTCTTTCTTAAGGATATTTAGGATAAAATTTGGAAGGATTATTTGGAAAGAAAATTATTGGAATGAGTGAATAAAACGCATTGGATGCATCTGAGATGACTAGAATGCCATTAATTTGGTTTGACAATGTAATGGGTTAGATGATCATATACATAAAGTTAATGGTTATCGCCAATATTGTTTAGATGCATAAATATACATGAACACTAAATTATTGTGCTCATTGCTCTACAATACCAAGATACTATTAGAAACTCATTCAACTGTATTTTAGAGCTAATAATGGTACTCAAGGGCCCATTAAAGCCATTGCACTTGGCATTCCCATTTTGTTACAAGAAAATAAGGCATTTGTAAATTTGTATAGTTTTAATACTTATGAAAACATTTTAATTGGTTAGGATTTTGTGAACAAACACTCTCCTTGAAGGTTGATCATGGATATGTCAATTTTAATATAAATTGTAAGAAGGGAAACCTCCTAAGTAAAAATGTTTATACCAATAAAGTTTCAAATAATCCTTCAGACGAGGTAGAAGATTCAGTTAAGAGGTTGGCTAATCTACGTAAGGTCATTAGACATATTGATCTACGTAGAGAATAAATGGTAAAGTAAATAAAGGAGAAACTTGAAGAAGACTATACCTCAGATTAACCAAAATCGCTTTGGATGAGAGAAAAGTACTTTGTGGATCTTCCTTATAAGGAACATTATCAACCTAAACCTCAAAAGGCTTCTAGTAACAAAATGTCTCCTACTAAATTATATCATTACAAACAATAAATTTTGGAACTATTGGGAAGAAAGTTAATTGAGCCTAATAAGAGCTCTTGGGCATGCCTTTTATTTTGTGTAAATAATCATTCTGAGAAAAATCATGAAAAACCTATAATGATAATCAATTACAGAGCTTTCAATGAAGCCTTCATGTCAATTATATATCATCTTCCAACAAAATAATTTTTATTTTCCAATATAACATTTTCTAATGTATTTAGTAAATTTGACTTCAACGGTGGATTTTTGCAGATTTTCATCAATCCAAAAGATAGACACAAAATAAACATTGTTGTTCATTGTGGACAGTATCAATGGAAATTTATGCCATTTGGGTTGAAAAATTCACCTTCTAAATTCCAAAAGAGGACGGAAGATATTTTTTGTGATATTTATTTTGTTATAGTTTATGTTGATGATTTGTTATCCTTCTATGTTGACATGAAGCGACTTAAGAAACACTTGTAGTATGTATATGATCAAGTCTACAAGCGTGGGATAACCTTGGGTAAGAAGAACCTAGAGTTTGGAAAATATCTTATTGATTAATTGGGATTAATATTGTCCATGTGATTTATATAATTGCAAGACAATGTGCTTAAAAGTCTAGCAAGACTTCAAAATCATATTTTGGATGGCAGGTAGCTACAAAGGTTCTTAGGATTCCTAAATTATTTTAGATATTTTTATCAGTGGTGGGATAAATATGTAAAAATTGTTTAACAAAGGTTAAAGGTAAATATCCCTTGGAATCATAAAATGACTCAAGTTGTATCGATAGTCATGAAAAAGGTATAAGATCTCTGAAGATTCCACCTTCTAGATTTAAACCTACCATTTATTTTTTGGAAATATGCCTTTGGAGAAGCATGGGGATGAATTTTGTTGCAAAAACATAGAAATCATGAACAATTGTTTATGTATGCATCTGGACATTCAAATGCCCATAAATTATTATCCCTCATCTCGGAAAGAGATATATGTTGTGAAGAATGGTATAAAAAGATCTATACTTTTCTTGAAGTCAATGTTTCCATGTCAGAACTTATCTACAATATATGAAAGGAATGTTTGCTAACCATAGAATATTTCCCATAAATAATGAGTTTGCAGGAATCCAAAATAAATAATTTATTCTTTATCTTAGTGATGATATTCAAGAAGAGGCTAAGACAAAATTTTGGTTTTGATTCGGGCTAAGACATACATGTAATGATTTAGTCTAGATGCATAGCCAAGACAGATCTCGGTATAAAGTAAATAGCACATAATATGGATATGCATGTCTGCTAGATAATGAATATGATCGGTATCTATTTGGATCCCCGTTGTATCATTGTCTTAGAATCTTGCCTCCAATGGACCCAGATATAATATCACCATCAAGATATGATATCGCGTACACATCCTTTGACGATGAATATAACATGGTGGACCCTACATAATCATGTTTAGTTCACCAATAGTGGAGCCAATTTTTTTTTGTGGATTTATAGATAAACACCCACAATGTACTTGTAGCATCCCTTTTTTGTACCCAAATTTTGTAAAATATAATTAAGCTTCATAATGTTGGATGATTAACATGGATATTTTTGTTATATATATATATATATATATATATATATATATATATATAACCAACACGGAAGCATTGAAACATCACAAAACATTATAACTTTGTTAACATTGGTAAGAGTAGTGATAAATGCATTACATACCATGAAAATTTTATAGGATGTAATGCGTAAGTCCTATCACATCAAACCATATTTTCATTTAATGTGATATAGAGTGGGAGAGTATACCCTTATCCAGGGGAAATGAAATTCTAGAATACATGATATCAACCAAAATATAAAATTTGATATAGATGCCCCCTAAAATAATATATATGTATTTGTTTGAATATAATATAATATTGGCTCTTATATCAAAGCTTCATAATCCAATTATGAATTTTGACAAAGGTGATGGTTATTGTTAATCTCTAACCTTTATTGCCATGAAAAAATACATGGAGTTCATATGTATCATATTTATGAATGTTTTCTGGCATGTGATACATGGTTTGAATCATATCATATGCTTCAAAAATTTACAATCTTGCTAAATGTGAGACCTATCTTGATTTTTATACCTGTAAAAGGCAAGTTATATTTGTTTTTATTTTGGTTAAAAAGATTTCTCAAAATTTTAAATAGATTTTATGAAGTTTATTAAAGTTTTGAAAAAACTAAATATTAAATTGAATATTTTGAAAATTAAAAAATATTTTTGATTTTTTAAAATGTAAACTATTTGTTTCTAATTGATTTCTGACTAATTTTATGTGGTTTTAAATTTTATTGTAAGATATAAGAATTATATTAAAAATAAAAAATCTAAATTTTTTTTAATTGCACCAAGTGTGATAATAATGATTGTTATTGCAGACTTTACACAACACAATGCTATGTGGATAGTTGTCCACCATAATTTAAGCAAATAGTTTCATAAAAAATGGATAGGAACATGATGTAAACAAGTGTAATATGAAGTTCATTAAGCTCTTATTATGTTAAATTTTTATATTATTTTTCAATATTATATTAGTTTAAAGTTATATTAAAATATGTTTAAAATTATCAATAGATTATTATTATTATTATTTAAAATTATTAATCACTTTTTGCATAAGAACAATCTCTAACAATGCATATTAAACTTGTTTAGTCTTTGTAAATTTGAGGTAAGTATATCACTCATGTAAAACTATAGAATGACAAAAAACTTGAGTCTATCCCATGATATATAGTTTCGCAGCATATAAAATTTCTAATACAATTTGGAACTCTAAGAATGAGACACATCTCATCAATCAAAAGTATGTATGTGAAACATACAACGCACAATAAGTAGCCATGTCATGTGAAACTTAAGAATGGATGTGATATTAGTTGAGATTTGAATCATTATGTGCCCACTGGAACATGTTGGTAGGGAAATTGGGTGGAGTTTTCACAAATGAAAATGTTTTGTGTAGGGAGGGAGACACTCAATCTTTCCTTTTTGCTTTTGAGCATGTTTGGATTATAAGCTTATTCTTTGTTAAATAAATAATTTAAAAAAAAATGAATAATATTGATATAAATTTGCGAGGCTGTAGAAAAATACATGGGGCTTACATCTTCAAAGTTTAGATTTGACCAAAATACCTATACATGTTTAACGATCTACACGAAAGACTAGAATAGCTAACAAGAAATAGACTAAAATCATGCTTTCTTGAGTATAAAAGACTTGACAATATGACTAATTGAGCACAGAATTATAAAAAATACATGGTTAATTTTGGCCTGTGACTGCACACAAAGTGGAGAAGGAGAAAGGAAGGGGAATCCTAACTGTCAAAGAGCTTCAAATGAATCTATCTACCTTTTAATTCAGTTGAAAGAAAAAAGTGTTGTTGATTAAGTGTGATGGTGAGAAAAATCCATACTGCCCTCATTCATTCCATCTACCCCCTTCCTACTCTTCATTTATCCTAATTATGAACTCCAACGCTCTAAATACCATTTATCCCTTTTCATTTTTATTTTCCCGAAGTCATTCCCTTTTTATTTCATGACCGCACACTCAAATTTCTTTCCGAATCGGCCAAATCCCAAAATCCTTTAATTTTCGTCTCCTATAAACCTTCCGAAACATGATATGCAATGAAGTGGGACCCATTCACCCGCCATACTTCCTTTTATTTCATTTCCCTTAAAAATCATTAAACCTTACCTTTCTGCCTTTCCACTTCATGTTTCTAACTTACCCTTTTCATCTCCATATCATTGTTTCCACTTACCGTCCCCCTCCCCGGTTCCCCGATTGCGGTTAAAGTGGGGCCATTTCTCCCTAACATGTCACCCTTTCCCCCACCATCCATCGCACATCGCTAAATATAAACTTCGCATATCGACGATTATAAATTTTTGCGCTTCACATAGTTTTTAACTTACCTTCTAAGTGCCCGCAAAGTATTCTGTCTAAATTGCGATGCGGGGTTCAACCTCCATCTGCCACGTCATCTCCCCCACTCCCACACTTCGCACTTCGCAGGTTTTAATGCTTAACCTTCGGTTGCTCCCACATAAAACTTGCGACTTGCGATCTGCGAGCGCGGTCCCACCACCTTCCGTGCCACGTCACCTTTCCCGCACTTCGCACATCGCAGTCTTTACCATTTACCTTTCGCTGTGCACATATAAAACTTGTGATCTGTGATTTGCGGGCACGGGTTCCACCACCTTTCCATGTCATCAATAACACTCCTGTGGCTTGTCTTTTGCCCATTTTAGTGATAAAAATTCCTGCTAAATTCATTTCCACTTCCGAAATTCATGCCCCCTCCAAAATTCGGTTCCAATTTGGAATTTAAAACACAACATGGAATTTTGGGTGGAACTTGCAGTATGGTTTATTCAGTTTCCACAGGATAACCTCCGCTAAAGAGTTTAACACACACAACAAAACTAGCTATTCCACAACGAGAAGTGGAAATCATGAGCATTAGAGAGTGGAGGTCTTCAAACAACAGGTGAAATCATAGGATCAAGGCCAGACCGCTCACCTGTTCTCAGCCATTCCTCGCCACTTCTTTGAAGATTCTGGAATTTGGCCTCCCTGGCCAACTATTATGTTCTTTTTACTGATTAGATAGTGATGTTTTGTTGGTCAAATCCCGATTTTACCCAATTATGTTTGTATTTTTTTGTTGCAGCAGTGATTTCTTGATTCACGCTTTGCTAGTTTGTTAGGATAATCTTGGTTTCACCTGTGGGGTCCGATCATGATAGAATATTAGATCATAAACCCTCAAGGAGAACTCTATATGTAGTGATTTCTAAGATGAAAGAAAGGTTCTAGAATTTTGAAGAAATATGGTGTAGTTTTGTATGATTGTGCTTCCTGTGCTCTGAGACACATATTTGAGAGAGCTATTTAAAATTAATATGATATAGAGTTTTTATTTAGATCCAGATGGAGCAATGAGTATTATGTATATTTTTTATTCTGTTATCAATAATCTCCTTTTTATGTGTAATCATCTTTCATGCTATGCTTCTTTGATGGTTCGTGTAATGTAGCTGCCGGTAGTCTGCAATCTTATTCATGAATTCATGTCTATATAACACTCATGTATTAACCTTGCTGCATTCCCTTAATTCACGCTACAAAAACCTTTGTTGTTGTCCATATCTCATTCATATCCGTTTCCTCTTATTTCACAAGGGACAGATTCTTAATCCTCTTAAGCCTATCTCTTGTGGGTTCCTTCTCCGTTCTTTCTCAATGCCTCTGCAAACTTTTAAAGTTTCTGCTCATTTTTTTAAACTTGGTCCACTTAAAAGCCATCTAGCCTCATAGCCTCGTAAGCCCTCTAAAGGTATATGGAATTCACATGAATCAGGCTCAAATGGTCTCCTCCATTCCCGAATCACCAAAACCATTTTTATCTTGACCCATTTTCTGTCAGAGGCATTTATGCAGTTGTCCATATTTAACCTCTGATTTTAAGATGTCCTAGGAACTATTTTTTTGCAACTCAAGGTTGTCTCCAGGAGCTACAACAGTTACACTAAACAATCTATAAATTCCCAAAACAAAATTATCTCAGACTGTATGCTAACAAAAAATACCAAAATCCACTAAGCGAGCTTGTTGGGGATACTAGTCATTATGTGTAGCTAGCTTGTTGAGATCAATTTAACAATGGATTGTATCCTCCTAGTGCTTTTCTGGAGTTTCATAGGCTTCTTTGCTTAATTTGAGGTCCATAATCTTGCTCTTGAGAGGATCAAATTCATTAACCAACCGAGAAAGCTGAAATTGAAGAGATAGGATCTTATCTGTAATATCAATATGCGCATGAGACATTTGGAAAAAATTTCAAAAGGAAGAAATGTCCAAGGTGCCGAAATAACTACATAGTCACAGTCCCATTTATAACATCCCAATAAACAACCCTGTGGCGGAAGGTGATCCAGACACATCTTGGAAAGTAAGCCGAATCCATGAGGATCACCTTTTATTTGAAGTAGGTGGATCAATAGGATCCATCGTACCTTTAGCATCGAGCATTGGTTCATCCTTCTTCCATGCTTCTTCTTCTTCTTCTAGGCTTTGTCTTCCTTTGAGCTAGGAAGATTCCTAACTTTCTTGAGGGAAACATCTTCATCGAAGGTGACATCGTGGCATATATCCACATATTTTTGACCGGGCACATAGATTCTATATGCCTTGAGGTTTCACTATAGCCCACAAACATTCCCTTCTTCCCAGAAGCATCCATCTTGCTTCTCTTTTCTTTCGACACATGAAAAAAATGAGACTTCCAAAACTCTAAAGTGAGAAACATCAGGTTTCTTACCATAGAACACTTCTTCGGGACTTTTGGAGTCCAATTAAAAAATGTGGGCATCTAATTTGAATGTACACAATAGTGTTGGAAGCTTCTCCCCATAGAAACTTTGAAAGACCTTGGTCATAAAGCATGGCATGGGAAACTTCCATAATGGTTCTATTCTTCCTTTTAGAAACACCATTTTGTTCAGGATTATACACGATAATGGTCTCCCTCTTAATTCCAACTTCCCTGCAATGGTCATTGAATTCATTTGACTCATAATCGCTTCCATTATCAGTCCTCAAAATTTTGATCTTCTTCCCTGTTTGATTAAACAAGGCCTTGAAGGTACGAAACCACTTGAATGCTTCATCCTTCTTCTTCAAGAAGTATATCCAAGTCTTGTGGTAGAATTCATCTATAAATGTGATGTAATATAACCATCCTACCAAGGATGTTACGGGAATCATACCAGATAGATTAGAATGTACCAATTTCAAAATATCAGATCTATTTGTGACACTTGAGGGGAATGGTCCCCTTGTGCGCTTTCCTTCGACACAACCCTAAAAAACACCTTCATGGTCATATTTGAACTTGGGCATCCCTGTCACCACCTTCCATGCTTTGGGAATGGCCTTGTAATGAAGGTGTGTAAACCTCTGGTGCCATAGCTCGATTTGAAGAGTTGTGTCACATGTCATGGCCCCCAATAGACTTCCTCCAACTTGATAAAGTGTATCAACTCTAAAACCAATAGTAATAGATTTATTTAGTTTCTTCTTCCAAATGCGTACCTTTCCACCGATGAATTCCACCTTGAATCCTTTGTCTTCCATTTCTGAAATGGACACAAGATTCTCCTTCAAATCAAGTACGCACAACATATCTTGCAAGAGGAGGACTTGACCTTCAGTTAGATGAAGGGTCATAGTCCCTATCCCTTTCACGGGATAAGGTGGCATTGTCAATCAAATCAAAGAGGGATTCTTTATATCCAATGAGGTGCCTTGAAGAACCAATATAAATCAACTAGACATCCAGGGTGTTGGGAGGAGATGCAACAGAGAGGGAAGATATAAGAATATATTCATTTATCTTATTATCAACAAAATTTGATTCACCATACCTAAATTTTCTTGACCTCTTGAAAGGTTGACCATTACCACTTCGATTAGAGGGAGACTTCCTCTTTCCTTTGAACATGTTGTTCCTTTTATTTCCATTCCCCCTAAATTTGTTGTTGTTGCCATCATCTCTAGTAGATTCCCTTCTTTGGGGCACTCTCTTGCATAGTGGCCAAACTTGTTACAAGTGTACCATCTTCCTTTTCTTCCTTTGGTACCCGATTTTCCATGGTTTTGATTTCTTAGACCATGATTGTTCCTCTTCTTTTCATGAGAGGTAAAGGGAGTAGGGTAAAGTAAAAGAATATTTACAGGTGTGAAATGAGGCTATAGGTGAAAGTAAAATGAGGCTGAGTAAAAATGAAATTTCACAGACAAGAGGGATATGGTTTTTATTATGGTATAGTGAGGAGAAATGCAGGTGATATGAATTTGGATAAATACTTATTCAAAAATTTTATAGGATTAAAATGGGAAAGTAAAGATACTTTACCCAACCATGGAAAAAAAAACATGGTTTTTAAAATCCATGGGAAGGGAAAAAAACACATGGATTTCAAAACAAGATGGCTTATTAAACCATTCAAATAAATATGTTGAAATTTTAATTATGAAATTCATTTAAATTTTTAATCAAAATATTTGGAAATATTATTCAATATATATATATATATATTTTTCCCCAAATATTTTGTGACAATAATGAAGTATTCAAATATGATGAAAGAAAAAAAATGACAAAAATAGAAATCAAAGGGATGGCTAGCTGATACAGGTGGCATAATTAGTCAAGTTGAAAGGCAAGCTAACAGGTTTGGGAGGACAACTTCAACTTCTCCAAATTCCGAGGTAGAAGGTCATCATTAGTTGACCAATTTCCAGATATGAAGGTTTAATATTTTCCAAAAGTTGAAAATTTCCAGTGATTGATGTTATCTTTAATTTATTATTGATTTTTTTTCCACAAATTGTTAGAGATTAGTTTGTAATCAGTTCCTTTTGGAATATGAAGTTAGTTCAATATAAAGTCTATAAGTATGTTGTAGTTATACCTAGAAAAGGGTTTGAATTTGGATGAAGAAAGAAGACTTTTGATGTAAAGTTGTTCACTGAGCTAAAAGTGATCATTTCATTAATACATAACTCTGCTCCGAGATTCATGTGTCAAGAAAATTGGTGATGTTGTTCCTCTTATGTTATTTTTATTTCTTTTTTATTCCATATTTTTTTCCTATATCTATTGTTTAAATAAGATAAATGGTTGAATTTGTTTAATTACATTATGCTCTGGCTTATAAACAATATGTGTGTTTTCAAACTGAGATTAATTATAGAATTCATTCTAGAATGTTCTATGTTTAATTTAATATAAATATTTTCCTCCCTTTCACTCCACAAAGCTCCAAAGATCCAATAGTCTGCTTACCTTTCCCAGTTACATCTGTTTTGATATTTCTATATCTTATCACCCTAAGGCTTTGAATCCATAGCCCAATGGCCTTTACTTGAAGTTTCAACCAAACATTTCAAAAAACAAAACTCTGAACCCAATATTTAGCCTAAATCCCAAAACAACAAATCTAAATCTAATAGAGAGATCCCTCTCTGAGTTTAGAAGGGATAGCTTCTAAGTTTACAAGTTTTTTTGTGGTTAGCTCTAGGTTTCTCTCATAATCTTGGGAGATTACGGAGTGATAACAAGTTCTTCATTTTTAATTTTATTTTTATAATTAAATAACATTCATGAGAATGAGGAAAGGGTTCCTATTCCCTATAAATAGAGGCTCTAAATCACTTTATATAGGGGATTATAGGTGTAGAAGGAGGATAAAACTCAAATATGAATTAATGGTGACTTTATTTTGCAATCTAGACTTTGTATTGGGGGTAGAGCTTGCATTATTTCAACTCTTTCTTTTAGTGACAGAGTTTATGATCTATTAAATATAGTTGGATACCAATCCATGGAACAGAGAAAGAGACCAAGTTTCTTTAGTTTGTAATTTGAATACTTTCATTTAAATGAAAATTTCATTTATGTAATGGTAGATCTGGGTAACACTTTCCCATATTGTGTATTATTGTTTGATGTGAAGATGAATTTATATTGGATTAGCTATCTAGTTCATTAGCTTCATAGATATGTTGTTAATTGTCTCATTTTTTTCAAGTGTTTAAATCATATTTCCGAGTAACTATTTACTCAGAATTATTCCATTTAATATCGATTTTAGTAACTATTGAAATTATGAGAACTTTTTCTTGGTTTTAATAGTTAATCATTAATTTTTATTAGATATTTGAACATAGCATGTTTTGTAATCACAATATCAACTAGTAGAACTATTTCATTAGAGAGATATTTATCATAAACAAGGCGTGTTAAAATCTCCATTCATTTAATTATTATTCTCTCGGTTGAATTAGATCTACATCTTCCTAATCGAGATAGACTTAGGATATTTTACCTTTTTCCTTGAATCTTAGAGTAGATCTTAATTTATATTAATTAGTGAATTCTAGAAGTCCCCTCATGCAGGGGAAAACCTTAGTTGCAACTTGGCTAAGCCATAGAGTCATCTTAAGGATCTGATTTCTTGCATATTCACAACAAGAGGGAAAATATGGTTTCTCTCTTTCTATTGGTAAATAATAGGTATATTATAAGAAAACAATGAGAGAGAGGGCGTAATTAGAGCCAATTCAACTAGTCATGACCAATACATTAAATGAACAAGAGTTTAGTTGGGGCTATGACTGGGTGGTCTCTTTCGCATGTTGATGAGGTCATTTTTTCTCATCAACACAACACTAACAAGAGATAAGTTCATCTTCTTGCAATGTGATATAACAATATACTCAACTCCATCCTTAAAAACATGATCTTTTTTCTCATGATCATATAATATGGCCTTTTGGTCATATAAATATGGACTCCCTAAGACAATCCCACAAATATCATGTGGTACAACATCAAACTCTACTTCATCTATAAAATTAGCAGTGATGGAAAATTTTAGTTTACATTTTCTTGTCACTTGCAATTTGGAATCATCACATAACCAACCCAAAGGGTAAGGTTTTGCATGAGGTGTATTCTTTAAATTAAGTTTCTTAAAAATTGCTTCAGAGATCAAATTAACTTGAGATCCACAATCAAATAATGTGTCAACCTTTGTATGTTTGTAATGACCCTGATATAGAAAAAATCACTTCTTTCGTTATCATTTTGAGATTCAATAGGCTTACTATAATAACTAGTACTTGCATCAGAAGATAATAAATTTCATTCCCATGGATGTGATTTTGGTTTCATCACCTGAATCAGATCCTAGATCTTGTTGAGTTGTAGCAGCAATGTTTTATTTCCCCTTGTTATTGAACTTATTTGGTCTCAATTTTGGATGTAATTTCCAACAATGGTCTTCACCATGGCCATATTTGGAACAATGTTTACAAGAAATTTTCTCTCCCTCTTTATTGATAGTAGAATTATTCTTAGCTTTTCCTTTAAACTTCCTATTTCCTTTAAAGTTCCCCTTTCCTTTGTCTCCAGATTTAAAGGGTTTCTTTTTGGACTCTTGAGGAACATTCTTTCCTCTTGATTCTAAAAGAGTTTCCTGAACACATACTTCATCTATATTGGTGGGATTAAACATAAGTATAGTATGTATCAAATAAATATGTAATTCATCTATATACGTAAGGAGAGTGTCTTGAGAAGTAAAATCAATACCAAATATTAAAGTTCTTCTTCTAAATTCTTATGCATAAATTTTGACACTCTCACATTTAGATTATGTTAAATTTTTCCAATCCATAATTTATTTTTTCATGTAATCTAATCGATAAAATTTCCTCCTTAATGCAACTATGGAATCAATTCAAGAAGAGATAATTTTACAACTTTTGTTTAAATCTTCTTTAGTTCTAGCCTCCCACCAGATGAGGGCTACACCTTCCAAGCAAAGAGAAGCAAGTTGGATATTTGTAACATCATCATAAATCTTTTGAATTCTTCTATAGAATTCAATTCGATGAACCCAAGTATCCAAAGTTTCAAGCTTAATCAAAGGCGTATAATATGTCCTCTTAGATATGTGGGAGGAGTAGGTATATGGGATGAAGGATGTGAATAAGGAGGTGAGTATGAAGGTGTAGATGGAGGTGAAGGAGGAGGAGGAGGAGGTGGATGCTTACTCCCATTACCACCATTACCTTTTGGTTGATTAGAACTTTCTCCTTGAAACCTTGTTGTTCTCTCATTATAAAACACTTTCACCATCTCAATCACATCAAAGAAATCCTTTCTAAAATCTCTCTCATCCTTAAACATTATTTCTTGTTATTTTCCTTCTTCTTGTGCCATGACTTGTGGATTTTGTGGCCTCCTTGAGCCAATTTGAGGGTTTGGTTCTTCAAGTTCTCTATCTCCTCTTCTCAATTTAATCCTTGTAAGCATTTAAAAACCTTGCAAATTATGTCAAACCTTCACACAAACCATGTTTTGATACCAAACTAGTCTAAAATTAAAAAAAAAAAAGGTTTCACAAAATGATTTGTAAGATATTTTATGTCTTTTAGGCAATGGATCGTGATTTCAAAATAACACAAAATATATTTTTCATATTTTTAACAGTTAAAATGGACAATAAGAAGCATCAAAACACAAAAAACTAATGATGGAGTTCACCCCTCCTGGGCTACGTCTTCGGGTCCAACTTCCAATGGTGGAATTTTTTATTATATTCTCAAATTCTCAAATACATAGACATACAAGTCTCAACTTGAAAAAATATCATTTCCATTGTGTCCAGAATTCCCAAAAACCCCTATGTAGGCTCTTCTTGGGCTCAAAAAGGCTGAAAAATGGCCAAGATAGGCCCCCTTCTTCAAAATGCCTACAACAACGCTAAAAAAATTATTATGCCCTACAAACTTGAAAATAAATTGACTCAGTGGTATGTTGGTATGATGCTCTGTTGGTATCTCTAAGGTATCAGGTTCGATCCATAGTTTTCGGGGGGGGGTGGGGCAGGGGGGTTGGTTTTGTTTTTTTTTTAAATAATTTTAAACTATATGGGTTGAAGGCCCTTCCGCCTCCAGTGCTAGTGGTCATGTCGAGATGCATGTGACCGAGGGGAATGAGACATAGAGAACACACCCTTCATGGCCCTGATCCAAGTCTTGCGACGCTCATATAACATGGCCTAGGGTGTGGAGTAGGTGCTACATGCTCCAAGCTCTATGAATCCTCCACCCATGGTCACGTAAACTCTAATATGGCCATGCCTTGGCATGTGATGGGTGCCACATACTCGACCCCTTCTTCCACTCCATTGTTGTTTCTGTGGTCGTGCCAAAATACAAGGGATGATATATTCAAGTGCTCTTTTCAGCCTTCCCTCCCCCCTAGTCGTGCCATCGTTAAAATTTAAATATGACATTGTCGTCATCATTTAATAATAACCATCCATGGAATAATGGTTAGGTGGTTCTTTGGTTTGTTGGAGGTCATGGGGTTGAACCTCGTGGAGGCTTGTTTATTAGTCAACCAATTTTTAGCCTCATATAGAGTGCCATGTGGCATCCTGGGGTTGGGCCACATGTCACTCCAATATTGGTCGATTCCTCAAAACCATCAACCAATATTAGTATGCCAAGTTTCGTCACGAGACTGGCCCAAATGGAAGATTTTGATTAGATCCTTTACTACTCTGGTCAATAGATGATGTCATCATGAGTTATCATACATACTTCCATGTGGCTACGATACACTACACAGTCAACCCTACAATTTGACTTTTTAACTGTTTGAAAAAATGTCAAAATGTGATAACTTCCTCATACGTTGTCGGATTCAGGCGATTCAAGCGTCATTGGAATTAGAACGATGATATAAACGATTTGGCATTGGTTTTGGTAGATTTTGAGCACTTTAATTTTTTAGCATATTTTTGATCCCCTAAATCACTTTCAATACTTAAAAAAACTAAGTCTCATCCCTATGTGCTATGTTTTAATGAAATCTTCAATTGTAGGATTTTATACATAAAATATAATGGGTTTAACATCTGTAACCAAACACTCCTATGACACCACTCCATTTGCATCCAATCACAAGGAAGACACATGATAACAAATAAAATATATTTCATTTACATAGGAATGATAGAGGTAGACTTAAACCACTTTGAAATGTTTTTGCACACTCCAAAATCCTTCTTAGATTTAGTATTTTATTTTTAATTGAATTGATTTTTTATTATAATGATTAGTTTCGATTGTTTTCAAATCTGAATTTTTCTTTTAGTTTTAATATGTGTTTAATAATAATTTTATTGATAATTTTGCAGAAAACTTAGAGGGTGGTTAATAGTTGGAGTCTCAGGATTAATGGATTGGAATTTTAGAGGAAAATTTGATTCATCCACTCCCCAAAAATTAGAAAACAAATCTTGATTAAAATTTCCTGAAACAACCCTCTATTTCAACCAAAAATGTATTATTATATAATGGAGGTGTGTAAAAGAGCGTTGTGGGATCCAAATTCTGAATATAGAGGAAAATAGACACTCTTGCATAGGGAATTCTTAGAGGAAATTGGAAACTTGTAGAACTAGGCCACATATATCTTTATTTTCTAATCAATAAGAGCATTGTTGTTTAGATTTGACTATGAATAAATATCTCATTCAATTTTGATTTATCTTTTGTTTGAGATAGGTGTTTTTTTTTTTTTTTATTTAACATAAAGGGAAATTTTAAGGATGGAAAATTATCTTAAAATTTAGAAACCTTAGTGAATATCATAGGCAATGATATGTAATCTATAAAAAAAAATTGATATTTTTGTAGAAATATTCAAATTTCTAAGAATTTATATATAGCCTCTAAATAAAATTTTGGTTATTTTTTAAAGTAAAAAACTTTTATGGTATAACATTTGGGCGAAACATTTTCAAGAAAAAAAATGGAAATAATTTTTTTTTTTTTGAAAAATCATGGAAAATTAGGCCACCTACAAACAATAGCCCCCTAAAATTTTCCTATTTAGCATTTTTTTTATTATATATCAATTAATGCTTATTTTAAATGGATGTAAAAATATTTTTACATAGTTGGTTAGTTTTGAATGAGAATTGAATATTGTATTTGGGTAGTATTGTATGTGTTAGCTAATAACTATTTTAGCAATTTAATTACATACTTTTCTGGATTCTAATTACTGTTATATTATACGAAATGTTTCTATAATATGAGAAGTACTTTTATATCTTGAATGCAATAATGATTATTTGAATCTAAGTATACGCATACTAAGGATCTAGTAACTACTTAATAGATAACTATATATGCATATATGCTCGAATTGTTGGAGGCCATATGAATTGTTTCAACGACTTGTTAGTTCATCTTAACCTTAGGTTAAATCCTTGTCTATTTCATCTCTACCCTTGATTGAGGCTAGGACGATTCCTTTCCTTAATCGAGATACGATATATTGAGTTAGCTTTAGCGATAGATAAATATTTCTACTATATACATATTTTCTTAGGTTGCATTTGCATTTAGGAAATCATATTAGAAATTCTCCTTTTTTGACGCAAAATTTTAAGATGGCAACCTGGCCCCCAGACCGGTCATAATCACTACACCAAATGGAAATGGTATAATTGAGGTCCTAACCGAGTGATCTCCCTAATATTGATATGGTCATTTTTTTCCATTGGTAGTTTCCAACCTAGTGTCTGTAAGGAAAACATCTAGAGAAATTAGGCTTTGATTGGACTTCAAGAATATCAACTAATCTTTTGGAAAAGATAACTATCCCATCCCACAAATGGAGAAGATCTGTCAACTCATTTATGGATCTAAAATGTTTTCTTTTCTACAAGAATCCTCTAGTTACGACCAAGTCTTAGTCATCGAGCCAAATCAATTAAAAGCTATCTTTCATACCAAGTGGGGAACACATACCACTATTAAATTCCATTTTTCTTGATTGGTGTAGGGGAAACCTTGCAATGTGCCATGGACATAGCTTTCAAGGGTTTGATTAGTCACATAATATGGTAGTGTACATAAGGAAATTACTATTTTCTACAGGAAGAGGTTCAATCATCCACGCCATGTTAAAAAAATCTTCAAAATATGTAGAAAGTATAGGATCTCCCTCAATCCTACAAAGATTATATTTCCCATTTCAAATGGAAAATTGGTAGGACATGTTATTTCCAAATATGGAATTTATGTATACCTTTAAAGCATTAATTACATCATCCAAGTCCCATGTCTTTCTAGCAATAAGTCTATATAGTCTTTCTTGGGTAAAATAAATTTTGAGAGGATATTCATGTCGGGCATCATTGAAATCATCAGTCCTCTCCAAAAAATTATCAAGAAGGATGCATAGTTAAAATGAAGCAATGTAGAGAAAGATAATTTTGACAAAATAAAATGTACAATAGCAATAACCCCTTCACTCTATAGCCCGTATTTCAATTGAGTTTTTTTCTTTCTACACATTTGCATAAAAACAATTTTGGTAGTGGTACTAAAATACAAGGATGATTAAGGGAATGAATGAGAAATATATTTCACGAGCACTAGTATACGAAGCACTAAACTAAACTTCCAAAACATGGAAAAACGAGAATATATTATTTATAAGGAAATCAAACAATTTAGGCACTATATTCTAAAGAGTCATGTAAAGATAATAGTGGGCCTCACCCTATTGTTTGATCATTATATGTCTAGAAAGAGCTAGGAGAACATAGATGCAATTGAATGACATTCCTTCAAGAATATGACTTTGAATTTAAGTTCATAATATCATCATAGCTCAAGGTTTATGCAAGCTCATAACTGAGGCCCTAGACGTAGAACAACCTCAAGAGGGAGAGTGGGAGAATGAGCTTTCAATGTACTCTTATGAAGCTATATATACAACTAAATCCATATATGATTCATGGTATCAAGAGTTGAATTAATACCTTTAACATGATGTTATCCCTCATAATATTAGTGCTAACCTAACAAGATCTAGAAGACTCAATATTTTATAGTACCAATTTATTAGTAGAGCGCTCTTCAAGAAGGATTATGATGGAGCTATCCTACATTTCCTTGAAGGGTAGGATGTGAAAGGATTCCTCTTAGAGATGCATGATGGACTAGTAGGCAGACACTTCGTAGGAAAAACAAATTTTCACAAAATCCTGAAAGATGGATACAACTAATTGACACTATTTAGAGATACCCATGCTTATTTTAGGAAGTGTCAAATAGGTCAATCTTGTGTTTGATTTGAAACAAATCCTATAGTCTCACTATAGCTTACGATGATTAAAGAACCTTTTCAACATTCAGGGCTGGATATAATCAAGGAAATTTACCCTTACTCTTGTAAGAAACATATATATATATATATATTTCACCAGGTTACATCTAGGGGCACGTCTTGATAGGATATAAAATTATTTATTTGAGAATACTTGGAGATATGTTTTTTTTTTAATGAATACCAACAAAACATTTGCACAAAGGGGTGGATTTTTCAAAAAACTAGCTGACAAGAAGTTATGGGGTAGTGCTCTCACATGGGCCTTGTTGAAACACACTTTCTAGAGCTAGTGGAAATGTTCTTTGTTGCTAGGTTTAGTTTTTACACCCGTGTACCAAATTCTCCATATTTCCCAGAATGGCTCCAAAAAACAAGACACAATTATCCATAAAATTCATAGATGGGAAAACCATAAATTCCATTGGCCTCTTGAAACTTGGTTACATCGAAAGGCACCCACCTCCTATGACTCCATAGGTCGAAAATTTAATTTTCTTAGTATTTTGTAAACTATGGTTTTGTTAAGTAAACATCAATGCAACTTTTGCACAAGCACGTGGATTTTGCAAAACCATGGCTCGAGAGATTATGGGTGGTGTGCTCACATGGGCCTTGGATAATCACACTTTGTAGGTCTCATAGAAATAATTTATGTTTCTTGGTTTGGTTTATATAGCCCCTATCCAAATTCACTATATGTCTCTAAATCTCTCTAGGAAGTGAGTTGCAACTCACTGTAAAATGCAAAGTAAGACTCACAAGGAAAATTTTCCAATTTTTTTGGGCCCATAACACTAGGTTTTAGTTACAGGCACCCTCATACTAGGATTCCATAGGTTTAAAATTTATTTATTGGAGGACATTTAAGGCTATGGTTTTTTTTTTTTTTCCAGTAAAGACCAATGCAAATTTGCACAAGAAGGTGGAGTTTGTAAAACACTAGCTTGAGCAATTGTGTGTAGTGTGCTCACATGGGTCTTGGAAAAACAAACTTTGTAGAGCTTATATAAATCATTTTTGTTGCTCATTTTGGTTTTTATAACCGTGAACCCAATTTAACATATGTCCAAGAATGACTCTAAGAAGTGAGATGCAATTGGGCATGAAATTCAAATAAGGACTTAGATGGGTGAACCGTCAATTCCTCTAGAATCCCGACACTAGGTTATAGCAGGGGGTAAACCAATAATTTTTTTCTTATACAATAATTAAGAGAGTATGTTTCATATAATATTTTCTCTAACATGACACAAATTGTGACTACATTGTTCATATGCATTTTTCTAGTACATGGAAATAAGATAAATTATATCTATCCAAGTTGTCATTGCAAGAAAAATGTTAGTATAATGAAAAATATGATGAGAGTGAAAGGGTAAAATGATAGGGTTATAAGAGAAGATTTTATATATAAGGAAGATTCAAGATGAACAAATATTTCCAAACACTAGAAGGAGTTATCTATCATTATACTATGTATTTGTCTATAAAATGGAAATGATAATATGCTCACTTAAGTTTTAGAGGCTATCACTATAGTGAAATGTAATTAGTATGAAAGATAAAAAATTAAGTTGCATTTAGGAGAGGAGGCTTTATATTAAAAACAAAAATTCTAAGAGCAAAGAATAAATCAAGATTTTTACGACTAATTAAAAAGAGTAATTTTTCATTCAATAATGTTTTAAACAAGATATTTATTTGGCTACGAGGTTCATATATTTTTTATTACTCCATCAAGATAATAGTAATGAAATGTGGTCACCTCATTGAAGAGTTAGTTTATTGGTACAACAAGAAAAAAAGTTAGAATTGATAACTATAGAAGTAGAAGTAATTTCAAGGTATCATAAGTTAAATAAAGTTTGATCAACAAGGAATATGACTAGGACACTAAATTGGGTAGGAAATAGGTAGTAATGTCTGCAGAGAAGAGAGATGTGTATGGAGAGAGTTAGAGGACGTTGCGAGGCATGATGATGTTTCGAGGCATGTTCGGTGCTAGGGTGGGTAGTCATGGGCACCACAAATTAACTCTTTCTGATTCTACATTTGCTTGCTAAGAAGAATGAGAATTCAAACAAAATTGAGAGCAAAAAGCATGTGATGTCATGTTCCTGGCTCGTGGTCTTTAGGGATAATGGTCAATCACTATAATTTAGGTAACTTAATTCATTTCAACAATAGCAGCAGATCCTAACAAACCAACTAAAACCAAACTTTAAGAAGATTCTAATTGTCTCTAGACATTGAAAGTTTGATGGTGTGCATCTGCATTTCACTACAAGCATACGTATGTAGGCAACTAAATCCTGCATCGAAAAATATGACTTTAATTATATTTTTCTTCAATAAATATTTACTCCACATAGATCAAGGAGTACTTTGATTTGACAACAAGAATGGATGAAACCACTCTATTAACTCTGATTTACTAGCCAATTAGATATTAGTTTGTTTTAACCATAACTAATCATTAATGAATTTAAGTGGAAGTTTAAATAATATCTTAAACTTATTTTCCAATAAAACGTTAAAAAAAATATTATTTTTCATTACATCAAATGATATATAATTTATTGTCAAAGTTAAACATTATAACTTCTCTAATTCAAAGACAAATTAATAGCAGTCAAATCCGCGTTGACATGGACTAATAAGTTCCACTACATATTTAGAGTGTGTAAATAACGTTCACTAGATAATTGATGTAGCATTATTCATGAAGGGAAAGCTAAGTGGTGTGTTACGAGATATCATTAAATAATGTTCATAGGTAGTTGAAATAATATTTATTAATGAAGGCCAACTAAGTGGTTGGGTTTTTGTGATATTTACAACTATATAATCCATGTGATGTGATTTCAATAATAAATATTTTATTGGAACTGTACCCACTAATTGGTTAAGTAATGGGATATCATTAATATTAGGTAAATTTTCCATTTGGAGAACGAGTTAGGGTTGTTAGGTCAATAATAGTGGTTTTTTTCACATCTATTGGTGACCCGTAGTATTGAAACTGTGGTATTATAAAATAAACTTAAAATAAAATTAAATTAAATGATAAAAAGTTACCAACAACAAAAAGGAAAAACCATGGGAAAGGATTAATTAGGACTAATTCATTATCAAAGTTAAATATGTTAAATATATAAGCTTCATAACAACTATACATGAGGCATATTTATCCCATTTACTTTTCAATTTATTTTTTTCCCTTAGTATTTATGACATTGTTAGACAATAGCATGGATAACTTCCCACAAATCATGGATAGTAAATTAACTCCCACGGAGTCCGCTAGATAGTTCAGGTGCCTTCATTAATGAAGGTGTGCTAAGTGGTTAGATTAAATCCCACCAAGTCCGCCAGATAGTTAATGTGCCTTCATTAATGAAGGAGTGCTATGTGGTTAGGTTTTGGGATATTTATAGAGGTAGAAGCCATTATTGGTATTACACTAAAGTTGTGCTCATTCAGAGAAAACAAGTATACCAAGAGTAAATACGTCTCTAAATATGTCTACATATAAGCTAAGGGGAGAGTTAGTTTTTTATACATTAGATAAGGGGAAAAATTAGTGGGAAATATGTGATAAAATATTATGGGAAGTATATTACTAACCATCAAAGGGATTCGAGAAAATCAACATGTTTGAAATTATTATTTTTTAGTTATGAACAAATAATTCTAAGTTAAATGCATCTAGTTGACTTTGATATTTTCATTATTTTTAAATTTTGTAGATCCATTTTAACTTAGCTCTAAAAAAAATCCAAAGAGGTTGAATCATCCCTAAAGTATGTCTGGATATTAGTAGGAAATCTAGGTTTGGGTAATCAAGCTAACACAAAATGGGTTATGGTCCTAAAGCATGCTTCTTGTTGCATAATTTGTACACTATACATTTGTTGCTAAAGTCTCAAACCCCTGTGTATGTATTGGGGATATGTATATAGAATGCTTGTTAATGTGTCCAATTGGGGATACGAAAATAGAATATTGGGCCAAACTCGTCCCTTGTTTGTATTGGGTATAGGTAGATAGAATTTTTGTTAATGTGTTTGTTTCTATTTGAGCTCATAACGGCTTTACCCACTATACCACAAGGAAATTCACTTTAATGGACCCAAAGAGAATTGAGCATGTGCCTTATAACTGAGAGCCAATGAGCTACCCATTAAGGCTTCCCCACTTTCTTGCTTAGCAAAGTGATTTCCATTTACGAATCCTGACCTATTGGTTGTGGTTCCTTCCTTGTGATTTTTTTTTGTTTTCCAATCTTATAATATAAATTTCTTTGGCATATTTTGTTTTCCATTTTTATAATATGAATTTCCTGACGTATTATTTGTTGATGCCCTATTTGACTTCATGTTATGCCTCTAAATCCATCTAACAATGGGTGTGTCAGTCAATTTAGCGATTGATCCTCAATAACCGTGCAGGAATGTGCTCTTCCCCCTCGATAAGACACTAGGGAGCATGTTATAAAAGAACAAAACTACAAGATAGTCGTAGTTGGACTTGTTATCGCTTGCCTCCTACACCTACCTATAGTTATGGGGAAAATCCTTTAACCCACAAGGTGTGGTTGGTGGCAAGGAACTCGGAGCAAGGGCTGTCACACTAATCCTGACTCTATCTGTTTAAGCTATCTTCTAGGTTAGCTATGGGGGATGGTCCCTAAAGAAAAACTATGTTAAATATGTGAGGTTTCTAAGAGAATTGATTACAAGGAATTACTTATCAAATGTGATTCAATTACAAGATGTAAACAAGAACATAAGTATATGAGAAATATTCAATGATGTGTTCATAACATAGACCAGTGCTTTAAAGTAAATGACAAATGTTTGCTCAAAAATTAAATTCAAGATACAATGATAATAATCCCGCAAAGGAAGTGTTAGACCAAGATAACAACATGCAATTAAGTTTTCAACCCAAAATAAGAGTACTTGAAAGGAAATGAGACTCATAAACCATTCATGAACATGATGATCATTAAACATGAAATGGAGTTTTCTAAAGTAGACAGTGTTCCAAGTACAAGAAAATTAAACTATACTTATTGCAAAAGAGATTACAATACTTGCATGAAAGGAAATGCTTCTTGAAAGTAGGAAATGATGTTGCATGTGAGACTCTAAACCATCAAGAAAACAAAAATTAAGATCTTGCAAGTAAGGTAAATGTGATGAAAAAAATGCTCTTTGGTTTATTTTATTAATTAGTTCTAAAGCAAGGTTACAATTGAACTCTAATCCTCGGACCTCATCCTCTCCCAAATATTTGGATCTCATAGTGAGGAATCTATAGAGGTAGAGGGTCCCTAAAAACGTTTATTCAACCAACTTATATTGGAGGTAAAATTTTAGTGATTTTTGCTTGTGGCATGTAAGTAAATTAATCAAACAATGAAAATTAACTTTCAAACTTGAGATGTATTTGCATGTCATGAAGTAGAATGCTACTTTATGGATAAAAGTTTTCCCAAATACTTATTGCATGTAATATGTAATTAAAGGTGAAGCATAAGTGGTTTTGGAACAAAATATATGACAAATTTAAAAGTGCATGCATGCAAAAGTTTGAAATTTCTATGAAAGTAAAAAGACTAGAAATACAGCAGTAAATTAGATTAAGGTGCATGCAAAATGAGTGTAATGCATGATTTTGTTAATTCTCCAATAAAATGATGTGCATGCAAGTGAAAAATATCAAATATCAAACCACAAAGTCTCTCCAAAAATTTGGAGAGATAGGGATACTGATGGCTAAAACCCACACTCCCAAAACCAAGAATTTTACTAGTTATTACAATAAGGAGAAAACTTAATTTTCTCTAAAATCCAAGGAAAGTATTTACAATGTTGGCTTGAACCATAGATATTTCCTTGCTGAAAATTTTTGCAATTTAAGGCCCACAAAAGCCCAACAAAATGTAGATTTTTCGAGGAAGAAGATGCAAGGCAAAACCTCTTTGAGTTACACGACCAAAAGAGAGAAATAGAGACCCCAAGGTCTTGTATGCAAACTTGTAAATAGTTTTTTGAAAATGAAGCCTACAAGTAGCTGCAAGACAACAATTTAGAGAAAAATCTACAATAACAAATGTTAGCTCAAGAAATCACAAGTATATTACAAAAATAATCTACAAGAGGCTAGGCCAAAGAATATGAGCAAGTCATGTCCTCTTTGACTAGCCATGACTTTAGCTCTTTGAAATAGCTAGATATTGCTAAATAAATTGCATTATGTGAAAAATACTATTTTTTATATAATTTTTATGCAATAAATAAGAGCCTAAAACTTAAGCGCATGCCTTCTAAACAAATCGAAATAGATGAGACTTTAGAATTAAACACATGTGGGTTCTCCTTGAATATTTTCAAGAATGAGTTGATTCCTCCGAGAACTTCCCCTCACGCTTAAATGCTTAACCAAATAATGATTCATCTATAAAACTTCACCAAAACTCATTAGATCCACATGAAATTAAATAAGTGCAATGGAAAGAGTTCCTAGAGATATATTTGACATCAACTAGAAGATTTCTTTTCCTAGAGCAGTGAAATAATTCTTATGCTAATATGAGATAGTTCCATACTAACATAACTTGAAACAAACATGAAAGAAAAAATAACATGAAGAAATAAATAGAAGCATAACAACATGTAAAGAATTTACCACATATGCAAGGAGAAGAACACCATCACAAGTTACCCCAAAGACTGTTGTATTATATTGCAAGTAGTGAATACAATTACAGCGAGCGTCTCCTCAAGCCCAATAGCTCGTATTACATGATACAATTTGAGAGCCCATGGATCCATTATATAGAAATTTGGGAGAAAATACCAATGAAGAACCAAATTCCAAGTTGTGAGAGGAGGAGATCATAATGAAAATTCGAATTTGATAAGTGGAGCTCCATTTCCAAGTGTAAAAAATCGGATTACGGCAAGTAGACATCAATTTCTTCTTCTCTTATGTGCCAAATTTGAATTTTATGATGGAATGACAAGTGTATATGGGTGGTAACCCATGTGGGGACAATTTCCCACAAAAATCTCCACCAAATATTCTCCAAAATCCGTCTAAATATGCACTAACTTCACAAATTCGAATTTCCAAGTAAAACAACTCTATTTAATGCCGGAAATTCAATTTTATTTGAGCACAGTGCCTTTTCCTTGATTTTAGGAGTCCACATCACTTTGGGACTTCACTCTAACTCCTCCATAATTTTCCACCTCATTTAGTATGTGTGGATGTTTATTTTTTCTCCATTTATTTAATTTTCTGGCTTAATTAATTGCCAGATTTCCCACTAAACTTAGGAAAAGTGGGTTTTGAGGGTTCAAAACACATTTTTAACTCCTCAAAGTATGTCATAGTAGAAATTTGAGGGTGAGAGGTGTAATTTTTATTACTTATACCCCATACAAATTCTCTAGGCAACACTTATTACAATTCAATTATAATTTTTATTGCAATTTTCGACTTGCGGGAAATCTAAAAAAATAAAAAATCACTACCTAGACCTAACCAAATTCCAATTTTTTTTTTGTGTGATTTAGTATGGTAATATGTATTGACTCTAGACACTAGAACTCACCCAAGGCCTCACTATCAAGCCATACTCTGGCTTTGGGGTAAAATTGGAGGAAAAAACTAAATTAATTATTAACTCCTAGTAGGGAAATGATAATTAACCAAGTAAAAAAAACCTCCTAGAGTAACACTCATTTATTGAAAAGGTCCTAGACTACCTAGGCATGTTATAGACTCAATAATGACTCAAAATTCACCATTACTAGCATCACTTATTACAATTCCCCATAGGTCGTGGAATCTGGGTACAAGAGAAAGATGATGAGAAGTAGAAGTAGAGCTTAAAACTATGTTGAACTGATGATATTTGATGGTATATGTTTCCTCCGGTTCATCCTTGGATATGGAATTTTTCTCATTATCATCGGAGTGCCCTAGCAATGGTCAACATTTGGTTCCATATGGGGATGCATGTTAGATATGAAGTGACGAGTATGCAAGAACTCTGAAATCTGCATCTATTGACCAAATATATATCTTAGCGAGTATCCATTCAAAGTATCATCAAACAAAATCAAGTAGAGAATTAGAAAATTTATTCTAAAAAACATATTTTATTCATGAAATAAACCTACTTAAACAAAATTTACAAGGGCTAAGGTTAGAAATATGATAAAAAAATATGCCCCATGGCATCATATGTCCTCAATGAAGTTCATGTCGAGAATATGCCTAATTTCGGGCATATCCATGTGTTGTTTTTTACGATGCGTCCCCTGTCAATTCCCGAATATCTTCGGACTTTGATCCATCCCAACACTATGTTGTACCCTGGTGATCAAATTTACCATATCCTTCTGCTTTTTTCTTTTCTTCTTAATAGATGGTGATGTTGATGTTGATGCGATCAAAGTAGACATGTTTGTCCCGATCTTGATGATGCTCGGATGGAAAATTTGAAATATCCAAGACTTCAATGACTTGCCTTTCTCCATTTCCGCATCCGCTTTCGACATGGGTGATGGATCAATATCATAAGTATAAACCCGATTCCCCTCAGTTTCCTCTCTATCTAGGTCACCTTCAATTATCCATTTTTTCAATGGAATAAATGGCCTCCTCATAATAAGATGAAGCTCGATACAATATATTGGGAGGCTTATGATCCATTTCTTTGTTCTTTTCCCATTCATGATCCGATATAAGTTGAAATTTTTGTACCTGTAATCTTTCCATTTCCTCCAACCTATTCTGAAAAAGTGATATGATTATGCCTTCATAACACTTATTTCCTTGGCATGATTTATTTCCATGGTGTTGATTAATTACACTTATTTTTCTTCCATGGCAAGCAACTTGTTTTGAATAGAGGGTCATCTGATTAGAATGATTGACCTCCATGGCCTTTATTGCATGCACATTATTTACTATTAATCTTGTTTTATTGAGTTCCATGTTTTTAATGAGTTCAACTTGGTTGAGTTGCATATCCTTAATCATTTGAGTCAACTCCTTGATGAAATCCCTATCATTCTCATTTCCTTGAGTTTTTTATTTTTTATCTTTCTTTCATCTCCATATTTTTTCTTCAAAGGCATCAATGATTGATTCTAGAGAGTCAAAAATGTTAGCGGGTAAGTCAATGAACCAATCCATAGCATCGTCATCTAATGAAAAAGATGAAAAGTTTAATTTTAGCGTCCTCATGGTTAATATCATGGCACCATTTTCTCACACAAAGGTGGAAATTCCTAAGGTGAGTTTCGGTGGTAATGACATTGTTACTTAGAAAACTAGGCAACTCATCAACGACCTCAAAGGCTTCATCACGAATAAAATTCGAGATAGCTTGGAATGTTAGTAAAATCACAAGGGGCGAACAAATCATTCATGATGTCATGCTCACTTGACCTTGAAAGAGAAAAATGGAGATCGTCAGAGATCGTTCATGTCCAAGATTAGCAAGAATGTCCAAGATTACAAGATTTTACAAGAAGAAGGCTGAGCAGAAATCCTTGCAGAAAAATAAAATAAGTGGAGTCACCACTTGAACAAGAATCTAACTCTAAAAAATCCAACATGCAAAAACCAAAATTTAGATCGATTTTCCCAGGTACAAGAAATCTTGTCCCCCGGAAACGGCGCCAAAAAATGTTATCGCTTGCTCGCCTACACCTATCTACGATTAGCGAGAAAAGCCTTTAATCCCCACAAGGGTGTGGTTGGTGGAAAGAAACCCGGAGAACGGGTTGTCACACTAATCCAGACTCTCTCTGTTTAAGCTATCTCCCGAGGTTAGCTATGGGGGGTGGTCCCTAAAGAAAAACTATGTTAAATATGTAGAGGTTTCTAGGAGAATTGATTAGAAGGAATTAATTATCAAAGATGACTCAATTAAAAGATGTAAACAACCATATAATTATATGAGCAATATTCAATGATGTGTTCATAATATAGACCCAGTTATTTAAAGTAAATGACAAATGTTTGCTAAAAAATTAAATTCAAGATACAATGATAATAATCCAACAAATGAAGTGTTAGACTAAGATAACAACATGCAATTAAGTTTGCAACTCAAAATAAGAGTATTTTAAAGGAAATGAGACTCATAAGCCATTCATGAACATGATGATCATTAAACATTAAGTGGAGTTTTATAAAGTAGAAAATGTTCCAAGTACAAGAAAATTAAACTAAACTTGTTGCAAAAAGATATTACAATACTTGCATGAAAAGGAAATGCTTCCTGGAAATAGGAAATGACGTTGCATGTGAGACTCTAAACCATCAAGAAAACAAAAATTTAGATCTTGCAAGTAAGGTAAATGTGATGAAAAAATGCTCTTGGAAATATTTTATTAATTAGTTCTAAAGCAAGGTTACAATTGAACTCTAATCCTCGAGCTCACTCTCACCCAAATATTTGGATCTCAAAGTGAGGAGTCCATAGAGGTAGAGGGTCCCTAAAATGTCTATTCAACCAACTTATGTTGGAAATAAAATTTTAGTGATTGCTTGGGGCATGTAAGTAAATTAATAAAACAATGAAAATTAACTTTCAAACTTGAGATGTATTTGCATGTCATGACGTAGAATGCTACTTTATGGATAAAATTTTCCCAAATACTTATTTCATGTAAGATGTAATTAAATGTGAAGCTTAAGTGGCTTTGGAACAAAATATATGTCAAATTTAAAAGTGCATGAATGCAAAAGTTTGAACTTGCTATGAAAGTAGAAAGACTAGAAATTTGTAGCAAATTAGATTAAGGTGCGTGCAAAATGAGTGTAATGCATGATTGTGTTAATTCCTCAATTAAATTATGTGCATACAAGTGAAAAATATCAAAGATCAAACCACAAAGTCTCTCTAAAAAGGTGGAGAGATAGGGATACCAATGGGTAAAACCCATGCTCCCAAAACCAATAATTTTACTAGTTATTACAATAAGGAGAAAACTATGAAGTCTTCTTTTAAAATCCAAGGAAAGTCTTTACAATGTTGGTTTGAGCCATAGATATTTCATTGCTGAAAATTTCTGCAATTTAAAGCCCACAAAATCCCAACACAATGTAGATTTTTTCAAGGAAGAATAAGCAAAGGCAAAGCCTCTTTGAGTTACATGGCCAAGAGAAAGAAATAGAGACCCCCAAGGTCCCGCATGCAAACTTGTAAGTAGTTTTATAAAAAATGAAACCTGCAAGTAGGCTGCAAGACAACAAAGCTACAACAAATATAAAATAACAAATGTTAGCTCAAGAAATCACAAATTGTATTACAAAAAATAATCTACAAGAGGCTAGGCCAAAGCATATGAGCAAGCTCTCCTCATTGACTAGCCATGACTTAGCTCTTTGAAATAGCCAGATATTGATAAATGAATTGCACTATGTGAAAATATAATATTTTTTTATATAATTTTGATGCAATAAATAAGAGCCTAAAACTTAAGCACATGCTTGCAAAACTAATCGAAATAGATGAAACTTTAGAATTAAACACATGCGGGTTCTCCTTGAATATTTTCAAGAATGGGTTGGTTCCTCCAAGAAATTCCCCTCAAGCTTGAATGATTGACCAAAGAATTATTACTCTACAAAAATTCACCACAACTCATTAGATCCACATGAAATTAAAGAAGTGCAATGGAAAGAGTTCCTAGAGATATATTTGATATCAACTAGAAGATTTCTTTTCCTAGAGAAGTTAAGTAATTATTATGCTAATATGATATAGTTGCATGCTAACATAACTTGAAACAATCGTGAAAGAATCAATAGCATGAAGAAATAAATAGAAGCATTACAACAAGTCAAGAATTTACCACAAATGCAAGGAGAAGAACACCATCACAAGTTACCCCAAAGGCTGTTGTATTATATTGCAAGTAGTGAATACAATTCTACAACGTCTCCACAAGCCCAATAGCTAGTATTACATGATACAATATGAGAGCCCATGGCTCCATTATATAGAAAGTTGAGAGCAAATCCCAATGAAGAACCAAATGCCAAGTGGTGAGATGGAGGAGATCATAAGGCAAATTCGAATTTTATAAGTGGAGCTCCATTTCCAAGTGTAAAAATCAGATTCTAGCGAGTGGACATCATTTTCTTCTTCCCTTATGTGCCAAATTCGAATTTTATGATGGAATGGCAAGTGTATATGGGTGGTAACCCATGTGGGGACAGTTTCCCACACAAATATCCACCAAATATTCTCCCAAATCCTTCCAAATATGCACTAACTTCACAAATTCGAATTTCCAAGTAAGCATCTCTCATTTAATGCTAGAAATTCAATTTTATTTGAGCACATGTCTTTTCCTTGATTTTAAGAGTCCACATCACTTTGGGACTTCACTTAACGGCTCCATAATTTTCCACCTCATTTAGCATGTGTGGATATTTATTTTTCTCCATTTATTTAATTTCTGGCTTAATTAATTATTAGATTTCCCTCTAAACTTAGAAAAAGTGGGTTTTGAGGGTTCAAAACTCATTTTTAACCCCTCAAAGTGTGCCATGGTAGAAATTTTAGGGTGAGAGGTATAATTTTGATTATTCATACCCCATACAAATTCTCTAGGCAACACTTATTACAATTCAATTACAATTTTTATTGGAATTTTCAATTTGCGAGAAATCTAAAAAATTAAAAAATCACTACCTAGACCTAACCAAATTCCATGAATTTTTTTATGTGATCTAGTATGGTAATATACATTGACTCTAGACACTAGGACTCACCCAAGGCCTCACCATCAAGCCGTACTCCGGATCTGTGGTAAAAATGGAGGAAAAAACTCAATTAATTATTAACTCATGGTAGGGAAATGATAATTAACCAAGTAAAAAAAAAAACTCCCAGAGTAATATTCACTTATTGGCAAGGTCCTGGGCTAACTAGGCCTGTTATAGACTCAATACTAACTCAAAACTCATAATTACTAGCATCACTTATTACAATTCCGCGTAGGGCATGGAATCTGGGTACTAGAGAAAGATGATGAGAAGTAGTAGAGCTTAAAACTCTATTGAACTGATGATATCTGATGGTACATGTGTCCTCTGGTTCATCCTTGGGCATGGAGTCTTCTCATTATCATTAGGTGCCACTCAAGTGGTAAATAGTACCCACAACAAAGCGCCCAACCCATTATGTCACCAGGGAAGAGGGCTTGCTTAATATTCCTTAACATTCTAAGACATCCTTTCTATATTTGTTGTTTTCTCCTAATGTGGATTTAAACTATACTTGGCTCTATGTTTGACATTACATAAATCTTGTTTTTTTATTTCACTCTCTAGAATATAGGAATTTTAAGTGAGTTGGGCACATATAATTTCTGTATGCAGATAGATTTCTGGTGATTTTCTGATTTTTACACAAAATATACGTAAATGTATCATACATTTTAACAATGCACTAAATCTATCTAATATTAATATAAATCCAACATTTTTCTCCTCTGAAAAAAATGCCCCCACCCCTTCAAAAGGACAGATTATGTACCCTTCCTGAGAAAACCACTTACACACCACAAAATCACCTTCTACCCTCGCAAGTGCCATATAGGCGGAAACAATCATGCCCCCTATTTTTTCCGACATGGGAGTTCTCCTCTTACTTGACTTACATAAGTCAATTTTGAATGAATGAAATAAACAAAATTCTTGTTGTTTCACGATATAGTTGGATAATAAGCCCACAACGAAGAGTTATCTATTGCACTTTATTAATTATAATTAGGGTTTTTTATTTCTAATTATCAACTAGGATGAGGGTCATTGTTATTTTATCATGAGGGTCATAGTTATTTAAATAAAAAAATCGAAAATAAAATTTAATGTCCTTGATTTGTTTCATGTACATTGGAAGAACAGGGGTTGGAGCTATTTTGGTTGAACATGGAACAACCGCAACAACGATTTGAATATAATCCATGTCAAATTGTGTCTATAGATGGAATATGATGCTTTGAACGTGGATCGAACATATGTTATTGTGACCAGTGTCAGTGCATAGAAGTGTTTTTTCTTTGTGAAATACATCAAAATGAGAGGAATTCCGTGGACCTTCTACAATATTTCATTGGAGTTGGAGTTCCCAATATGTCTCCAGAGGATGAATATCTTTCCAAATTCGAAGATGATGCTCAAATGGTTTTTTTAAATGGTGGAGTAATTAACTAGATTTATTATTATCTAAATAGGGCGACAATCGAATTGATTCCATAGTTCATAGCCTTCAATGAACCTCAAGTGAGACAAGGTTCCAATGAGACTGACAGTGAATAAGGACATGAACCCATTTCAGGTGTTGTTAACTCCAATTCTGATAATGATGAAAACAACTCATAATCACTTCACACCAATGGAAATTATATGAGAGTGGCCCTTCACATTTTCTTCATGTAAGAGTAACAGATATGCCTCAATCTCAATGTGTGTTCCTAAGCATCCTGGGAAATAATCTGTATTAGAAACATATTCTCCACGATGTGGAGGGAAAACATTGGAGTCGAGAAGGAAATTTTACAGATGTAATAGGCTTATGTTGATATATGATCCTTTGGGAGATGATCGTAGTGAAGAGGATGGCAATGTGTATAGCAATGATGCATCGATGGAGTGTTTTGATGAATCTGAATTGCAGGAAGATGATGATAGTCAAGAGGGAATGTTATATCCATTTTCTGAATAAGAATATGAGTGGATTAATGAAATAATGAGGGAATATGAGTTGTTTAGTTAATTTGAAGATGAGCATCAACACACTATTCCTGCACCTTATTCAACAATAGAGAACTTGTCTACACATATAATTTGCGTTGATCAAGTTACCAGTGAAAATGTAATTTGTAGTATTTGTACATATATGATGATTGTTGGTGAAGCTGCCAAACAACTACAATGTAACCATCTATATCATAGCCATTGCATCATTGAATGGAACAATCACAGAAATAACAACCCCTTTGTGACGTTATGAGCTTCCCACAAATGAGCCAAACACATAGGAGTGAAATCTGTAGGAATTTATGATGGAAGAATACCCCAAAATTTTTTATTTATGGAGAAAATTTCTGAAACATCCGACTGATGTAAGTCAGTCATATAATAATTTTCATCATGACATTTTCATCATCATGGTATTCGAGATTGATGAGAGTATACTTTTTTTATGAATATCATATATATGTATGGTTTTATGTCCTTTTAAACCGTTGTATTTTTTGAAAAATGTTGATATATATATATATATATATATGAAATTGATATGTGTTTTTTTTCAATTATTTGTTTTTAATCATTGTCTTTTTCATTCGAGTGCATTTTTGAAATGTTACTCTATATATTTTGATATTGATAATGATGATGATAATTAACATCCACTAAGAGAAGAAAAAGAGTCTAATTGTGATTCTTCAAAATCTTGTTTCTGTGATCCAGAAGAAGGGAAAGAAGTGCTCCAAGATCACTATAGTTAGGTTGGCTTAATAAGTCAAGAAGATTGGAGGTGTAGTTGATAATAGGGAATTGAGAGTGGATATGAGTAAGAGTCTGACATTGTAAAAAAAAGTGTTTTTCATCTTCCACCATCTTAGTATCACAAATATGACAGATTCTATCGGTGCAGGGAGTCTTGGGAGTAGACCACTGACCGGTTTAACTTTGAATCTCATGAGAATTAGTTCTTATCCTAGCAATGTTCAGTCTCTTCTTAGTGTTTGTCAATAGACTGATTTGGTTATAAAGCCTGGGGTTAATCACCTCCTTATAGTATCTTAGGTTCCTTTTACCCTCCAAGTCCTTATCATCCCACAACTTGTCCTTAAAATTGGAGGTAATAGTATCTTTGACACTATCCTTGCTTCCCATGATGATCTCCTCTTTAATCCTCCAATGGTTGAACCAATATTGGGCATCCTTATGCCACCTGCACTTGAGGCACAAGTGGGGGTTTAGACTAAAGTTAGAACCATTTTTTTGGAGCCTCTTGCATTCCATGTTGTAAAGCTTCTTCTTCTACGTTAGATATCTAAACATAGTCGTACTTTCAATGGGCGACATGCCAACTTCTATCAAGAGGATAGGATAAGGAGTATTTCCCTTGATCTCGAGGTTATAGGTTTTTAATTTTTCTACTCTCTAGATATACTACAACCCCAAACTTGATTTAAATGTATTATTATAAATAAATTTGATGTTTATTTTTGCATTTGTTTTAGATAATTTTATAGTTATTGCTTTTTGTGTTATTAAATATGTGTAAATTTTAATTTGGATTTTTTTTTTAATCCTAAATATAAACAATGTAAAATGCATGATTTTTTTCATAATTATTTAAAATTTTAAAAAATTATATAATATTTAGTTTTTTTGGGTGTCGTAACTGGAAAACCTAAATCCAGGAAAACCAGACCAGTTGCAGAACAAAATCTTTTTACTCCCAAAGACATAGTAATAAAATACCAAACTATTAGTAGAACTATTGAATTGGCTATATAAGTAGTTATACATAGAAATGAATCATTATATAGTTATCGTGTTTCCAACCAAAAGCAAAACGATATACAAAAAGTATAAGAAAAGCATCATCATATAGTTATCGTACTTCCAAGTAGAAGATAAATTATAGATAAAAAACATCATAACAACTAAGAATAAGTGGACACCTAAATTGGAGCTCCTGAACTAGAGAGAAGATCACATCCCTAGACAACCTTCAATCTCTTACATCTCGATACACCGTGATCAAGAGAATATTTAGTCAAATTTATAAATATATATTAATCAAATAAAAAATCAATTATTTTAAATATGTAAATTTAATATTAATTATTTTAAATATGTAGATTTATTCAAGTAAGAAATCAAAATAAAAATGATATATTATAAAAATTAAATATAAAATTATTAAAAATAAAAACATATTTAAATTGTGTTTATACTAAGTCCTAAAAGTAGTTTCTCTAACGTTGACTATCTTTTCTGTGATCATTGATCTTGAGTCTCCACCATCTTGACTCGCCACCTCATTGGCTAACCGTCTCTAAGGAATTTATTGATTTTTCCTTTCCCTCAGGGTATTTCTCTTTCTAGGGAGCCTATAGGGGCTGGGTTGTTCTACATCTATATCAAAACCTTTTCTACAAGCTGAAAAACTATTTGGGAGAAGGTATAAACAATTTTGTTGAGGTCAAAGCTGGTTATGTTTTTCTCTATTGAAAAATAAATTCAACATACTCAAATCTTTGGGAATTAAAAAGTTGTTATAAATTGGTTCAATGGAATTGGTAGATGCCACATACACACTTTTAATCCCATTCTGGAGGATATCAATCTCCTAAAGCAATATTTTGATGAAATTATATTTTCCACATCTATAGGGAAAGAAATGGGGCTTCTGATGCTTTGTCTAAGGAGGGTGCTTTAGAGGATCTAGGCTCATGGCACACCATGAAACAACAACTAAGAACAACAAGGATTCTACCACATTCCCTTCATAGAGGTTATCCTGTATCACTCTTTAGCTATATTTTTTTGTTACTTATACTGATTATCTATCTTTGCTAAATGTTCAACATGGATATTACTTGTTATTTTTTTGGGATAGTTACTATGGTTTTAGCTATGTATTTATTTGGATATGTATATATGAGAAAAAATAGTCCAAACTTAGATAGTAATTTTGGTACAACCATATGTAGTTGGGCTTTCTTGAGTGCTACACATACACATTCAAAATGTAATTTTCAAGTGTAATGAAAGTCCATATTTTTTCCTAAAAAAAAATAAAAATCAATAAACATATAAAATAAAATAGCTATAAAAAAAGAATTTTAAAGAAAGAAAATATTCTTCCACTTTTCTAGTATTTTTCCTAATCATGTGTGTTCAAAGATAAGTTTTTTCAAAAAAAGAAGAAGATCTTGCTTAAGTTTTAATTCACATGGGCATAGGGTTTTAATACCTGCACATTGAAACCCACAAATTTGAAGATCTGAATATAATAATTATAATCATCTCTGGTTGCATAATTGAGTTTTGTCACGCAAAAGCTAATTGGTGGCGCTGAAAAATAAGCTAGTCACATTTGACCTCTGCTATTATTAGTGGTGATATTAGACTGATTTTATCAACTTTTGTATGTGTAAGTCACACAGCCAAAAAGTTTGAATATTACCAATGATGAAATTAAAATATGTTAAACGAGAGCTTAAATAAGAATAAAACACACAATCCAATTTATGATGTTGAAAATAGTACCAAATTTGAGCATCTAGAGGTGAAAATTCTCTCTCCTCCTTTTTAATTTATACAATTCTCTCCTCCATTTCAATTCATATAGTCTTAAGAAAGTTGAACTTAAGAGGAGATATTCATTAGTACACATGGGAATTGATTCTCTCACAACATTCATCTTTGATTTTTTTAAATCATTGTTTTTGGAGTAAATGAAGAAAAATTATCATTATCTTTGCAGCAAATAAAGGAAAATTTAGTCAACTTGTTCATGGAGTAGACTTCCCCACCTAACCATTAAACCATATCCTAGGGAATAGTCAACTAAACCTTACCTACTACATTTCTTCCTGTCACTGAATCCTTTTGTTAATACTTAGTATGTAATAATGATAAAGCATAATCAATTTTTTCTAATTGTTGTTGCTATACCATTGAACTGAACTTGGTATAGAGTTTCATCTTTTCTAGCTTCACTTTATATCAATTTACCTCATCCATGCCTCATACTTATAGTTGTTACAACATCTTGGGAGAATATTTTGGATGTTTGTTTATTTTTTCACTTTCCATTCATCTTGGTTGAGCTTGAATCGTTTATAAGAAAAGAAAATAGCTCATGCATTACTTGTCTTCTATTATGTTGTTCCACAATCCTCCATACTATTCATAGGAGCCGAGGGTGGGAAGAATAGGGAGATAATGGTGACAAGAGGAAGAAAAACATTGTGGTGGGATATGGTGAACTGTCCCTTGTCTTAACCTTTGAATTCATACATTGTTAGGGCCATGTCCTCCGGTTTATTAAAGAAATTTAGCATTGTAAACATTCATGAAGAAGGTGATGGTGACAACCCCTATGATCTGTAGTTTGGCCTAACATGATCTGTAGTTTTTTGCAATCACACCCCCTTTAAATTTGTATAATTTACTTTCTAATATGTTGTTTTCTCATGTTACTTTAGGGTTGGTATATTTCTGAACATAACAATAGTGCAATTTGATTTGATTTTTTTATTAATTTTTATCGAGCATGATCTATAAAATACCCTTAAGTTTCTCTTGATGCAAATATCCACTTTCAAATTTTCATGGTCACCCGTTTCATCTTTTATTTTCTCATGATATTTATTTTGGTAGAATGGATCTGCAATTTGACGTGAATATTCTGTTAAATTTTCTCTGAGTGATGTTTTTACAAACATTTGACGTGAATCCATGTTTTATGGATTCAACAATTGCACTTTCCTAGCACTCGTGGATTTTTTACTTGACACGATTGCATTGCCTCTAATGCTTCACTTTCTCTGATGCTGGAAGAATCACTTAGAAGAGATATTGTCTACTATGGTTTGGAGAGTTTATTCAGAGTACCCTATTATAGTATTGGATTGAACAATATAAATAATCCTTCACGAATGAAACAGATAGAATCTATGTTCAACGAGACCCTGGTTTTAATCGCCATTATATGATTGCAAGGAAACCTATGAGGCCTCTGTTGTTACCATCATATACAGAGGATCCCGAGAGACCTACATTACTCCCATCAAATACAAAGAAGAAAATCCCAAGGAAAACTCCATATTTATCTATGACAAATGTGGCCAACAAGAAATTAGGTCCCTTCAAAGAATTCAAGGCCTCAACAAGGAATATGTAGAAAAGTAGATCAATAACTTGAAATGTGATTAATTCGAAAAACAATATCAAAATATCAGATACAGAATATCAAGCATTCCTAAATACTTCCAAAAAGGAACCAGAACAATTCTGGATGAGAAGCCCTTGGGATTTTCAAAGATAATTGATCTTATAAAGGGGTGATAGGATGTTGCAATGCTTAAAGAAGTAAAGAAGCACCACTATGTGGATTTCCCTATTGCTAAAATTAATAAGAGGAAAAACCCTGGACCTTCACCACATTGGGCGAATCCAAATCCTAAACCCAACATAGAAACGACCCCAAGACAAAATATAATAGCTTCGTTGGATGGCTTTGAGAAATATATATGTATATAGATAGTTGTTTATGCGTCACTACTCGCAGGGTTTCCTGATGTCCTGTCTACCTCAAAGTTTTGAAGAGCGCATAGGAAAGGTTCTTGGTTTTTAGGGTGGTTTAGGGATACTGGGTGGTAGATTTCTTAGTTGGTTGGAAGATTTACCAGCTGGTCAAACAAGTTGGGCCTAATTCAACCAACTAAATTAATCTTTGGAGCTCAAAGATTCTGGATATCATGTTGGTTACCAAAATTTGTGTGATGTCACCCTGTATCAATGAACAGTTTCATCATTGGACCCATAAAATTATTTCCTATAGGTTTTGTAAGCCAAGTTATTCCCAATAGTCCCATTAGCAATAAAAATAACAAAAATACCTTTATGAATATACAACATGGTAGTAGTAAAGTACTAAAAGAAAAAACAGATGTGTGCAACATTTCCTTTGGTGGAAGTAGCAAGGGAATAGCAGAGATTATAGCCTCGATGGAAAATATGCCTGTTGAACATGTGTTCTACCTAAATTCTAATAATTTGTTTCGTGTAATGGTCGAACCTGAGAGCGAATTGCCAACTTCTATTTCTATGAATTCAACAAAATAAAAGTTTGAGTCTCCTTTTCAAGAGAATAGCATCAAGTCATATTATTCAAACAATTGTGGTGGATCTCAAGTGATTTAATGGGAGGGGGGGAACTCTTATACGTCTTCCTATAGATATTTTGATCAAGTAGAAGAATATGAGTTCATCAAACCAATTCTCTTTACAAATAATAGAAAATATCATATAAATTTATGACTTTGGTTCTCATTAAATATTAGAACAAATAATATATAGTCATCTCACTAATACAATTGATACTTCCTGTCCTGGTGAATCCGAGGGCTCCCTATGAAAGGAGGTCTATGTTCAGTACCAGATTTGTTATAATTTGGCATCGTAGATTTCATTGTGAATCTGGAAAGGAATGCCACTTTTCATTATCATCTTTTACAATGTTTTTGCACCATTTTCATTATAATTTATGATGTTTGCAAATGACTGAATTTGCACCTTTGGTGATTTCAAAAAAACGTTTTTAATCGAATATGGTTGAATGCTTGTAAATTTTATGTTATGACCTTTTTAAAGTAGTTTTCATGGTGAGTAAAGTTATTGCTTTAAATTTTGTCTTCTAACATTTTGATATCAAAATGTCCCTAGGTTTATCATAATTTTAAAATGTAAGTTTTGTTTTAACTTTCATTTTTATATTTATGGAATGTTAAGATGAATCATTTATAAAGCTAATTTGTTACAATTTCTTTTTCTAATTTGTTGCAATTGCTTTTTTTTTTTATGGAAGGGAGCATATTTAAATGACTTAGATTAATAATTTTTGAAAAATATTTAGTAAAGTTGAAATAATTTATCATTTTTATTTTGGAAATATTTATGGAATTAAATTAAATAATAATTTTGGAAAATATTTTTGAGAAATAATATTTATTTTAATTTAATTTTAGAATATTTATGAAATTAATTAAATGGTCATTATAGAAAAAGATAATTGAATTTAGGCTTATGTGATCCATATCATGAAAAGCAAGAAAACTTGAGGTAAAATTCACATTATCAGAGTTTCCAACCATCCAGTGTAGTGTAGTTCATCCTAAGGACAAGATGAAGAATGAGATGTTGGCATCAAGTTAAATAGATGAAGAGAATTTTTTGTCATTAAAATATAACACTTATATTTGACTAGATAAATATTATTTATTAATAAACAATATTTTAAAATAAGAAAATAATTGTTAGAATATAGTTGTTAATGTTGAATTAAGGAAAATAATTAAAAAGAAGGAATATTTGAATGAAAAGAATATCTAAAATAAAAATAATATTTAGGTCAACCCTAAATAATCAAAACAATAAATTTTTAATAAAATAAAAAGAGTCTTTGGGTCAAAATTAAATAACCCAAAAAAAATAATTATAAAACTTAGAAATAAATAAAAATAATAAATGGTCAAACTTAAGTAAAGAATATTTTGATCAACCCTAAATAATCAAAACACAAAAATAAAACTAATAAATGAGTGATGTTAGGTCCCGTAATTTGTTAGATTGGTGAGAACAAATTAATAGGGGTAACATTAGACCAATCTTTGGAGTCCTAGGACCTAGCCTTCCTGGACTCAGAGAGAGCTCTCTCTATTTTGTGCAAAGGATGTGAACTTGCTTGCTTTTAGGGTTTGTTTGTTTGTTTTAGTTGGGTAGATGATCAAGTAGAATAGATGGAGTGAGGAAATATTGAAGTCATTGGGATATGGAGTCTATAAAATTCATGTAAAGTTCAACAATGAAGTCAAGGTGCATCACAGGGAAAATCTAACCTGGTCAAATGAATTTTCAAGGTTTGTGTGAGATGAGATGAACATCAAGTTTGTGAACAAAGTAGGGAAAAGGGAAATTAAGAATCCTTTGTCAAATACTTTAACAAGGATGGTCTTCAACACTATTCAACATAAAGAAGTAATTGTAAGACAGGGCAAACCAATAACTCTTTATATCAACTCAAGCAAATAAGCATTTAAGACAAACAATCTGGTGAACTATAGAAGGCAAGAAACTCATTTAACTTCTAGTGATTTCACCTTCAAGGTTAGAAAACATTTAAGATAAACATATAAATTTAATCAAAGAAGAGGGAACTCCTAAACATCATTGATCATAGCCACAAATATCTTTGAAACAACTATTCAAGCATGGACAAAGAGTATGATCGAAACATAACCTCTTTGGAAAACCTAATTAGTGGTACTTCAAAGAAATATCTCAAGAACAGTGTTTTAGTGACATCAAACAAGCAGGGCTAACCATAAAACATCTATGATATCTACGGTATTGAACCATTCATAAGATAAACAAGCTTGGGTGGGTCTAGAGAGAAACTAAGAATTCTCTAAACTGACCTAGCAGAGGAAAACATAGAGGCAGTGAAGGACAAACAGAGCTAAGGTGCCTTTGAAAAAAATTTATTCCTATTGCAATATATAAGGATGAAACACAATGATACATAAGAAAACAATAAATAAATAGAAGCACATCACCATTAACTAAGCTCAAGGATCCTGCAAGCAAGCCTTCTCCATCATCAAGCCAAACAAGCCATTCACAAATTCCACAACACCAATTTCTTCTTCAATCTCCAAAAAACCATATATTGCTCTCAAGAGCCATCAAATGCAAACCTTTTACAATAAGGTCCTCATGCTCTATTTATCTAGCAAAGGAGGGAAAAAACCCTAACTAGGGTTTGAAAATGTCAAAATCATCCATAAATGTCATTTATGCCTAAGAGACCATGCAAGGCCCAAGGCACAAAATATCTCATGAAATAAATGCAAAAATAACTCCTAGCACCTAAATTTGGAGTGATTTGCCTCAAAAAACACAAAAATATCATTTTTCCATTAATGAGTGTATTTTTTGACTTTTTGGCCAAAAACGCACAGTGAGCTCTGAAAGCGTAGAGCCTGCACAAGAGAAACTGGGTCCACTTGCATCCAAGTTTTTATGAATTTTTCGATGTCAAAATTCGCTCCGTGATGGCTCGTTGGAAAGCATGATGAGTATAATTTCCAAAAATTCCCTTGGTTTTCTGGTTGGGCTACATTGACCTATGCAAAAATTAAATTTCACAAAACTGCTCTAGGCGCAGCGCCATGCCTGAAAATGAGGCAGAAAGGTGAAATGAGGTGTTTTTTGAATTTTTGAGGGGTTAAAAAAGCTCCAAATGCTATGAAATTTTGTGAGCATGCTATAATTGAGCTGAGGATTCCAAAAATGAAAATATTTCCTCCTGAGGATGCCTGAGATGAAATCATAGTGCCAGGGGTGTTGCGCTTAGAGGCCTCAAAATTTGCAAAAAAACAAAATTTGTCAAAAATTTCCCAAAATTGGTGGATGTCTTCCTTATGGGATTTGAGAGGCCTGTAGAGAATCTTAAGCCAAGATTCCAAGGTTTTCTTGGTTTTTAGCCCCATGGTTCATAAAAAATGTTAAGGTTTTCTTCCTCCTTTGCCTCTTTGAAGGCTTTTCCTTTTTGGCATTTTCTTCACTCATATCTTCCACTGTCTTCATGATCACCATAAACCTCACTATTATTTGTTTCATGATGTCAGATTCTTCATTACCTACATTGATTCTTTACCACACTTTCGTCTTCATTATTGGTAACACTTCTCTTACTGCTCTTATGACCCTTGGATCTAATGCCATGTTTTTTACTGCTTTATTTCTTCATTAACATTTTCACTAATGGCCTTGGATTTCTGTTTTATTTTGCTCATCTTTACTGACATCAGCCTCAATGTTGTGACTCTACTATTCTCTTTACTGATATGTGTTTTTCTACCTTTAGACCCACTATGAGCCTCACCGTTTTCTTCCTCCTTGATTGATTCTTCATGGCCATCATCTTCATTGTTAGATGTACTTGAGACATGGGATAATAGTGAAGGATTTGGAAAGGGTGATGAAGGAGGATCACTACATGATGTTAGGGCATGTTAATGAGAGGAAAAACTTAGTGAAAAAACTTTGCTTCTTGTTATAATCCATTTAGAGATGCTCCATAAACCTTTGATGGCAACCTGGAGGTGGTTTTGATGTCATTTGAGTGTTTGCAGGTGCAGGAGGAGCTTCAGGCGAAAGTGCAGTGCCTGAATGCACTTTCGGGTCCTCCCAACCCTAAGTGCAGTGCCTGAATGCACGAGGGTCCTCCCATCCCTAAGTGCAGCACCTGAACGCACTATCAAGTCCTCCCATCCCTAAGCACAATGCCTGAACGCTTTTTGGGCTTGTCAGGCTTCCCTATGCATAACACTTTTTGTAGAGGGAAATTGGAGGCCTTCCTAATGTTCAAATTGGGCCCATGATAGCGCGTTGGAAAGCCTATCCTATATACTTTCCAAATATACATTTTTTTATCTGATTGGAGTTGATTTTTCTTGCAAAAAGTGGATTCTCCCAAGACTGGTCAAAACGTGCTGAATGATGGTGCAGAAATGTAGAATGCTGGTGCAGACAACTTTTGGATGTCTTCCTCAACTCCAAATTGAGCTCATGATAGCTCAATGAAAACAATATCCTGTCTAATTTCTGCATATACCATTTCTTCTTTGATTGGAGTTTATTTGACCTGTGAAAGGTTGGTTTTCCGAAGACTGGTCAAAACGTGCTTAATGATGGTGCATAAATGAAGAGTGCTGGTGAAAACAACTTTTGGATGCCTTCCTCAACTCCAAATTGAGCTCATGATACATCATTGGAAATATATTCCAGTATAGTTGGTTTTTGAACCATCAAGAAAGTCATTTGGACACCGCAACTATGGGAAAACCTGATTTTCCCAAGGTCACTCCAGAAGTGCAGCAATTCTCCTGTGACACTTGTATTTTTGACATTGCTCCCAAACCATGATACCTGTGTAAACAATGAAGGAGGTTTTTCTTATTGGACCTATTATGGACAAAAACCTCTCTCAATATTTTCAAATTCATCTGTTTTTGGTCAGAAACATAGTTTGAAGAAAAACTGGCCCTAGGTGTGGCAAATGATTTGTCCTTTGGAAATAATTCTTGGAAAATGATGGAGGCGTGATGTTTATGAGTTTTTATGGATTTATGATTTTTGATATGACCTATCATATGGATTATTTTCTCCTATGCCTCTTTTCCATGGCAAACCCTAGCTTAGTTGGAAGGGGAAATTAGGGTTTGGTGTAGGCAAAACAGGGGATTTAGGAATGCCTTGTAGAGGGACGGGAATGAAGGGGTTAAGGTTTTCCTAAATTCTTGGGGAAATTTTGGGGGATAGGGATAGATGTTAGAGAGTAGGGGAAAGTGTAATATCAAGGATTGAGTTAGGGGAAGGGGTCCAAAAGGGAAAAACACAGGCTTAGTCTTGCTCAAATTGTAGCAATAGGCTAGATTTTGTATAAAAATGATTAGTTTGAAGGATAGGAGTGATGGGAAGTGTTTATGAAGGTATATTAAGGATATGGGAAGGTGTAAGAACATCAGGATACAAGCCTTGTTGATGATTTAACCATGAATGTCATGAAACCAAGAAAAATGCCTTCAAAAACCCTAGTCATCTGCAATAACAAAGGTAGGTAAAAGCACATAAGAAGTCTTTTAGGAGCAGCAGGGTGACCATGGAATGGAAAAATGGTATAATAGTGAAATTTTTTCTCTAAGGATAATGAAGGCAGTGAGATTTCTAAAACTCAAAATGTTCATGGAATTTTGTTTTTAGAAATCTAGGACCAATATATAGTCATCTACAGATAGTAAAAATTATGGATGACTAACAACTGATACTTAAATAATCAAAAAAATTAATTCTAAAAACTTAAAAATAAATAAAAATAATAAATGGTCAAATAAATAAATAATTAAATAATTAACTGTTTATTAGTAGTCAAAAAATACAAATAAATAATAAAAATTTAAAAATCAAGAAATTAGGATGTGGAAAGACTACAAATAATAATAATAATAAATTAAAAATAAATAATAATAATATAGTTATTCTCGCAAAAAGACATGATGACATTGACAAGCAGACTCTTCCTGTCTACTTATCCAAGATGGGTATGATCGTTAATACCGACAAAATTAAAGTCATGATCATTAAATCCAAAAGGATCACCCATGGTAGTTTCGTGTATAATAACCAGTGCTTAGATCAAGTTTCCTCTTATAAATATTTGGGCATTGACTTCCTTCATCAACTCAACTGAAATTCTAGCATCGAGAAAAGGATTATTGGAGGTTGGAAAGCTTATTATGAGTTTGAAAAAATTTGTAAGTCGGTCAATATTTACATTTGGAGTAAAAAAGGTTCCTATTTGAGGCTCTTTTCACCCATGTTGTCTTATACGGATGTGAATTTTGGGGTTGTAGTAGATTCTGTGAGTCATGGAGGAAGATTGGGAAAATTCAAAATCAATTCATAACCTACAACTTATAGATCAAGGGAAATAAATCCTATCCTATCCTCTTGATCGAATTTGGTTTGTCCCCCATTGAAAGTACGAATATGTTTAGATATATGACATATAAGAAGAAGCTTTACAACATGGAATCCAAAAGGCTCCCAAAAATTGCTTCTAACTGTAGTCAAAACCCCCATCTTTGCCTCAAGCACGGGTGGCATAAGGGTGCCCAGTCTTGGCTCAACCATTGGGGAATTAAGGAGGAGCTCAGTATGGGAAGTAAAGATAGTGTCAGAAATACATTTACCTCCAAGTTTAAGGACAAGTTGTGGGAGGATCAGGAGCTGGAGGGTAAAAGGAACCTTAAATACTATAAGGAGGTGATCCATGCCACCCTTGATAATTAGAATGATCTCTCTGTGCTAACCAACACTAAGAATAAAATGAACATGAATAGGATAAGAACCAATTCTCATGAGCTTCAGAGTGAAACCGGGCGATGGTATATTCCCAAGGCTACCAAGAATAATGGAATCTGTCATATTTGCGATACTAGGCAGGTGGAAGATGCAAATCAATTCCTTTTAGATTCCCTGGTTCTTACTCACATCCAATCCCAATTACTTAACATCTATCACACTTCCAATCTCCTTGAAATATTAAGCCAACCCACCTATAGTGATCTTGGAGCACTTATTTCCCTTCTCTTTGATAAGAGGAAACAAGATTTTGTAGAATCAAACTTAGATTCTCTTACCTTTCTTGAGGTCTGATAGGTCGCATTGGTCTTAGCAGACGTTAATAATAATCATCATAATCATCATAATATAATAAATGAAAATAAATAAATATAATAATAATAATTAATTAATTAATTAAAACTTAAGAGGAAATGGCAGGGATCCAACAATTGCTAATTTTCCAGCCATCACCACTATTTATATTGTTTGGCCTCCTTTCAACCTCTGTAGCCTTCATGATCTTACTATGACTGAAACAATATATCCTAGCATAGATGTTGAGATGAACTTTTAGCTTTTTTTTGAGAAGTTTTATGAAATTAGATTAAATAAAGGTTTTAAAACACTATTTTGGTTGAATTGAGATACATTTTTAACTTTATTTTGAGAAGATTTATGAAATTAAATTAAATGATATTTTTATAAAAATATTTTCCAAAAGTTGGGATGGTTGTTTAGGTTTGTTTAGGGAAGGTTTTTGGAACAAATTCCAATCCCCCCAATTCAACATCACTTCTTAGGAATGTCTTTTTTGAAATTATGGACATATATGCTTCAGTGGCACAAAAAACATCCTCTTGAATTACATTAATGGAAAATTTATTTTAAATAGGACATGAGCATCCATGGTTATCCTTATATTGAGAAAACATGGGTTTGGGCATTTTATCATCACCCAAGTTTTAGACAAGGATAATGAAATAAACCAAAGTGGTGCAAAGAAGAATGGTGAAATATTTGGAATAGCACGAACTGGATGAACATCTTAATTTTTCTTTGATAGTTGGCATTAAATTATAACTCATTGGACAAAACATGAAGAAATGAATCTTTCCATGGTCATCATATTTTTTAATGTGTCTGTACTACTAAATCTAAGACTATAGATCACTTATCCATTTCATCTTTATTTGGTCAAGGCATGTTGGATTAGATCCACACTAGGATGAGATTGGATACTCTGTCAAAAAAAAAATATATTCCAAGTTGTGTGAATATGGCCTCAAGATTTATTTTCATCTTGATTAGAGTTTTATTTCTATCCTAATCATTAGAGGTCTTATTTTATCAGGGGATCATACTTGGTTTTGTCACTTAATATCTTAGGTTAAATTAAAATATAAAAATCTTTAAAAGATAAATATATATATTCAAATGAAGCAAAAGAAAACAACATAGACACATATGAGTGTCTTTTGGCACTAAGTAATCTTAACAAGATAAATTGGTATTTTGGAACAACTTTGTTCACATACTTAATCCATCTTCATGTTTTTCTTCTTTAATTATGGCTTGTGAAGTAATATGGACACCTCCAACTCCTACAATACATAATTTTGATGATACACTGTGGGAAATGTAAATTGTGTTGGTTTCATAGACATAATAAAAAGTGAGAATATGGATCCCATATTTTGTTATGTCAATAACATAGAAATCTCTACAAATAACATAGAAATGCTTGGCCTTGTTATTCTAATGACATAGAAATATCCGCAAATAACTATGTTGAAATACTTGGGCTTTTATATGGACCATGGAATGACCAATTACATCAAAAAAAATCTCTAATTATTGAGGGGACCTGCAGTGAAAAATCCTCTAGAAACAATAAAAATGAAAATTTTCATCAAATAGTGATTACTCTATAAAAAGTATAAACTATGTGCTCCGAAATTTCTTGAAAATACAAATATTTCATATTCAAGGATAAAAAAATATGAGGTCTATGGTTTGGCTAACTTTATTTTTTACACAATGAAGTATGGAGAAAAACCTTATCATTTTATAATAACAACAAAAATGAAACTCTTCATCAAGATTACTCCCTTGTCGAGAAGTGTCCATTACATGCTTCAAAATTTCTTAAAAATACAAGCATTTCACATTCAATAACAATGAAATATCTAAACAATGATTTGGCTAACTTGGGTATCATTATACAATGAAATAAAATTTCTTAAAAATACAAGCATTTCACATTCAATAACAATGAAATATCTAAACAATGATTCGGCTAACTTGGGTATCATTATACAATGAATTAAAGAGAAAAGTATATAATTTTATTGTTTCTATTAAATTCAATACATATTCATGGCACTTAAGCATGTAATCATTAACAATCAAGAGTTAAACATCCTATCTTATAGAACAATTTCTTAGGAGTATAAATACCCTCTACATTTTCATTTGAATGGTTTATGGCCAGGTTTTGTAATATTTGATAATCTCATTTGAGGAAAAATAAGCCAAGGTGTGTGTGTGTGTGTGTGTGTGTGTTTTTATGTAATGGAAATGTTTTTTTTTTAATATTTTATTGAAAAATAAATTTAAAATCTTATTTAAACTTCCACTTAAATTCATTAATGACCAGTTATGATTAAGACAGACTAATATCTAATTGGTTAGTAAATCAGATATTAGTCTGTCTTAATCATAGCTGGTCATTAATGAATTTAAGTGGAAGTTTAAATAAGATTTTAAATTTATTTTTCCAATAATATATATATATATATATATATATATATATATATATATATATATATATATATATATATATATATATATATATATATATATATAATATATATATACACAATTTCATTACATAAAATGATATATAATTTATTTTCAAAGTTAAACATTATAACTTTTCTAATTCAAAGACAAATCAATAATATTCAAATCCGTGTTCCATTAATACTACATATTTAGAGTGTGTAAATAATGTTCACTAGCTAATTGATGTAGCCTCACTCATAAAGGGCAACCAAGTGGTTCAGTTTTGGGATATCGTTAAATACTTTTCACAGGTAGTTGAAGTAATTTCATTAATGAAGGCCAAGTAAGTGGTTGGGGTTTCTCATATTTACAGATATAGAATCCATGTAAAATGATCTTAATAATAAATATTTTACTGAAACTCTACCCACTGAGTGGTTAAGTATTGGGGTATCATTAATATTAAGTAAATTTGATTTGGTAAAAGAGTTAAGGTTGTTAGATCAATAGTGGCGGTTTTAGACACGTATATTGGTGACCCGTAGTATTTCATTAACGAAGGCCAAGTAAGTGGTTGGGGTTTGTGATATTTACAGATATAGAATCCATGTAATATGATCTTAATAATAATAAATATTGTATTGGAACTCTACTCACTAAGTGGTTAAGTATTGGGATATCATTAATATTAGGTAAATTTGATTTGGTAAAAGAGTTCAGGTAAATCATGAAAAAAATATTAATTAACATTAATTCATTATTAATGTTAAACAAGTTAAATATATAATCTTCATATCAACTATACACGAGCCATATTTCACCTATTTAGTTTTCAATTTTCTTTTTCTCCTCAATATTTAAGTCATCAATGAGACAATACTCGTAGTATTGAAACTGTGGTATTATAAAATAAAATTAAAATAAATTAAATTAAATGAGACAATACCATGGATAACTTCTAGTAGACCATGGATAATAAATTAACTCCCACAAAGTCCGCCAAATAGTGCATGTGCCTTCATTAATTAAGGTGCGCTAAATGGTTAGGTTTTGGAATATTTATAGAGGTAGAAACCATGTCATCTGATATTGGTATTATACTAAAGTTGTGCTCATTTAGAGAAAAAGTATATCAAGAGTAAAAACATCTCTGAATAAGTCTACATATTCACTAAAGGGAGAGTTAGTTTTTGGCAAGCTGTGATCAAATATCATTGGAAGTATATTACTAATCATCAAACAGACAAACGGATTCAATATCATTGGAAGTATATTACTAATCATCAAACGGATTCAAAGCATCAACATGTATGAAATTAATCTATCTAGTTGACTTTGATATTTTCATTATTTATAAATTGTACATATCTATTTTAACTTGGCTGGATCAAAATCCAAAGAAGTTGAACCATCCCTAAAATATGTCTGGATATGAGTTCAGAGGAAAGTTAATTTGTATAAACTTTGTTTAAACAATGACAAGGTACATTATGTTAGCAAATTTGTGCAAATACAAAATAGGGTTTGGGTAACCAAGCTGACAAAAAATGGGTTATGGTCTTAACTGCATAGAATGTTGTTAATGTTTCAGTTGTTGGTAAAGTCTCTAACCCATGTATGTATTTAAGTGGAAGTTTAAATAAGATTTTAAATTTATTTTCCAATAAAATGTTAAATAAAAAAAACAATTTTTTTTTTTTTTGTAAATTATGAGGGGCCACACTATTTTCTATTTATATTTGAAGGATAGGCTACAACATATAAAATCCAGGCTATGACCTCAACCTACCCGCAGGAAACCAGGTCCGTTGGCCACCTGTACGCATGAAAAGCATTCCAAAATTGATATTGTTTCATCCGTCTGTAAGTTTCATTAGCTAGTTGTCCTACTACTACAGATTGACCATACTTATGACATAAAGACATTTTATATAATGCTAAAAAGTGCATCAAAAATCAGTAAAAGCAAAGCTGCTATCCATCTGAAGAGGAGACTGGGGCTGGGTCTTTTACAGTAGACCCAGGCATGTCTGCTTACTGAAGCTGTTGAAGTAGCTTCTCCATTCTACCAACCCGATCATCCAACCGACCGATTCGATCTATTGCCTGGTACTGTGTTATCTTGATATGGTGTAATTGGTTTTGCATATCCTCCAACAGGTCCTGTAAGCTAGGTTCCTTCTTTGCCGGGTCTGTCTTGAAACGGACAGGAGGAAGACTTTGCATAGCTTTGGCTATAAGACATTTCAGAATCCAATAAGTATGAATTGTCTGATTGAACAAGGTGAGATGGCCCAGGGTCAGTAATGAAATCTAGAATCTCTGCCTCAGCTTCATTATCTTCTAGATCGGTCTGGATTTCTCTCTCCAAACCTCAGATTTGTTGACAAACTACTGGAGAATTGCCCAACATGTAGCTAGCAGCTAGGGTCTCGAGATGCTCTTGATTAGTTTTTCAACCACGTTTCTTTGGGACAGGGTCGTACTAGACTTGCTGCTTTCCTTTGGCAGACTAAGACCTGGTACGTTTCTTCCCCATAGCTGACCAAGTCCTATTTAAAAATAGAAACCCGTAGGCAGGAACAGCAAGAATATGAGGAACCATGTACAAAATTTCTGTGCGCAACCCCTTTTGGGTTGATAGGAAAATTGCATCATAAGAACAATAAAAACTACACCTGCAACGCCGGTTCTGTACCCTTTGCAAAGAGCAAAGAAAACTAGTTAGATAACAAAGGACGGTCCTATTAACAGTAAACAGGCTTAATCTCCTACAAGAGGGACTGGCCACGCATTCTAAATATGTTATTTCCAAGTTGACGATAGACAGAGCATGGGCACCATGAAGGTTGGCCTGCGGCATAGCGTGGTTTGCTACAATGCAAAGAAGCAGTGGCTCTATCTCCCATTTCCTAATACAGTCCTGGGGAGCTGAGGGGCTAATGGCTTTGACCATAGCGACTTGGATAACCATACCCTTATGCAACTTGACCCAATTAGAACCTCTGCAGAGCAGGCTCATGCGAAGACAATTGTAGCCTCCTTTCCGACTTTCCCAGCGTTTACTAAGGGTACCAGAAGCTCTGCAGAGCGGAGCCATGCACAAACAAAACCAACCCCCTTTTCGAATATCACAGGGATTACCAAAACCAACCGACAGAGAAAGGGCTATGAAGCTTAGAGGAATCAAATTCAATACAGGATCATCATAGCAGGGGACAATTACCCGACCCACAATATCCTTACCTACTTTCAAACTGAACACGCCCTTGATGCTTCGCTCTAGAAAGGCGAGGTGATTGATATGCACCGGGTTGACGACCATTATATAGGGATCTCTAAAGCAGGGGGGAACTGGTTGCAATTTGGGAATAACCGAACTAGTACAGGAAACTACCATTACAGAATTGGAACTTACTGCAACCATGACCTTTAACACTGTAAAAAAAAAGAGGAGAATCGATACATACCCCACCGGAATTGCGAAGTTGATAGAGAGTTTGACGTTTGGCTTCCTCCACTACAGGCTCCAGACGATTGCATGCATAAAGCAATGCAGAGGCGAATGAAGTGCGGGAGGAAACCCACCTACCTTAACTGCAAGTTTCCTCCGATACTCTGACACAACAGCCTGTCCATACTGCGGCATAATAACACTCCGGGTGATCGCACACTTCAATGAGGTGGCCTGACTATACTGCATTATTGTCTTAAATACGTGAGGGTCGGTCTGTTGCCAGCTTGCCACGGTTCAAATTACCTCTCTGCCATTTTTACACCCCGATTGGGGGGCCTACTGTGGATTTCTGATGGGATTCGGTGCATTAACACTAGTATGATCGCACCCAATAAAAAAACATTTTCATTACATAAAATGATATATAATTTATTTGCAAAGTTAAGCATTCACTTTTCGGATATCGTCAAATACTTTTCATAGGTAGTTGAAGTAATTTCATTAATGAAGGCCAAGTAAGTGGTTGGGTTTTGTGATATTTACAGATATAGAATCCATGCAATATGATCTTAATAATAAATATTTTATTGGAACTCTACCTACCAAGTGGTTAAGTATTGGGATATCCTTAATATTAGGTAAAATTGATTTGGTAAAAGAGTTAAAGTTGTTAAATCAATAGTGATGGTTTTCGACACGTAGATTGGTGACCCATAGTATTGAAATTGTGGTATCATAAAATAAACTTAAAATAATTTTTTTTTCTTAAAAGTTACCAACAAAACAAAAGAAAAATCATGGGAAAAATATTGATTAGCATTAATTCATTATTAATGTTAAACAAGTTAAATATATAAGCTTCATATCAACTATACACTAGCCATATTTCACCCATTTACTTTTCAATCTACGTTTTCCCCCTTTATGCCACCTATGAGACAATACCATGGATAACTTCCCGCAGATCATGGATAGTAAATTAACTCCCACAAAGCCCGCCAAATAGTGCATGTGCCTTCATTAATTAAGGTGACCTAACTGGTTAGGTTTTGGGATATTTATAGAGGTAGAAACCATGTCATCCCATATTAGTATTATACTGAAGTTGTGCTCATTCAGAGAAAAAGTATATCGAGAGTAAAAACATCTCTGAATATGTCTACATATTCACTAAAGGGAGAGTTAGTTTTTGCACGCTGTGATCAAATATTATTGGAAATAAATTTTAATCCCATTAAGTTCCATTCTTTTAAATTCAAGCACTCATGAAGAATGGGAGAGTTAGTTTTTGCACGCTGTGATCAAATATTATTGGAAGTATAGTACTAATCATCATACTGATTCACAACATCTAACAGATTCAAAGCATCAACAGGTATGAAATTAATCCATTTAGTTGACTTTGATATTTTCATTATTTCTAAAATGTGCATATCTATTTTAACTTTGCTCCATATCTCTGCATATTAGTTCAAAGAAAAGTTAATGTGTATACACTTTGTTTAAACAATGAAATGGTAATGTTTTAGCTGTTGGTAAAGTCTCAAACCCATGTATGTATTGGTTGATGTTTCAGTAAGCATTCATGTATGTATTGGGGGTAGATAGATAGAATGAAATGGTAATGTTTTAGTTGTTGGTAAAGTCTCAAACCCATGTATGTATTGGTTAATGTTTCAGTAAGCATTCATGTATGTATTGGGGGTAGATAGATAGAATGAATGTTAATGTTTTAGTTGTTGGTAAAGTCTCAAACCCATGTATGTATTGGTTAATGTTTCAGTAAGCATTCATGTATGTATTGGGGGTAGATAGATAGAATGAATGTTAATTTGTCACTTTCTATTTGAGCTAATAACACCTTTACTCACTCTTTTTCAAGTGCTCTTCTTCTCATGCCAAGAATCGAACTCGAGACTTCAACAAGCTTAACGCCATTTTGGCAAACCAAGAAACCAGTGAGTGCCGTGGCAACACCTTTACTCACTCTACCACAAGAAACCTAACTTTGATGGAATCAAGAAAAATTGAACCAGTGCCTTATAACTCAGAGCCAATAAGCTACCGATTAGGGCTTCCCCACTTTCTTGCTCAACTTTACTCCTTTCTTATGCTCTTTTTTGTTTTTGTTTTCCTTTCTTATAATATAAATTTCTTTGGCGTTGTTTGTTTTCCCTTCTTAGACCATCCATCCGGTGCACAGTTGCCTTCCTCCTTATGGCGAGTTGATGCGGGTATAATTATAGTACTGCTCAATCAACTCATCCTCAGGGATTGAACGGGGTTGGGGGTGTTATCTCTAGACCCGGGTAAGGTAGTTAGAGTCCTGAATAAACAGGAGACTGGTGTTAGCAATATGGGGTGATATTGCATATATTGCCCAACCAATCTCAGCATATTCTTATAATATGAGTTTCCTCACTTATTATTTGTTGATGCTTTATGGGATTTCCTGTTATGCCTCTAAATACCTCTAACAATGGGTGAGTTAGCGATTGATCTTCAGTAACCGCGCAGGAACGCGTTGGTCCCCCTCGATAATAAAACACAGAACTGCCAGATAGTCATAGTTGTACTCGTAGCAACGCGCTTCCTCCCTCCCTCAAAAGGACAGATTATGTTCCCCGCCTGAGCAGAGCACAAACCCACCTTCTACCCTCACAGGTGCCCTCCCTCAAAGGGACAGATTATGTACCCTGCCTGAGCAGAGCACAAACCCACCTTATACCCTCACAGGTGCCACAAAGGCGGAGTTCTCCTCTTATTCGACTTACATAAGCCAATTTTGGATGAATGAAAAAAATACAATTCTGGCTGTGCCACTACAAAGGGTTATCTATTGCATTTTATTAATTATAATTAGGATTTTTAATTTCTAATTTTCAACCCTCACGGATGCCACAGAGGCGGAAATGGTCACGCCCCTTATTGTTTCCGACAGGGGAGTTCTCCTCTTACTACTTAACTTACATAGGTCAATTTTGAAGGAATCAAAGCAATAAACCCGACTACAAAGGGTTATCTATTGCACTTTATTTATAATAAACCGATTACAGAGGGTTATCTATTGCAATTTATTTATAATTTTCAACCAGGATGAGGGTGGTAGTTATTTGAATAAACAAATCTAAAATAAAATTGAAAGTCCTTGATTTGTTTCCGTTACAGGGGCTAGAACTATTTTGGTTGACCGTTGAACATGGAGCAACCACAACAGCGATTTGAAGATAATCCGTGTCAATTTGTGCCTATAAATGGAATAGAATGCTTTGAATGTGGGTCGAACATCTGTTCTTGCGGCCAGTGTCAGTGCAGAGAAGTGTTTTTTCTTAGTGAATTGCATCATAGTGAGAGGGATTATTATGAGGAGAAGTTCGTGAACCTTCTGCAATATTTCATACGAATTGGGGTTCCCAATCTGTCGCCACAGGATGAGGATATTGCTCAAATGGGTTTTTTTGACGGTGGAGTAATTTATTATTACGTGAACGAGCTGACGATGGAGTTGAGCCCACAGTACATAGCCTTCAATGAACCTCAAGCCAGACATGGTTCCAACGGCACTGACAGTGAAGAAGGACACGAACCCATTTCAGGTATTGTTAACTCCAGTACCGATAATGCTGCTCAACAACTCACAATCACTTCACACCCATGAGAACTCCATGAGAGTGGCCCTGCACGTTTTCTTCATGTCAGGGTAACAGATAGCCCTCAATCTCAATGTGTGTTCCTAAGCATCCTGGGAAATAATCTGGATTGGCAACGTATTCTCCACGATGTGGAGGGGAAAACATTGGAGCTGAGATGGAAATTTTATAGATGTAACAGGCAATTTTATGATCCTTCGGGAGATGATCACATGAGTGAAGAGGATGGCAATGTGTCCAGCAATGATGCATTGATGGAGAGTTCCATTGATGAATCTGAATTGGAGGAAGATGATGATAGTCAAGAGGGAATGTTATATTTGTTTTCTGAAGATGAGTGGATTAATGAATTAATGAGGGAAAATGCATGGATGAATGAATTAATTAGGGAAAATATGTGGATTGATGAATTTGAAGGTGGGCATCAACACATTGTTCCTGCATCTTAGTCAGAAATTGAGAACTTGCCTACACAGATAATCTCCATTGATCAAGTAACCAGTGGAAATGCAATTTGTGCCATCTGTAACCATGTAACCATCTGTATCATAGCCATTGTAACCATCTGTATCATAGCCATTGTACATGGTAGTTTGTGAAGCAGCGAGACAACTACCATGTAACCATTTGTATCATAGCCATTGCATCATTGAATGGCTTAATCGCAGAAATAACTGTCCACTGTGCCGTTATAAGCTGCCCACAGATGAGCCAGACACCCAGGAGTGAATTCTGCAGGAATTTATGATGGCAGAATGCCCCCACAAGTTTTTATTTGTGGAGAAAAACTCAGAAACTTCCGATTGATGTTAGTCAGTCATCTAATCATTTTCATCATGATATTTTGATATTTTCATCATCATGGTATTCAGATTGATAGGAGTAAAATTTTTTTTATAAACTCTCATATAGAGGGTTTTACGTTCCTTTAAATCGTTGGGTTTTTAAACGTATGTTGATATATATATGTATATGGTTTTATCTTTTTTTAAATTGTTGGATTATTTTAAACATGTTTTTTTTCTTTTTTTTATGGGAAAACCTATCATAACTCAGTTGTCAAACCAGTAGTGAGGACAACATCTCTGACTGCTATCCACTAATGCATATATATGGATATGAAATTGATAAGTATTATTTTTCAATCATGTGTTTTAAATAGTTGCCTTTTCAAGTTGAGTTTATTTTTGAAATGTTATTCTATATATTTTCATATTAAATATATTAATTTAAATTAATTTGATGTTTATTTTTGCTTAGTTTTACTTAATTTTATTGTTATTGATTTTTGTGTTGGTAAATATGTGTAAATTTTAATTTTTTTTTTAATGTTTAATATAAAACAATGTAATTATTTTTTTCATAATTATTTAAACAATTGGAAATTTATATAATATTTAGTTTTTTGGGAAGTAAGATTGGGAAAATCAAAACTGTTACAAAACTCGATCAATCACAGAAAAAATGATTTATAGTCGCAAAGACATAGTAATAAACTACTAAATTATTAGTAGCACTATTGAATTGGCTATAGACCTCATAACTATGGCTAAATATAACTATAAAAAGAGCACAAAGGATTATATAGAAATTAATCATTATACAGTTGTCGTGCTGCCAACCAAAAGCAAAATGATAGATAAAAAATATTATAACAACTAAAAAAAAGTGGACACCTCAATTAGAGCTCACATCATAACAACTAAGAAGAAATGAACACCTCAATTGGAGCTCCTAGAGTGGAGAGAAGATCACATCCCTAAACAACATTCAATCTCTTACATCTAGATACACTAGGACATATATAGTCATTTTTATTAATATATATTAATAAAATAAAAATTATATTATTTTAAATATGTAAATTTATTCAAGTAAAAAATTAAAATAAAAACTATATATTATAAAAATTAAATATAAAATTATTAAAGATAAAACATATTTAAATTATGTTTATAGTGAGTCCTCAAACAACTCAATAAACATAAGGTAGTTGGTTAGACTTTAACTATCTTTTTTTTTTATCATTGATATTGACTCTTTCAGGAAAAGCTTATGGGGCTCAATTTTTCTATATTATTTCAAAACTAGGTGTCTCTCTTGTTGGAGGAGCTTATGGGGCTAAATTGTTGTATATCTATTTCAAAACCTTTCCTACAAGCTAGAAAGTTATTTGGGACAAAGTATAAACATTTTTTTTGAACTTATCAGTTTGAAATTGTTTATGTTGTTTGTTATTGAAAAATAAATTCTACATATTCAAATATTTGGGATTAAAAAATTGTTATAAATTGGATGAAATGTTTTTCACATCTATAGGGAAAGAAATGGGGCTTCTCATACTTTTCTTAAGGAGGGTGCTTCACAATATTTGGGTTCATGGCACATCATGAAACACAACAAATAACAACAACAAAGATTTTACACAGGCCCTTCATAGAGAGTTATCCTTCATCACTCTTTAGCTATATATTTTTTTGTTAATTATACTAACTATCTATCTATGCTAAATCCTCAACATGGATTTTAGTGGTTATTTTTTATGACAATTACTATGATTTTCTCTCCCATTCAAAATGTGATTTTAGAATCTAATTAAAGTTCATATTTTTTCTTAAAAAAAAAAAGGCTCAATAAACATAAAAATAAAATATTTAAAGATACAAAATTTCATTCTAAAGAAAGCAACTTTTCTTCCACTTTTCTACTCGTTTTCCTAATCATATGTATTTAAAGATAAGTTTTTGCAACAAAAAAAATTCCTTCTCTAGTTCAATTCACATGGCATAGGGTTTCAATATTTGCACATAAAAACCCACATATATGAATATTATAATTATAATAATGTCTATTGCATAATTGAGTTTTGTCAGAATAATTTTTAGGCAAAAGTTAATTGGTGGCCCTAAAAAATAGGTTAGTCACATTTGACCTCTACTATTATTAGTGGTGATATTGGAGAGACTTGATCAAATTTTATATGTTTAAGTCACAACCAAAAAGTTCGAACATTATCAATGATGAAATTCAAATCTAGTAAACAGAGCTTAAATAAGAATAAACCACACAATCCAATTTATTATGTTGAAAATATTACCAAATATGAGCATTAGAAGTGGAACTTCTCTCTCCTCCATTTTAATTCACACAATTTTGAGAAAGTTGAACTCAAGAGAAGGGATTCATTGGTATGCATGGGAATTGATTTTCTCACAACATTCATTTTTTATTGTTTATTTAGTCACTGTTTTTGGATTAAATGATGAACACATATCATTATCTTTGCAACAAATAAAGAAGAAGTTAGTCAGGTGGTGGGTGGAGTATATACCTCCCCACATAACCATTAAACTGCATCCTAGGAACTAGTTAATTGAACCTTACTTGCTACATTTCATCTTGTCAATGGAACCTTTTTATAATACTTAGAATGTAATAATAATAAATAATAATCCATTTATTCTAATTATTGTTGCTATACCATTGAACTGGACTTGGTATATCTTTTCCAGCTTCACTTGCTATCAATTTACCCGTTCATGCTTCATACTTATAGTTGTCACCAACATCTTGGGACAAGCATTTTGGATGTTTTTTTTTTTATTCACTTTCCATTCCTCCTTGATGAGCTTGACTCCTTTATAAGCAAAGAAAATAGCTCATGCATTACTTTTCTTCTATTCTATTGTTCCACAATCCTCCACGTCTTCTATTATGTTGTTCCAAAATCCTCCATGCTATTCATAGGAGATGAGGGTGGAGAAATAGGGAGAGAATGTCGGTAGAAAGAAGAACAACATTGTGGTTGGATATGGTGAATTGTGCCCTACTTTAATCATCGAATGCCTACTTCATTAGGGCCATGTAATCCAATTTATTTTAGATATTTAGCATCATAAACATTCATGCAACAGGTGGTGGCGACAATGGGCCTATGATCTGCAATTTGGTCTAACATGATATGTAGTTTGGTGCAATCATGCCCCCTTTAAATTTTTAGAATTTTTTTTTAATATGTTATTTTAGGGTTCGTATATTTCCAAACATAAAAATAGTCCAATTCAATTTGAATATTTTATTAAATTTTATCAAGCATGATCTGTAAAATGCACTTAAGATTTTCTTGATGCAAATATCCGCTTTCAAATTTGCATGGTTTACTATTTCATCTTTGATTTTCTCACAGTATTTCTTTCTTCATAACAAATCTACAATTTGACGTGAATATTTTGTTAATTTTTCTCTAATTTTGTGATGGTTCATATAGTGATGGTTTTACAAACATTTGATGTGAATCTATGTTTTCTGGCTTCAACAATTGCACTTTCCTAGCACTCACAAATTTTGCATTGGACATGATTGCACTACCTCTAATGTTACATTTTCTCTAATGCTGGAAGAATCACATAGCAGATCTATTTTCTACTATGGTTTGGAGAGTTCATTCAGAGTACCCTAGTTTAGTAGTGGATGGAATAGTACAAATAATCCTTCACTAAACAGGCAGGATCCTTGTTCAACCAGACCTTGGTTTTAATGGTCATTATATGACTGCAAAGAAATATATGAGGCCTCCATTGTTACCATCATCTACAAAGGAGCCTGAGAGACCTACATTACTTTTATAAAAAACATAGAAGAAAATCCCAAGGAAAACTCCATCTCTATCTATGAAAAATGTGGTCCAGTAGAAATCAGGTCCCTTCAAAGAATTCAAGGCCTTAGCGAGGAATATTTAGAAAAGTAGATCAGTAACTTGAAATGTGATTAATATGAAAAGCATTATCAAAATATTAGATACAATATATCAAGCATTCGTAAAGACTTCTAGAAAAGAACCAAAAGATTATGGAAAAGAAGCCCTTAGGATTTGCAAAGATAATTGATCTTGTGAAGGGGTGCAAGGATGTTGTAATGCTTAAAGAAGTAAAGAATTTCCACTACGTGGCCTTCCCTTTTCCTGTTGCTAAACTTAATAAATGGGACAACCCTGGACCTTCGCCACATTTGGCGAATCCAAATTCTAAATACAACATAGAAATGAACGCAAGACAAAAGCTAATAGCTTCGTTGGATGACTTTGGGAAATATAGATATAAAAATGTTTTTATGCATCAGTGGTCGCAGGGTTTCCTGATGTCCTCTCTACCTCAAATTTTTTAAGAGCGCACAGGAAAGTTTCTTGATGTTTTTTTAGGGTGGTTCAGGGATATTGGGTGGTGGATTTACTAGTTGGTTGGTAGATTCACCAACTGGTTAAACAAGCAGGGCCTAATTCAACCAACTAAAATAATCCTTGAAGTTTAAATATTCCTTGATATTAAGTTAAGGATGTTGGTTTCCCAAATTTGTCTAATATCACCTTATATCAATGAACAATTTCAGCTCTAGACCCATAAAATTATTTTGTATAGTTTTTGTAAGCCAAGCTCTGCCCAAAACTCCCATTAGCAATGCAACTAGCAAAAATACCTTTATGAATATACAACATTCTAGTAGTACATTACTAAACTCGAAAGCAGATGTGTGCAAAATTTTATTTGGTGGAAGTGGCAAGGGACTAATAGAGAATATAGCCTTGATGGAAAATACACATGTTGAACATGTGTTCTTCCTAAATTCTAATGATTTGTTTCAGGTGATGGTTGAACATGAGAGCGAATTACCATCTTCTATTTCTATGACTTCAAAAAAAGCAAAGGTTGAGTCTCCTTTTCAAGAGCATAGAATCAAGTTAGATTCTTCAAACAATTTTGGAGGATCTCAAGTGATTTAATGAGAGGGGAACCACTCTTTTGCATTTTCCTATAGTGATTTTGATCAGGTAGAAACATATGAGTTCATCAAACCAATCCTCTTCACAAATAATAGAAAATATCATATAAGTTTATGAGTCTAGTTCTCATTAAATATTAGAACAAATAATAGTTAATTTCATTAATACAATTATTGCCTCATGTCCTAGTGAATCCGAGGGCTCTCTATGAAAGGAGGTTTATGTTCGGTACCAATTTTGTTATAATTTGGCATCACAAATTTCATTGTGAATATGGAAAGGAATGCCACTTTTCATTATCATTTTGACAATGTTTTTTACCATTTTCATTACCTTTTATTATGTTTTCACAAGACTAAATTTTCACCTTTTTATTTTTTATTTCAAAAATATTGGTTTTAATCAAATATTGTTGAATGATTGTAAATGTCATGTTAGGACCTTTTTAAAGTAGTTTTCATAGCCAGTAAAGTTATCGTTTTAAAGTTATCCTTGTAAACTTTTCATATCAAAATGTCTCCATGTTTATCATAATTTTAAAATGTAAGTTTTGTTTTAACTTTCATTTTTATATTTATGGAACGTTAAGATGAACCAATTATAAAGATTATTTGTTGCAAAGTTTTTTTTTCATGGTGAGGGAACATACTTAAATGACTTAGTGTAATATTTTTTGAAAATTGTTTTGTAAAGTTGAAATAATTTATTAAGTTTATATTAGAAATATTTATGGAATTAAATTAAATAATAATTCTAGAATTTTTTTTTGAGAAATAAATATTTATTTAACTTTGTTTTTAGAAGATTTATGAAATTAATTCAATGGTCATTATAGAAAAGGATAATTATTTATCCTTTTAAAAAGATTTATGAGATTAGAGTAAATAATAACATAAAAAAAGACTTATTGGGATGTTGAGATGAAATTTTAGCTACGAAATTAGATTAAACAAAGGTTTTAAAACACTATTTTTGCTAAATTGAAATGTTTTTATTAAACTTTATTTTGAGAAAATTTGTGAGATTAAATTAAATGATAATTTTATTAAAAAAAAATCAAAAGTTGGGATGGTTGTTCAGGTTTGTTTGGGGAAGGGTTTTGGAACAAATTCCAATCCCTCCAATTCAACATCACTTCTTAGCAATGTTTTTTTTGAAATTATGGACATACTTACTTCAATGGCACAAAAAACATCATCTTGAATTACATGAATGCCAAATTTCTTTTAAATATGACATAAGCATCCATGGTTATCCTTACATTGAGGAAACATGGGTTTGGGTAATTCATCATCTCCCGAGTTTTAGATAAGCATAATGAAATAAACCAAAATGATTCAAAGAAGAAAACTTAGTCAAATATTTGGAATAGTGGGAATTGGATGAACATTTCAATTTTTCTTTGGTAGTTGGCATGAAAGTACAACTCATTAGACAAAACATCAACAAATAAATATTTCCATGGTCATCATATTTTTTAATGTGCATGTCCTACTAACTCTAAGACTATAGATCAATTATCCATTTCATCTTTATTTGGTCAAGGAATCTTGGACTAGATCCACATTAGGATGAGATTGGATACTCTTTGTCAAAAAAAAAAATATTCCAAGTTGTGTGAATATGGCCTCAAGATTTATTTTCATCTTGATTAGAGGTTTATTTTTATCCTAATCATTAGAGATTAATTTTTATCGGGGGATCATACTTGGATTTGTCACTTAAAATCTTATGTTAAATTGATATATACAAATATTTAAAATATATATATGAAGCAAAGAAAAGCATAATAGACACATTATGAGTTTATTTTGGCACTAAGTAATCTTAAGAACATAAATTGGTATTTTGGAACAACTTTGTTCACTTATTTAATTCATCTTCATGTTTTTCTTCTTTCACTATGGCTTGTGAAGTAAGTTGGACACCTCCAACTCCTACAGTACATATTTTTGATGATACACCATTGGGAAATGTAAATTGTGTTGGTTTTATAGAAATAATAAAAAATGAGAATCAATAACATATAAATATCTACAAATAACAATGGTGAAATGCTTGACCTTGTTATTCTAATGACACATAAATCTCCGCAAATAACTATGTTGAAATACTTTGGCTTTTATATGGACCATGGCATGACCAATTACATCAAATAAATTCTATAATTATTGAGGGGACTTGTAGTGAAAATTCCTCTAGAAATAATAAAAATGAAAGTTTTCATCAAATAGTGACCACTCTATAAAAAATATACATTATGTGCTCCAAATTTCTTAAAAATGCAAATATTTCACATTCAAGGATAACAAAATATGAGGTCTATGGTTTGGCTAACTTGAGTTGTTACACAATGAAGTAGGGATAAAAGTATTAACATTTTATAATAACAACAAAAACGAAAGTCTTTATCATGAACCCTTCTCTAAAAGTGTCCATTACATGCTTCAAAATTTCTTAAAAATACAGGCATTTCACATTCAATAACAATGAAACATCTAAACAATGATTTAGATAACTTGGGTATCATTATACAATGAATTAAAGAGAAAATTTTAGCATTTTAGTGCTTCTATTAAACTCAATCACATCTTCATGGCACTTAAGCATGTATTCCTTAGAGATCAAGAGATCAACATCCTATCTTCTAGAATAATGTCTTAGGAGTATAAATACCCTCCACATTTTCATTTGAATGGTTTGTGGCTATGAGTTGTAATATTTGATAATCCCATTTGAGGGAGAATAAGTGAAGGATGATATATATATATATATAATTCTAGTTGAGTGACTTTAGTATAGAGCCTATGATTTAAATCTCTTGATCATAGGCTTATGATGTTTTTAAAATAAAAAAAAATAAAAAAATAGAAATAAGTTAATGATGGCCTCTTTTGACACACTAGATAAAATAAAAATATAGAACACGAATGACTTCACTTCCCTTGCATTAATATTTTAAGATACCCAATGAAAGGGAAAATGCTACGATTAGAAGAAAATGTTTTATATATAGAGAAATTTAGGATGAGAAAATCTTTTCAAACACCTAAAAGAGTTTTGTGTCATTATACTATGTATTTGTCTAGTAAATGGAAATGATAATATGCTCACTTAGTTTGAGAGGCTATCACTATAGTATAATGTAATTAGTATGAAACAGAAAAATAAAGTTGCGTATAGGAGGGCAGAATTTATATTAAAAGCAACAATTCTAAGAGTGAACAAGAAATCAAGATGTTTATGAGTAATTAAAAGAGTATTTTTCATTTAATATTTTTTTAAACGAGATATTTATTTGGCTATGAGTTTCATATAAATTTTGGTAATCCATTGAGATAATATAAATGAAATGTGCTCACCTCATTACAAAGGTAGTTGATTAATAAAAATGGGAAAAATGCCACAAAATTGATCATTATAAAGTAGAAGCAATTTCAAGATTCCAAAGTTCAATAAAGTTTGATTAATAAGAAAGATGACTAGGATACAAAACTAGGTAGGAATTAGGTCGTAACTTGTTGAAGAGGAGATTAGGAGGATGGTTCAAAAGAGGCATCTTGATGTTGGAGGCATGTTCAGTGTTGGGGTGGGAAATCATGGGGACTGCGGATTAACTCTTCTGCATCCACATTTGTTGGGAAGAAGAATGAAAATTCTAATAAAATTGAAATTTTTTGCAGAGGAGATAGAAGGAAGGTAGAAAAAAGGCATCTTGATGTTGGACGCATGTTCAGTGTTGGGATGGGAAATCATGGGCACAGAGGATTAACTCTTCTGAATCTACATTTTCTTGGAAGAAGAATGAAAATTCTAATAAAATTGAATGTAGAAAGCATGTGATTCATGTTCCAGGCTTCTGGTCCTTAAGGATAATGATCAATCACTATCATTTAGATAACTTAATTCATTCCAAAAATAGTGGCAGAGTTTAACAAACCAACTAAAACCAAACTTTAAGAAGATTCTAATTATGGCTAGACTTTGAAAGTTTGATGGTGTGCATCTGTATTTCACTACAAGCATAAAATGTAGGAAACTAAATCCCGCATCCACAAATATGAATTTAATTATAATTCTCTTCTCTCAATATTTATTCTACATAGATCAAGGATTACTTTGATTTCACAACAAGAATGGATTAAACCAATCCATTAACTCTGATTTACTAGCCAATTAGCTATTATTTTGTCTTAACCATAACTGATCATTAATGAATTTAAGTGGAAGTTTAAATAAGATATGAAACTTATTTTCCAATAAAATGTTAAAAAAAAAAATCATTTTCATTACATAAAATGATATATAATTTATTGTCAAAGTTAAACATTATAACTTATCTAATTAAAAGACAAATTAATAGTAGTGAGAGAGAGACAAATATGTTCCACTACATATTTACATATTTATAGTGTGTGAATAATGTTCACTAGGTAATTGATGTAGCCTCATTCATGAAGGGAAACTAAGTGGTTTAGTTTTGGGATATCCATAAATAATGTTCATAGGTAGTTGATGTAATTTAATTAATGAAAGCCAACTAAGTGGTTGGGTTTTGTGATATTTAGGAATATAGAATCCATGTAATATGATATTAATAATAAATATTTTATTGGAACTCTACCCACTAAGTGGTTATGTATTAGTATCTCATTAATACTAGGTAAATTTGATTTGGTGAAAGAGTTAGGGTTGTTAGGTAAATAGTGGTGGTTTTAGGCACGTCTATTGGTGACCCGTAGTATTGAGACTATGGTATTATAAAATAAAATTAAAATAAATTAAATTAAGTGATAGAAGTAAGGGGGTTGTCTTTAATGCGACAATTTGGAGTTTCTTGTGGAAAACGTTTCAAAAAATATCATTAAAGACAACTAGAAAAGTTACCAACAACACACTAGATTTACGTGGAAAGAAAAAACCATGAGAAAAGGATTAATTAGCATTAATTCATTATTAAAGTTAAATAATTTAAATATATAATCTTTATATCAACTATAAATGAGCCATACTTCACCCATTTACTTTTCAAATTACCTTTTCCACTCTGTATTTATGTTATCCATGACACAATATCATGGATAACTTCGCACAGATCATGAATAGTAAATTAACTCCCCAAAAGTCCATAAGATATTTCATGTGCCTTCGTTAATGAAGGTGTGGTAAGTGGTTAGGTTTTGGGATATTTATAGAGGTAGAAACCATGTCATCCGATATTGGTATTATATTGAAGTTGTGCTCATTTAGAAAAAAACAAGTATATCAACAGTAAAAACATCTTTGAATATATATACAAATTAACTAAGGGGAGGGTTGGTTTTTCTATATTAGATAAGGGGAAAATTATTGGGAAACTTGTGATGAATTATTATTTTAAGTATTACTAATCATCAAAAGGATTCACAGCATCAACATGTATGAAATTATTATTTTTAGTTATGATCAAATAATTCTAAGTTTAATACATCTAGTTGACTTTGATATTTTAATATTTCTAAATTGTGTAGATCAATTTTAACTTAGCTCTATCAAAATCCAAAGAGGTTGAATCATCCATAAAGTATGTATGCATATTAGTTAAGAGGAAAGTTAATTCGTATACACTTTTTTTAAACAATGATAGGGTACATTATGTTAGAAAATTTGTGCAAATACATTGATCTGAATATGTATGTTAGCTTTGTTGTACTGCTAATTACACATTCATATTTATAAATTTATTTGTTGATCGTATGCTCGATGTACATGTTTCCTTGTTGCTTATGTGTCAAACATGTAATATAACTGAGTTTTTATGAGTGAATTCAAGAGAATAAAGTATGAAATTAAAATTTTGAACAACAACAACATAAAGAACAACAAACCATAACAATTGATCCATCAACACAGAGTTTTGATGAAGGAGTTCACCCTTCCTTAGTAAATCTCTTTGGTTCAACTTCCATGGCTTAGGCCTCTGTATTAACTCAATAGTGAAAAAATTGTTGTTTACATGCATCAAATTCTCCTCAAACATACTCCAATGAGTTCAAAATGTCAAAATCTATCAGAAATGACTATTCATTCACTCCATTTGGCCTTCAAATGATCTAGGCATGGCCTTCCTTCTTAGTGGCCCTAGGCTTCAAAATTCATCAAAGTGACAAAAACACATGTAGATTTTCTTATGTGCTTCTGCAACATGTTCCAATGTGTTCAGAGCATGCCAATCTGCTAGGAATGACTCTTCTTGAGCCAAAATTAGTCAAAAATTGCTCACGATATGGCCTATTCAATTTTTCCCTAGATTCCTCCTCTAAATCTGGAGAGGACTCGAGTTAACCCTGACAATCTGGTGGTTCTCGCTGAATTTGTTGGTGCCTCCTAAAACTATTCCATCTCAAGCGTTGAGTTAATTAAGACTAATCATGGATTAAAGGCGGATTAAATGAGCACTAAGTGCATTTAGTTTGGGCACTTGGTTAAGGTTATGTGGTAAAGTCATATTGGGAGAAGGGCTAGCGCGCAGGATGGCCCCCTCCCTTCTGCCATCAAAGTCCGCAATGCAGGTCAAATACATTTTTTTTTCCCATCATTTATAAACCATGCCTGCTAGTATAGCGGTACGACTTGGTATTAGGAGAGGGAGGTCACAGGTTCTACCCGTCCTCTACCCATCCTATATGTTTTGTCATGTGAAATTACCTTTGGCCCTTGTATTGTAATTTACAACATATTTAATATACGCGCCATATTAAACATTATCGGACTTTAGAGTATGTATATATATAATGCACTCCAAATATATTTAACCAAAACCTTTGTAATGTATTACCCAGACTTTGCATAATAACTTTCAATTCAGACCATATATCAACCTTTGTAATGTGTTGACCATGCAAACTTTGCATATATGCCAACTGCTAAACAAATGTGCCCGAAATTTCATGAAATATAAAATTCCCACCAAGTAAATTCAAACCTTACCTTGGAGAGGGGACCCACCAAAGGGGACATGTGGTGGTCCCTGGTTGGGTTGTCCTCCCACATCAAAAAAATTGAATTCAACCTTAGGAGGACATTGGAAAATTTCACCTTCGCAAACCCAAACCGACGAATCCTGTAGTGACGCTTGTCATAGTCTCATTGGGAAAAAACTAAAGAATATTCCATGCATGCTGACTGGGCTGCCATGCCATCAAACTATTACTATTCTACAAATTAAAAAAAAATTTGTATGTTTTGAACGGCGGTCAGCAGGCTATAACTTCTTCATCTATACTTGGTTTTCGATGAAACGAGTTGCGTTATATTCCTGGCGACGGTCTAGTCGTTGCCATTCAGTTTCCAATCAATTCTTAGAACTTTTAGTTTTGAAAATACTGAGCCTCTGATCATTCCTCCCCACTAGAAACCTTTTGGACCCCAAAGCTCTTAGATTACTGATCATGTGGATGAGGGGATTGTTCCCTCACCCTTCCAGTCTCTATCCACTAAAATTTTCCCAATTTCATCATTAGGAGATTTTCATGAAAAATTAATTTTTTCCTTGATTCTTGTGACCTTCTCTTGCTGTCATTGACACTATCATGCTGGAATTTTTCTGAATTTGCAGAGAAGAAATCTATTCTTGCAGAAACCATCTTGTTCCTACCTTGGTCAATAATCAAAGGAAACTAAAAAATTGTCTCACCTTTCACACTGTCACCATGGTGATTCTTAGCTTCTCTTTATTTGTACTTGCATCAACTCTTGACCAAGTATCTTTGCCATTGCCATGTACCCTTTGGAAACAAAAAAACAATCATTTGTGGAACCCATGCCTTCTTTTCCAAGCTTATTTGTCGCTTTATCTTTGACCTTTGCACACTCTTGCACCAACATCTTGTTTCCAACGTTGCACAACACTTATGTTGACTGCTGAAAATTATTTACATCTTGTTCACCTCCTTTCAAAGGCAACCTGTCAGAATCCTGAAACATCTCATTACAAGCATAAGTATCTTTTTGAAAAGTTTGATTCAAAACATCTCTTTGTTTGATCACCAACAATGTCAAATTATGACTTGAATTCACTATCCTCTTCATTTATCGTGCATGTATAAGAGAGAAACTTGTCTTCTTCTTATGTGCCCTAACTATGTACTCGATACCATCTTTAAACAAGTGATACTTATTCTCATGGAGATGAAATACTTCTTTCCTATCATACAAATAAGGACTTTCCAATACAATACCTGATATCTTAAGCAACACCACATGAAGTTCAACTTCATCAATTTAGTAAGAACATCTTTTTATCCTGCAAGTTTTCATTATTGCATATACAACCCAAAGGATATGGTATTGGATGTCTTATAGTTTCAAGGTCTAGTTGCTTAACCAAGTCTTCAGAAATCAAGTTAGCTTGTGACCCACTATCAAAAAGTGTATCAATCTTGGTATGTTTAGAGACAACTCTAATATGGAAAAGTTATATTCGTGTATCTTCATCATGAGTAAAATTTGAACAATTTGAAGAACTAGTGCTTGCAATATGTTTACCTTTCAAGCCCATGGTTGTATTCTTTGTCTCATCTCTTGAATCTAACCCTAAGTCATGTTCCACTAGTGAGAGTGTCCCTATTTCTTTCATATTTTTGGATGGGTACTCCCCACCTCATTGGTTGCATGTTCAGAACTGCGAGTTAAGGCAGGTTCAACATGTAATAAATACCAGTAAAACTAAGGGTATAAGGGAAGGTTATACATATTGGTTGTTAGGGAGATTTTTCACAGAAGTAGGCTGCATAGGAGGATGCATACATCCTTGCATGTTTTGCAAGTTAGGAATCTCAGATATAGAAACAGGAATTGCATTTTCTCACATGCCTAGTTCTACTACTGTGGAGAGGCTGAGAGAGGCATAGAACATCCTAACTGGTTCACGACTAGCTATGGAACATGGCAATAGGGGTTGTCATTGTTGGAATTCTTCTAAGGTGGTGTTAGTGGAGGTATGGTTACCTTGGGATCCTCATTGGAGGGTCATTGTCTTCGTGTTTTTTAGGACTGGTGGTTTATTGTGGGGCCAATTATCCATAGAATTCAGTCAATATTGTGACTATCTAAGTAGAAGGGGTAGGTGACCAACGAGATATGATTTGGTGGTAGTGGGTGGGTGGTACTTCATATTGTCTGCCTATTATGGCTAGGGCGATGATTCATGGTGTTGGATCACTCTACTGGACACCTGGAAATCATGAAGGTGACACATTCCCCCATGGGTGAGGCTCTCATAAAAGCGGCCATTCTGGTGGAACGCTGTGCCAACAAAGATGTTTTGGACGGAAATAGCTTTGGACTAAAACCTATGTTGTCAATTTTTAATGATGTTAACAGCTCTAACCGCGAAGTTGATGCTAAGGAAATTCTCTGGAAAGATAGATAGAGCTCGTTACCTTGCTCCGGGGGGGGGGGGGGTGTATTCCTTTTATGGGAATGGTGGTGCAGTATAAGGTTGAACGAAGCACAAGCTTTTGCAATCTATTTCAGGGGCTCTGCCATTAGAGTTGGATGCGAGTGTCTTTTATCCGACTGTTGAGTGGCTTAGGGAGAAGAACCTCGTTGGGCATTGGAAACACCATAAGATGTCCAGGACACAGGCTAAGTTGTGGGTGGAGGAGGTTTGGCTAACCATATTATAGTACATACCAAAGGTTAGTCTCCTTTGCAACAACTGGTTGTGCTTCCATTTTTTAAGCCAAGAGGATGTTGATCGCATTTTATTTGAGTTGTGGGTAAAAGGGTGGGCTTCTCGATCCTGCAGAGGTAGCAGGTGGGTTTCAAACCTCTGTCTAACATACCGAGACATAAATTATTCTAGGTTATCATGCTTACCCTTAGAGCTATGGAATGAGGAAAAAATTAGAGCAAGAGCTAGTTGTATCGGTAAATACTTCTACTGGGATGCTAGGAGTTTCAGTCAATTGGATAAGAGAATAGTGTGGGTCATCGTGGATCTGGATTTGGGGAGAGGGCTGCTAGAAGAATTAGCGCTTAAATGGGATATTTTCATGGTCAACCTCTCAATTTATTATTGGTGCCTCCCATTTAGGTGTCTTAAGTGTCACCAAACCAGGAATATACATGCATCATATCATTTTTTTGGGTTTGGTATGAGGGTTTGTGGATTCCTAGGCTTCCATTATGAACATAGGAGTGGTCCCTGGTCGACTACAACGGAGGGAGAGGGGGCACACTCGGTGATAGATCCAGATGACACAAATTTTCATTTCGACTCTCCAGGTAACTCGGGCACTCCCATGGATATGTTAATTGATATTCAAAAGAGTTATTCAAATTAAAATTTTGGTGGGCCAATTGTTGTAGTGGATGACTATTGTGTTTTTCACGATGATAGCCATGAGTCGGTTGATTTGTTGAAAGTTGGGGTTAAATCTGGGATTACCTCTCCAATGATTATTTCTTTGCCCGACTCTAGGGTGGATGGTGCTATTACTATATGTTTTGGTTTGTGGATTATAGATGGGGGGAATTGCGGATAGCACTTCTGGGGTGTGGGCACTTTCATCTCTAGGAATTCAATGGACTTCATTTTTTTGAATCTCCCATTACTAAATGTTAATACCAGGTCGATGGTGAAATTGGTTCTGGCAGCTTCCCCTGGGACTACCTCTCTGATGTCTGATGCTTTTCCCAATACTAGGGTTATCTATGTCGTGCCTACTCTTTCTCATTTGGGGCATTCGAATGGGGGCACTGATATCTATGTTCAAAAATCTTTATTTGCATCAATTAATACTGGGGAGAACACACATACATATGTGGGTGGTGATTTACCCTTTTGAGACCGCTTGAGCAATATTTCACCAAAATTCCTGCTATCATCAGTTTATGTTGGGTCGATGGTGAGCTCAAGTCTGGCAGAATCCCATTCTGTGCATAAGAGTAATGTCGAGGAATCCATCACCAGGGACCCTATTGAGACTGTAGTTTGAAATCCTGTTAAGTGGCTCTCGGTTTTCCTGTCAATCTCTGTCATCCGTTTGAACCCCATTATCACGTGAGAGTATACACTTTCTCCTACTAAGTTGTTGGATATGCTAAACACTAAACACAACTGTCTACAATCGATATCCTTGGATGGTGAATTGGAAGCCATTTTGTGGGCATCAAATGATATGAATCCGCTAGTGTTCAAGCGGTCTTATTTTGAACTTATTGCTTGTGTGAACAAGATGGCATAGTCACCCCGTGTTTCTCAATGGAAGAAACAGATGCCCAAATAAAAAAAATTATGGACTATGGTCAAGGATAGGACTCAAAAAAATATCTCTATCTTGAAGGACTTAGTCCAGACAAGGTGGTGTCTGGGTCTATCTCAAGGAAATTTTGGTCTCTTAGAGGGAATAAATATGTTTCTATGGATCGCCCATGATTATTATTTCTCTTAATCTCAGGGGTTTGGGAGCTAAACCTAAAATCAACTCTATTTGTGGGTTGGTATGAATTTATCAACCATCCATGATTTTATTATAAGAAACTATGTTGGAGGCTGAGAAAGCTTGGAAATATATGCTCCGCGTGTGTCCTGGGTGGCATATTTGTACGTCTGATGCATGTGGATTTTCTGGTTGGCCAGGGGTTATGTGGAACCCCAAAATGTTGGAATTAATAGCCTTTAAAATGTTTGGAGTTACAATCCTCATTGGATATGTGATGGGCACGATAAAAAGAGCCAAATTCCTAAATATATATGCACCATATGCTAGTCACTGAAAATAATTTTAGGAAAGGCTGATCTCTTCTGGCATTTTGTGGCTCAAATCTCTCCTTATGGCAGTGGACCTGGATTTTTCTCTAGGGCCGAATGAGGTATGGGGATCTAAGGCAAGGGCAGTCCCCCTTATAACTTTCAATACCTGGTGGATGGATTATTATGCAATGATTAATGTCATACCACGTCAGATCACCATCCAATTTTACTATCTTGGAATGGGATGGAGAATCGGAGGGCACACCCATTCGAGTTTAACCCGCGGTGGCTTAAAGTGGAAGAGTTCTGTGGCATGGTCAAAATGATATGGACCATGCATAACAATCATATTTTTAGGTCCCCTATGACAACTTTTCAACATAAACTAAAAAATCACAAGGTCGAGACTAGAAAATGGATCACGGCTAAGAAAAAGGAGGAACTAATTTACTTATTTCAGATTGACAGTTTGATTGAGAAGTTGAGTGATTCAAAAGATCTATTATATTTTTCGGAGGCATATCGAGATAGAATCATATCACTTAAATTCATTAATGACCAGTTATGATTAAGACAGACTAATATCTAATTGGTTAGTAAATCAGATATTAGTCTGTCTTAATCATAACTGGTCATTAATGAATTTAAGTGGAAGTTTAAATAAGTTTTTAAATTTATTTTCCAATAAAATATATATTAAAAAAAAAAATTTCCATTACTTAAAATGATATATAATTTATTTTCAAAGTTAAACATTATAACTTTTCTAATTCAAAGACAAATCAATAATATTCAAATCCGTGTTCCACTAATACTACATATTTAGAGTGTGTAAATAATGTTCACTAGCTAATTGATGTAGCCTCACTCATAAAGGGCAACCAAGTGGTTCAGTTTTGGGATATCGTTAAATACTTTTCACAGGTAGTTGAAGTAATTTCATTAATGAAGGCCAAGTAAGTGGTTGGGATTTCTCATATTTACAGATATAGAATCCATGTAAAATGATCTTAATAATAAATATTTGACTGAAACTCTACTCACTTAGTGGTTAAGTATTGGGGTATCATTAATATTAAGTAAGTTTGATTTGGTAAAAGAGTTAAGGTTGTTAGATCAATAGTGGCGGTTTTAGACATGTATATTGGTGACCCGTAGTATTTCATTAATGAAGGCCAAGTAAGTGGTTGGGGTTTGTGATATTTACAAATATAGAATCCATGTAATATGATCTTAATAATAAATATTTTATTGGAACTCTACCGACTAAGTGGTTAAGTATTGGGATATCATTAATATTAGGTAAATTTGATTTGGTAAAAGAGTTCAGGTAAATCATGGAAAAAATATTAATTAACATTAATTCATTATTAATGTTAAACAAGTTAAATATATAAACTTCATATCAACTATACACGAGCCATATTTCACCTATTTAGTTTTCAATTTACTTTTCCCCCTCAATATTTATGTCATTGATGAGACAATACTCGTAGTATTGAAACTGTAGTATTATAAAATAAAATAAAAATAAATTAAATTAAATGAGTCAATAGCATGGATAACTTCTAGTAGACCATGGATAGTAAATTAACTCCCACATAATCCACCAAATAGTGCATGTGCCTTCATTAATTAAGGTGCGCTAAATGGTTAGGGTTTGGAAGATTTATAGAGGTAGAAACCATGTCATCCGATATTGGTATTATACTGAAGTTGTGCTCATTTAGAGAAAAAGTATATCAAGAGTAAAAACATCTCTGATTAAGTCTACATATTCACTAAAGGGAGAGTTAGTTTTTGGCAAGTTGTGATCAAATATCATTGGAAGTATATTACTAATCATCAAACAGATTCAGAGCATCAAACAGATTCAATATCATTGAAAGTATATTACTAATCATCAAACGAATTCAGAACCTCAAACGGATTCAAAGCATCAATAGGTATGAAATTAATCTATCTAGTTGACTTTGATATTTTCATTATTTCTAAATTGTAGATATCTATTTTAACTTACCTGGATCAAAATCCAAACAAGTTGAACCATTACCTGGATCTTAACTGCATAGAATGTTGTTAATGTTTTAGTTGTTGGTAAAGTCTCAAACCCATGTATGTATTTAAGTGGAAGTTTAAATAAGATTTTAAATTTATTTTCCAATAAAATCTTAAATAAAAAAAACATTTTCATTATATAAAATGATATATGATTTATTTGCAAAGTTAAACATTCACTTTTCGGATATCCTCAAATACTTTTCATAGGTAGTTGAAGTAATTTCATTAATGAAGGCCAAGTAGGTGGTTGGGTTTTGTGATATTTACAGATATAGAATCCATGTAATATGATCTTAATAATAAATATTTTATTGGAACTCTACCTACCAAGTGGTTAAGTATTGGGATATCCTTAATATTAGGTAAAATTGATTTGGTAAAAGAGTTAAGGTTGTTAAATCAATAGTGATGGTTTTTGACACGTATATTGGTGACCCATAGTATTGAAATTGTGGTATTATAAAATAAACATAAAATAATATTTTTTTTTAAAGTTTACCAACAAAACAAAAGAAAAATCATGGGAAAAATATTGATTAGCATTAATTCATTATTAATGTTAAACAAGTTAAACGAGTAGTCTTTAGTGCGACTTTTTGAAGGCTTTTACGGTGACTTTTTACAGTGTAATTTCTCTAAATTCCGGCAGGAATTTATTGAAAAGAGATGTTTGATTGCTAACTTTGCACAATCGAAGTGCCCTAGAGGTTTTTGAGGGTGCTAAATCCATATATAGAGTCAAAAAACCAGTTTGAATAACAAAAACCAAGATTTTACCTCAAAAATTTTCACCAGATTCTGGCACCTGAAACTTCAAAAAGACGCACTAAAGGCAACTCCCAAGTTAAATATATAAGCTTCATATCAACTATACACTAGCCATATTTCACCCATTTACTTTTCAATTTTCTTTTTCCCCCTTTATGCCACCTATGAAATGATACCATGGATAACTTCCCGCAGATCATGGATAGTAAATTAACTCCCACAAAGCCCGCCAAATAGTGCATGTGCCTTCATTAATTAAGGTGACCCAACTGGTTAGGTTTTGGGATATTTATAGAGGTAGAAACCATGTCATCCCATATTGGTATTATACTAAAGTTGTGCTCATTCAGAGAAAAAGTATATCAAGAGTAAAAACATCTCTGAATATGTCTACATATTCACTAAAGGGAGAGTTAGTTTTTGGCAAGCTGTGATGAAATATTATTGGAAGTATATTACTAATCATCATACTGATTCACAACATCTAACAGATTCAAAGCATCAACAGGTATGAAATTAATCCATTTAGTTGACTTTGATATTTTCATTATTTCTAAATTGTGCATATCTATTTTAACTTTGCTCTATCAAAATCCAAAGAAGTTGAACCATCCCTAAAATATGTCTGCATATTAGTTCAGAGAAAAGTTAATTTGTATACACTTTGTTTAAACAATGAAATGGTAATGTTTCAGTTGTTGGTAAAGTCTCAAACCCATCTATGTATTGGTTAATGTTTTAGTTAGCGTTCATGTATGTATTGGGGATAGATAGATAGAATGTTTGTTAATGTGTCACTTTCTATTTGAGCTAATAACACCTTTACTCACTCCTTTTCAAGAACTCTTCTTGTCATGCCAAGAATCGAACTCGAGACTTCAAGCTTAACGCCATTTTGGCAAACCAAGAAATCAGTGAGTGCCGTGGCAACACCTTTACTCACTCTACCACAAGAAACCTAACTTTGATGGAATCAAGAAAAATTGAACCAGTGCCTTATAACTCAGAGCCAATAAGCTACCGATTAGGGCTTCCCCACTTTCTTGCTCAACAAAGTGATTTCCTTTACTCCTTTCTTATGCTCTTTTTTTTTGTTTTCCATTCTTATAATATAAATTTCTTTGGCGTTTTTTGTTTTCCCTTCTTAGACCATCCATCCGGCCCACAATTGCCTTCCTCCTTATGGCGAGTTGACGCGGTTATAATTATAGTACTGCTCAATCAACTCATCCTCAGGGATTGAACGGGTGTTATTTCTAGACCCGGGTAAGGTAGTTAGAGTCCTGAATAAACAGGAGACTGGTGTTAGCAAGATGGGGTGATATTGCATATATTGCCCAATCAATCTCAGCATATTCTTATAATATGAGTTTCCTCGCTTATTATTTGTTGATGCTTTGTGGGATTTCCTGTTATGCCTCTAAATACCTCTAACAATGGGTGAGTTAGCAATTGATCTTCAGTAACCGCGCAGGAACGCGTTGGTCCCCCTCGATAATAAAACACAGAACTGCCAGATAGTCATAGTTGTACTCGTAGCAACGCGCTTCCTCCCTCCCTCCCTCAAAAGGACAGATTATGTACCCTGCCTGAGCAGAGCACAAACCCACCTTCTACCCTCACAGGTGCTTATTCGACTTACATAAGCCAATTTTGGATGAATGAAAAAAATACAATTCTGGCTGTGCCATTACAAAGGGTTATCTATTGCATTTTATTAATTATAATTAGGATTTTTAATTTCTAATTTTCAACCCTCACGGATGCCACAGAGGCGGAAATGGTCACGCCCCTTATTGTTTCCGACAGGGGAGTTCTCCTCTTACTACTTTACTTACATAGGTCAATTTTGAAGGAATCAAAGAAATAAACCGACTACAGAGGGTTATCTATTGCACTTTATTTATAATAAAATTGCACTTTATTTATAATAAACCGATTACAGAGGGTTATCTATTGCAGTTTATTTATAATTTTCAACCAGGATGAGGGTGGTAGTTATTTGAATAAACAAATCTAAAATAAAATTGAAAGTCATTGATTTGTTTCCGTTACAGGGGCTAGAACTATTTTGGTTGAACATGGAGCAACCACAACAGCGATTTGAAGATAATCCGTGTCAAATTGTGCCTATAAATGGAATAGAATGCTTTGAATGTGGGTCGAACATCTGTTCTTGCGGCGAGTGTCAGTGCAGAGAAGTATTTTTTCTAAGTGAATTGCATCATAGTGAGAGGGATTATTATGAGGAGAAGTTCGTGAACCTTTTGCAATATTTCATACGAATTGGGGTTCCCAATCTGTGGCCACAGGATGATGATATTGCTCAAATGGGTTTTTTTGACGGTGGAGTAATTTATTATTACGTGAACGGGCTGACGATCGAATTGAGCCAACAGTACATAGCGTTCAATGAACCTCAAGCCAGACATGGTTCCAACGGCACTGACAGTGAAGAAGGACACGAACCCATTTCAGGTATTGTTAACTCCAGTACCGATAATGCTGCTCAACAACTTACAATCACTTCACACCCATGGGAACTCTATGAGAGTGGCCCTGCACGTTTTCTTCATGTCAGAGTAACAGATAGCCCTCAATCTCAATGTGTGTTCCTAAGCATCCTGGGAAATAATCTGGATTGGCAACGTATTCTCCACGATGTGGAGGGGAAAACATTGGAGCTGAGATGGCAATTTTACAGATGTAACAGGCAATTTTATGATCCTTCGGGAGATGATCACATGAGTGAAGAGGATGGCAATGTGTCTAGCAATGATGCATTGATGGAGAGTTCCATTGATGAATCTGAATTGGAGGAAGATGATGATAGTGAAGAGGGAATGTTATATTTGTTTTCTGAAGATGAGTCGGTTAATGAATTAACGAGGGAAAATGCATGGATGAATGAATTAATTAGGGAAAATATGTGGATTGATGAATTTGAAGGTGGGCATCAACACATTGTTCCTGCATCTCAGTCAGAAATTGAGAACTTGCCTACACAGATAATCTCCATTGATCAAGTAACCAGTGGAAATGCAATTTGTACCATCTGTACAGATCTAATGCCTGTTGGTGAAGCAGCGAGACAACTACCATGTAACCATCTGTATCATAGCCATTGCATCATTGAATGGCTTAATCGCAGAAATAACTGTCCACTGTGCCGTTATAAGCTGCCCACAGATGAGCCAGACAACCAGGAGTGAATTCTGCAGGAATTTATGATGGCAGAATGCCCCCACAAGTTTTTATTTGTGGAGAAAAGCTCAGAAACTTCCGATTGATGTTAGTCAGTCATCTAATTTTCATCATGATATTTTGATATTTTCATCATCATGGTATTCAGATTGATAGGAGTAAACTTTTTCTTATAAACTCTCATATATATATATATATATATATATGGGGGGTTTTACGTTCCTTTAAATCGTTGGGTTTTTTAAAATATGTTGATATATATGTATATGGTTTTATCTTCTTTTAAATTGTTGGATTATTTTAAACATGTTTTTTTTTCCTTTTTTATGGAAAAAACTATCATAACTCAGTTGTCAAACCAGCAGTGAGAACAACATCTGACTGCTATCCACTAATGCATATATATGTATATGAAATTGATACGTATTATTTTTCAATTATGTATTTTAAATCGTTGCCTTTTCTAGTTGAGTTTATTTTTGAAATGTTATTCTATATATTTTCATATTAAATATATTAATTTAAATTAATTTGATGTTTATTTTTGTTTAGTTTTACATAATTTTATTGTTATTGATTTTTGTGTTGGTAAATATGTGTAAATTTTAATTAATTTTTTTTTTTTTAATGTTTAATATAAACCAATGTAATTATTTTTTTCATAATTATTTAAACAATTGGAAATTTATATAATATTTAGTTTTTTGGGAGGTAAGATTGGGATAATCAAAATTGTTACAAAACTCGATCAATTGCAGAAAAAAAGATTTATAGTCCCAAAGACATAGTAATAAACTACTAATTATTAGTAGCACTATTGAATTGGCTATAGACCTCATAACTATGGCTAAATATAACTATAAAAAGAGCACAAAGGATTATATAGAAATTTATCATTATACAGTTGTCGTGCTGCCAACCAAAAGCAAAATGATAGATAAAAAATATTATAACAACTAAAAAAAAGTGGACACCTCAATTAGAGCTCACATCATAACAACTAAGAAGAAATGGACACCTCAATTGGAGCTCCTAGAGTGGAGAGAAGATACATCCCTAAACAACATTCAATCTCTTACATCTAGATACACTAGGACATATATAGTCAATTTTATTAATATATATTAATAAAATAAAAAATAGATTATTTTAAATATGTAAATTTATTCAAGTAAAAAATTAAAATAAAAACTATATATTATAAAAATTAAATATAAAATTATTAAAGATAAAACATATTTAAATTATGTTTATACTAAGTCCCCAAACAACTCAATAAACATAAGGTAGTTGGTTAGACTTTAACTATCTTTTTTTTTTATCATTGATATTGACTCTTTCACGAAAAGCTTATGGGGCTCAATTTTTCTATATCTATTTCAAAACTAGGTGTTTCTCTTGTTGGAGGAGCTTATGGGGCTCAATTGTTGTATATCTATTTCAAAACCTTTCCTACAAGCTGGAAAGTTGTTTGGGACAAAGTATAAACATTTTTGCTGAACTTATCAGTTTGAAATTGTTTATGTTGTTTGTTATTGTGCCGAGAGTTGCGTCGAGAGGCGCATCTACAGCCCAATATGACCCCAATGTTAGGTGGGTCACGTCCTCATACAAAATGTCAGGTTAAGTTTTAAATTTAAAAAAAATAAAAAATAAAAATCGCATTGTGCTAGAACATATATCAATTTCTAATACAATTATGTATTATTTATATAATTTGAATGGATAGTAAATTATATACGTGAATTTGAATGGATCATAAATTTACCTTTAACAAAAAAAAATTACCACATTGAATTTCCAAATTAAGTAAAATTTTAAACATCTTTACTCTTTACTAAAGTCAATACTATTTCCTAAATCAAAGGAAAAGAGTTAATTCAACACAAACAATCAAAATCCAAAATCTTTTAATATTTCTTTTAATTAAATATTTGTAAAATGAATTTATACTTACTCCAGAGCTATGGTAAATAAATAAAAAAATATATAAACTAGATGTATGGTAAATAAATAAAAATTCTTTTTATATTTATTCCATAAACCTTTTATATTTAAAAAAACTTTAAAAAGAGGTTTTATTTAGATGAAGCCTATGGGACGAATACCATGGGACAAATTAATATTGATACCATGGGCCAAATACCATGGGTAAATAAATAAATATAAAAGAGGTATAAACAAGTATGATTAATAAATAAATAAATATAAAATAGATATAAAGAGGTATGGTAAATAAATAAATATAAAAGAGGCATAAAGAGGTAAGGTAAATAAATAACAATATATCAAATAGGATTATAAATAAAAATCTAATTATATAACAAGCCTATGGGCCAAATACCATAGTAAAGAAAAGGGTTATGGTAAATAAATATAAATATAAATAAACTAGAGGTATGGTAAGTAAATAAAACCTCTTTTCATATTTACTCCATAATCTGCTTTATATTTACGAATATTTATGTTCATTAGTTTACATAACTAAGAAGAAATAGAGAGAGAGAGTGATAAGGGAGAGATGGAGAGAGAGTGTGTATGTTTAGGGGTGAGATAAAGAGACAAAGTAAGATGTATGGAAAGAAGGGGGGAGAGAAGAAGTGAGAAGGAGAGAGGGAGGGATATAGTAATGTAGTTGGAGAGAGAGAGGGGTGGAAAGAGAGAGAGAAAGAAAGGGATGGGGGAAGAGCAGGATTAGAGAGAGAGAGAGAGAGATATATGGGGGAAGAGAGAGGATTGGAGGCAAAAGAGAGGGAGAGAGGTGGGAAAGAAAGGGAGAGAGAGGAAGGATGAGAGAGAGAAGGAGAGTGATGGGGGAAGAGAGAGTATTGGAGAGAGAGAGAGAGGAGGAGAGTGATGGGGGAAGAGAGAGTATTGGAGAGAGAGAGAGAGATTAGGGAAGAGAGAGGGATTTAGGGGAGAGAGAGAGAGAGGAAGGACGAGAGAGAGGACTTGAGAGAGAGGAGAAGAGAGGGATCGATAAGAGAGATGGAGTTGGAGGGGGAGAGATGTAGGAAATAAGAAATATAGAGAGTGAGAAATGGAGAGAGAGAAGGAGTGACAAGGGAGAGACAAAGAGAGAGCATGTATGTTCGGGGCTGAGATAAAGAGACAAATAAGGAGAGATGGAGATAAGGGGGGAGAAGGAGATATAAGGAGAGAGGGAGGGATATAGTAACATAGTTGGTGGGTGAAGAGAGGGAGAGAGGGAGAGAGAGATGGGAGAGAAAGGGAAAGAGAGGAAGGAAGAGAGAGGATGTGAGAGAGTGGAGAGAGGAAGGGAAAGAGAGATGGACTTTGAGGGGGAGGAGGAGAGAGGTAAGAAGAAATAAATAGAGAGAGAAAGGTTGAGAGAGAGAAAGTGAGTGAGTGATAAGGAAGATGGAGAGAGAGGGAGAGAGGGGGAAGATAGAGATATAGATGGAACGTGAAGAGAGGGAAGAAGAGAGATGGGGAGAGGAGGGGATTGACAAAGAGATTGATATATATGGATTGTGAGAGTGTGTGTGTTTAGGGGGGTGAGATAGAGAGACAGAAAAGAAGAGATGGAGGGGGATATAGATATGGATGGAGGGTGGAGAGAGGGAAGAATATTTCTCACACTAGATGGAATGATATAAGTGGAGATGGTGATTTATAATCCTATTTTATTATTTTCACTATATGCATCGATTTTAGTGTAGATATTTATTTCTAATGATATTTGATTACTTGCACTAGATGCGTTGATTTCAGTGTAGGTGGTGATTTCTAATACAATTTGATTGCTTGCACTGAATTTGTTGATTTCAATTTAGATGTCGATTTATAATTATATTTGATTACTTGCACTAGATGAATTGGTTTCAATGTAGATGATTTCTAATCCTATTTGATTGTTTGCACTAAATGCATTAATTTCAGTGTAGATGGCGATTTCTAATCCTATTTGATTTATTTGAGTAAATGCATTGATTTCAGTGTAGATGTTGGTTTCTAGAGAGAGAGAGAGAGTGATAAGGAAGATGGAGAGAGAGGGAGAGAGGACAAAAGGAGGAAAGAGAGATATTAATGGGGGAGAGGGAGAGAAGGAGAAGATAGAGATATAGATGGAAGGTGAAGAGAGGGAAGAAGAGAGAGATGGGGAGAGGGGGTGATTGAAAAAGAGATTGATATATATGGAGTACGAGAGTGCGTGTGTTTAGGGGGGTGAGATAGAGAGACAAAAAAGAATAGATGGAGGGGGATATAGATATGGATGGAGGGTGGAGAGAGGGAGGAATATTTCTCGCACTAGATGGATTGGTATAAGTGGAGATGGTGATTTCTAATCCTATTTGATTATTTGCACTAGATGCATCGATTTTAGTGTAGATATTTATTTCTAATGATATTTGATTACTTGCACTAGATGCATTGATTTCAGTGTAGGTGGTGATTTCTAATAAAATTTGATTGCTTGCACTGAATGTGTTGATTTCAATTTAGATTTCAATTTATAATTATATTTGATTACTTGCACTATATGACTTAATTTCAATGTAGATGATTTCTAATCCTATTTGATTGTTTGCACTAAATGCATTGATTTCAGTGTAGATGGCGATTTCTAATCCTATTTGATTTCTTTGAGTAAATGCATTGATTTCAGTGTGGATGTTGGTTCCTAGAGAGAGAGAGAGAGAGAGAGAGAGAGAGAGAGGACAAAAGGAGGAAAGAGAGATATTAGCGGGGGAGAGGGAGAGAAGGGGAAGAGAGGGAAGAAGAGAGAGATGGGGAGAGAGTTTGATCGACAAAGAGAATGATATATATGGAGAGTGAGAGAGTGTGTGTTTAGGGGGGTGAGATAGAGACAAAAAAAAGAGATGGATGGGGATATAGATATGGATGGAGGGTGGAGAGAGGGAAGAATATTTCTTGCACTAGATGGATTTATTTAAGTGGAGATGGTGATTTATAATCCTATTTGATTATTTGCACTAGATGCATCGATTTTAGTGTAGATATTTATTTCTAATGATATATGATTACTTGCACTAGATGCATTGATTTCAGTGTAGGTGATGATTCCTAATACTATTTGATTGCTTGCACTGGATGTGTTGATTTCAATTTAGACGTAGATTTATGATTATATTTGATTGCTTGCACTAGATGCATGGATTTCAATGTAGATTATTCCTATTACTATTTGATTGTTTGCGCTAAAGGCATTGATTTTAGTGTAGATGGTGATTTCTAATCCTATTTGATTTCTTTGAGTAAATGCATTGATTTCAGTGTAGATGTTGGTTTCTAATCTTATTTGATTGATTGCATTAGGTGCATTGATTTCAATGTAGAAGTTATTTTCTAATCTTAGTTGATTGCTTGCATTAAATGCATTGATTTCAATGTATATGTTGATTTATGATTTAATGTAATTGGATATATGACGGTACATTAATATTAAAGTGATTGGATTAACAATATGCATTGATTTTAGTGTAAGCACAAAAAGTTATTAACAATGTAGATTGATTTTTTTGTTATAGTAATTTAAGCTATTAATATTGGAGAGCAAGAGAGACAAGGTATCATGTTTACTACAACAGATCGAGCTAAAGATTTAAATGGTTTATGATTTAAATTTTCTTTTTCATATAATTGATATGAAAAGATAACAAAACTAACAAGGGAGGAAATAAGAATAGTAGAAGAAAATAGTTTGAGATTGATTGTAACATGAGTATGTTCTTATTATTCACATTTTCTATCTTTCAACACTATTTTTGTCACTTTGCATTTAAAAAAAATATTTCATCATTTTTCATCATTATAGTTATTAACAATAATTATCATCTCAACGAACTGAGGTAACTAAGAAAATTTAAAATTAAAATGACCAAGTTAATCTCAGAAATATTTAGCATATTTAAAATGATTATATTAATATTTGAAATATTTACATATTACTGATAAAATTAATCATATCTTTGATAGATTTTCCTTGGCAGCACACGACTGAAACCAGCCTAGATCCATCTTACATCTCAAAAATATACAAAAATTTTAATAATCTGAAAAATGTGATGTTGATGCCTCTGACTGGAACCAGCCTAGATCCATCTAACTTTGGATCTATCATGCGCCGAGAGGGATCAAATCTCTCGAGGTGCAAACCTTTCCTCAAGTTTTGCACTAAAAAAATAGGTTTGCACCTCGAGAGATTTGATCCCTCTCGGCGCATGATACATCCAAAGTTAGATGGATCTAGGCTGGTTAAAAAATAAATTCTACATATTCAAATATTTGGGATTCAAAAATTGTTATAAATTGGATGAAATGTTTTTCACATCTATAGGGAAAGAAATGGGGCTTCTCATGCTTTGCTTAAGGAGGGTGCTTCACAAGATTTGGGTTCATGGCACATCATGAAACACAACAACTAACAACAACAAAGATTTTACACATGCCCTTCATAGAGGGTTATCCTTCATCACTCTTTAGCTATATTTTTTTTGTTAATTATACTAACTATCTATCTATGCTAAATCCTCAACATGGATATTAGTGGTTATTTTTTTATGAAAATTACTATGATTTTCTCTCCCATTCAAAATGTGATTTTAGAATCTAATTAAAGTTCATATTTTTTCTTAAAATTTTTTTAAAAAAAAGCTCAATAAACATAAAAATAAAATTCATTCTAAAGAAAGCAACTTTTCTTCCACTTTTCTACTAGTTTTCCTAATCATATGTATTTAAAGATAAGTTTTTGTAACAAAAAAAATTCCTTCTCTAGTTCAATTCACATGGCATAGGGTTTTAATACTTGCACATAAAAACCCACATATCAATATTAGAATTATAATAATTATAATAATGTCTATTGCATAATTGAGTTCTGTCAAAATAGTTTTTAGGCAAAAATTAATTGGTGGCCCTAAAAAATGGGCTAGTCACATTTGACCTCTACTATTATTAGTGGTGATATTGGAGTTACTTGATCAAATTTTATATGTTTAAGTCACAACCAAAAAGTTCTAACATTATCAATGATGAAATTCAAATCTAGTAAACAGAGCTTAAATAAGAATAAACCACACGATCCAATTTATTATGTTGAAAATATTACCAAATATGAGCATTAGAAGTTGAACTTCTCTCTCCTCCATTTTAATTCACGCAATTTTGAGAAAGTTGAACTCAAGAGAAGGGATTCATTGGTATGCATGGGAATTGATTTTCTCACAACATTCATTTTTTATTGTTTATGTAGTCATTGTTTTTGGATTAAATGATGAACAAATATCATTATCTTTGCAGCAAATAAAGAAAAAGCTAGTCAGCTGGTGACTGGAGTAGATACCTCCCCACATAACCATTAAACTGCATCCTAGGAACTAGTTAATTGAACCTTACCTGCTACATTTCATCTTGTCAATGGAACCTTTTTATAATACTTAGAATGTAATAATAATAAATAATAATCCATTTTTTCTAATTATTGTTGCTATACCATTGAACTGGACTTGGTATATCTTTTCCAGCTTCACTTGCTATCAATTTACCCCTTCATGCTTCATACTTATAGTTGTCACCAACATCTTGGGAGAAGCATTTTGGATGTTTTTTTTATTCACTTTCCATTCCTCCTTGATGAGCTTGACTCCTTTATAAGAAAAGAAATAGCTCATGCATAAATTTTCTTCTATTCTATTGTTCCACAATCCTCCACGTCGTCTATTATATTGTTCCAAAATCCTCCATGCTATTCATAGGAGATGAGGGTGGGAGAAATAGGGAGAGAATGGCGGTATAAAGAAGAACAACATTATGGTTGGATACAGTGAATTGTTCCCTGGCTTAATAATTGAATGCCTACTTCATTAGGGCCATGTAATCCACTTTATTTTATATATTTAGCATCATAAACATTCATGCAACAGGTGGTGGCGACAACGGGCCTATGATCTGCAATTTGGTCTAACATGATATGTAGTTTGGTGCAATCATGCCCCCTTTAAATTTCTAGAATTTTTTTTTAATATGTTATTTTAGGGTTCGTATATTTCCGAACATAAAAATAGTGCAATTGGATTTGAATATTTTATTAAATTTTATCAAGCATGATCTGTAAAATGCACTTAAGCTTCTCTTGATGCAAATATCCACCTTCAAATTTGCATGGTTTACCATTTCATCTTTGATTTTCTCACAATATTTCTTTCTTCATAACAAATCTACAATTGGATGTGAATATTTTGTTAATTTTTCTCTAATTTTGCAATGGTTCATGTAGTGATGGTTTTACAAACATTTGATGTGAATCTGTGTTTTCTGGATTCAACAATTGCACTTTCCTAGCACTCACAGATTTTGCATTGGACATGATTGCACTACGTCTAATGTTACATTTTCTCTAATGCTGGAACACATAGTAGATATATTTTCTACTATGGTTTGGAGAGTTCATTCAGAGTACCCTAGTTTAGTAGTGGATGGAATAGTACAAATAATCCTTCACTAAACAGGCAGGATCCTTGTTCAACCAGACCTTGGTTTTAATGGTCATTATATGACTGCAAAGAAATATATGAGGCCTCCATTGTTACCATCATCTACAGAGGAGCCTGAGAGACCTACATTACTCTTATAAAATACATAGAATAAAATCCCAAGGAAAGCTCCATCTCTATCTATGAAGAATGTGGCCAAGTAGAAATCAAGTCCCTTCAAAGAATTCAAGGAATCAGCGAGGAATATTTAGAAAAGTAGATCAGTAACTTGAAATGTGACTTTAATCTGAAAAGCATTATCAAAATATTAGATACAATATATCAAGCATTCATAAAGACTTCTAGAAAATAACCAAAAATATTATGGAAAATAAGCCCTTAGGATTTGCAAATATAATTGATCTTGTGAAGGCGTGCAAGGATGTTGCAATGCTTAGAGAAGTAAATAATTTCCACCATGTGTCCTTCCCTTTTCTTGTTGCTAAACTTAATAAATGGGACAACCCTGGATCTTCACCACATTTGGCGAATCCAAATTCTAAATCCAACATAGAAATGAACGTAAGACAAAAGCTAATAGCTTCGCTGGATAACTTTGGGAAATATAGATATAAAAATGTTTTTATGTGTCAGTGGTCGTAGGGTTTCCTGATGTCCTCTCTACCTCAAATTTTTGAAGAGCGCACTGGAAATGTTCTTGATGGCTTTTTAGGGTGGTTCAGGGATATTTGGTGGCAGATTTACTAGTTGGTTGGTAGATTCACCAACTGGTTAAAAAAGCAGGGCCTAATTCAACCAACTAAAATAATCATTGAAGTTTAAATATTCCTTGATATTAAGTTAAGGATGTTGGTTTCCCAAATTTGTCTAATATCACCTCATATTAATGAACAGTGTCAGCTCTAGACCCATAAAATAATTTGTATAGTTTTTGTAAGCCAAGATCTGCCCAAAACTCCCATTAGAAATGAAACTAGCAAAAATACCTTTATGAATATACAACATGCCAGTAGCACAGTACTAAACTCGAAAGCAGATGTGTGCAAAATTTTATTTTGTGGAAGTGGCAAGGGACTAATAGAGAATATAGCCTCGATGGAAAATATACATGTTGAACATATGTTCTTCCTAAATTCTAATGATTTGTTTCAGGTAATGGTTGAACACGAGAGCGAATTACCACCTTCTATTTCTATGACTTCAAAAAAAGCAAAGGTTGAGTCTCCTTTTCAAGAGCATAGAATCAAGTTAGATTCTTCAAACAATTTTGGAGGATCTCACGTGATTTAATGAGAGGGGAACCACTCTTTTGCGTCTTCCTGTAGTGATTTTGATTAGGTAGAAACATATGAGTTCATCAAACCAATCCTCTTCACAAATAATAGAAAATATCATATAAGTTTATGAGTCTAGTTCTCATTAAATATTAGAACAAATAATAGTTAATTTCATTAATACAATTATTGCCTCATGTCCGGGTGAATCCGAGGGCTCTTTATGAAAGGAGGTTTATGTTCGGTACCAATTTTGTTATACTTTTGCATCACAAATTTCATTGTGAATATGGAAAGGAATGCCACTTTTCATTATCATTTTGACAATGTTTTTTACCATTTTCATTACCTTTTATGATGTTTTCACAAGACTGAATTTTCACCTTTTTTTTAATTTCAAAAATCTTGGTTTTAATCAAATATGGTTGAATGATTGTAAATGTCATGTTAGGACCTTTTTAAAGTAGTTTTCATATCCAGTAAAGTTATTGTTTTAAATTTATCTTTGTAAACTTTTCATATCAAAATGTCTCCATGTTTATCATAATTTTAAAATGTAAGTTTTGTTTTAACTTTCATTTTTATATTTATGGAACGTTAAGATGAACCAATTATAAAGCTTATTTGTTGCAAAGCTTTTTTTTATGGTGAGGGAACATACTTAAATGACTTAGAGTAATATTTTTTGAAAATTGTTTTGTAAAGTTGAAATAATTTATTAAGTTTATATTAGAAATATTTATGGAATTAAATTAAATAATAATTCTAGAAAAAAAATTTGAGAAAATTTTTTTATTTAACTTTGTTTTTAGAAGATTTATGAAATTAATTCAATGGTCATTATAGAAAAGGATAAGTATTTATCCTTTTAAAAAGATTTATGAGATTAGAGTAAATAATAGAGTACCAAAATTTATATGAAACTCATAGCCAAATAAATATCTCGTTTAAAAGAATATTAAATGAAAAATACTCTTTTAATTACTCATAAACATCTTGATTTCTTGTTCACTCTTAGAATTGTTGCTTTTAATATAAAGTCTACCCTCCTATACGCAACTTTATTTTTCTGTTTCATACTAATTACATTTAACTATAGTGATAGCCTCTCAAACTAAGTGAGCATATTATCATTTCCATTTACTAGACAAATACATAGTATAATGACACACAACTCTTTCAAGTGTTTGAAAAGATTTTCTCATCCTAATTTTTCTCTCTATATAAAATATTTTCTTCTAACCATGTTGAGATAATAGAAATAAAATGTGCTCACCTCATTACAAAGGTAGTTGATTAATAAAAATGGGAAAAAAGCCACAAAATTGATAGTTATAGAAGTAGAAGCAATTTCAAGATTCCAAAGTTCAATAAAGTTTGATTAATAAGGAAGATGACTAGGATACAAAACTAGGTAGGAATTAGGTCATAACTTGTTGAAGAGGAGATTAGGAGGATGGTTCAAAAGAGGCATCTTGATGTTGGAGGCATGTTCAGTGTTGGGGTGGGAAATCATGGGGACTGTGGATTAACTCTTCTACATCCACATTTGTTGGGAAGAAGAATGAAAATTCTAATAAAATTGAATTTTTTTGGAGAGGAGATAGAAGGAAGGTAGAAAAGAGGCATCTTGATGTTGGATGCATGTTCAGTGCTGGGATGGGAAATCATGGGCACAAAGGATTAACTCTTCTGAATCTACCTTTTTTTGGAAGAAGAATGAAAATTCTAATAAAATTGAATGTAGAAAGCATGTGATTCATGTTCCAGGCTTGTGGTCCTTAAGGATAATGATCAATCACTATCATTTAGATAACTTAATTCATTCCAACAATAGTGGCAGAGTTTAACAAACCAACTAAAACCAAACTTTAAGAAGATTCTAATTATGGCTAGACTTTGAAAGTTTGATGGTGTGCTTCTGTATTTCACTACAAGCATACAATGTAGGAAACTAAATCCCGCATCCACAAATATGAATTTAATTATAATTCTCTTCTCTCAATATTTATTCTACATAGATCAAGGATTACTTTGATTTCACAACAAGAATGGATTAAACCAATCCATTAACTCTGATTTACTAGCCAATTAGCTATTATTTTGTCTTAACCATAACTGATCATTAATGAATTTAAGTGGAAGTTTAAATAAGATATTAAACTTATTTTCCAATAAAATGTTAAAAAAAAATCATTTTCATTACATAAGATGATATATAATTTATTGTCAAAGTTAAACATTATAACTTATCTAATTAAAAGACAAATTAATAGTAGCGAGAGAGGGACAAATAAGTTCCACTACATATTTACATATTTACAGTGTGTGAATAATGTTCAATAGGTAATTGATGTAGCCTCATTCATGAAGGGAAACCAAGTGGTTCAGTCTTGGGATATCCATAAATAATGTTCATAGGTAGTTGATGTAATTTAATTAATGAAGGCCAACTAAGTGGTTGGGTTTTGTGATATTTAGGAATATAGAATCCATGTAATATGATATTAATAATAAATATTTTATTGGAACTCTACCCACTAAGTGGTTAAGTATTAGAATATCATTAATACTAGGTAAATTTGATTTGGTGAAAGAGTTAGGGTTGTTAGGTAAATAGTGGTGGTTTTAGGCATGTCTATTGGTGACTCGTAGTATTGAAACTATGGTATTATAAAATAAAATTAAAATAAATTAAATTAAGTGATAGAAGTAAGGGGGTTGTCTTTAATGCGACAATTTGGAGTTTCTTGTGGAAAACGTTTCAAAAAATATCATTAAAGACAACTAGAAAAGTTACCAACAATACACTAGATTTATGTGGAAAGAAAAAACCATGATAAAAGGATTAATTAACATTAATTCATTATTAAAGTTAAATAATTTAAATATATAAGCTTTATATCAACTATACATGAGCCATACTTCACCCATTTACTTTTCAAATTACCTTTTCCACTTCGTATTTATGTTATCCATGAGACAATATCATGGATAACTTCGCACAGATCATGAATAGTAAATTAACTCCCAAAAAGTCCATAAGATATTTCATGTGCCTTCGTTAATGAAGGTGTGGTAAGTAGTTAGGTTTTGGGATATTTATAGAGGTAGAAACCATGTCATCCGATATTGGTATTATATTGAAGTTGTGCTCATTTAGAAAAAACAAGTATATCAATAGTAAAAACATCTTTGAATATCTATACATATTAACTAAGGGGAGGGTTGGTTTTTCTATATTAGATAAGGGGAAAATTATTGGGAAACTTGTGATGAATTATTATTTTCAGTATATTACTAATCATCAAAAGGATTCAGAGCATCGACATGTATGAAATTATTATTTTTAGTTATGATCAAATAATTCTAAGTTTAATACATCTAGTTGACTTTGATATTTTAATATTTCTAATTTTTGTAGATCAATTTTAACTTAGCTCTATCAAAATCCAAAGAGGTTGAATCATCCATAAAGCATGTATGCATATTAGTTAAGAGGAAAGTTAATTCGTATACACTTTGTTTAAACAATGATAGGGTACATTATGTTAGAAAATTTGTGCAAATACATTGATCTGAATATGTATGTTAGCTTTGTTGTGCTAATTACACATTCATATTTATAAATTTATTTGTTGATCGTATGCTCGACGTACATGTTTCCTTGTTGCTTGTGTGTCAAACATGTAATATAACTGAGTTTTTATGAGTGAATTCAAGAGAATAAAGTATGAAATTAAAATATTGAACAAAAAAAACATAAATAACAACAAACAATAACAATTGATCCATCAACACAGAGTTTTGATGAAGGATTTTACCCTTCCTTGGTAAATCTCTTTGGTTTAGCTTCCATGGCTTGGGCGTCTGTATTAGCTCAATAGTGAAAAAAATGCTGTTTTCATGCATCAAATTCTCCTCAAACATACTCCAATGAGTTCAGAATGTCGAAATCTATCAGAAATGACTATTCATTCACTCCATTTGGCCTTCAGCTGATTTAGGCATGGCCTTCCTTCTTAGTGGCCCTAGGCTTCAAAATTCATCAAAGTGTCAAAACCACATGTAGAGTTTCTTATATGCTTCTGGAACATGTTCCAATGTGTTCAGAGCATGCCAATGTACTAGGAATAACTCTTCCTGAGCCAAAATTGGTCGAAAATTGCTCAAGATATGGCCTATTCAATTTTTCCCTAAATTCCTCCTCCAAATCTGGAGAGGACTCGAGTTAACCCTGACAATCTAGCGGTTCCTGCTGAATTTGTTGGTGCCTCCTAAAACTATTCCATCTCAAGCGTTGAGTTAATTAAGACTAATCATGGATTAAAGGCGGATTAAATGAGCACTAAGCACATTTAGTTTTGGCACTTGGTTAAGGTTATGTGGTAAATTCATATGGAGAGAAGGGCTAGCCCGCAGAATGGCCCCCTCCCTTCTGCCATCAAAGTCCGCAATGCAGGTCAAATACATTTTTTTTGCCCATCATTTATAAACCGTGCCTGCTAGTATAGCGGTAAGACTTGGTATTAGGAGAGGGAGGTCACAGGTTCGACCCATCCTCTATCCATCCTATATGTTTTGTCATGTGAAATTACCTTTGGCCCTTGTATTGTAATTTTCAACGTATTTAAAATACGCGCCATATTAAACATTATCAGACTTTAAAGTATGTATATATATAATGCACTCCAAATATATTTAACCAAAACATTTGTAATGTATTACCTGGACTTTGCATAATAAATTTCAATTCAGACCATACATCAACCTTTGTAATGTGTTGACCATGCAGACTTTTCATATATGCCAACTGCTAAAAAAATGTGCCCGAAATTTCATGAAATATAAAATTCCCACCAAGTAAATTCGAACCTGACCTTGGAGAGGGGACCCACCAGAGGGGACCGTGGCGGTTCTTGGTTGGGTTGTCCTCCCACATCAAAAAAATTGAATTCAACCTTAGGAGGACCTTAGGAGGACATTGAAAAATTTCACCTTCGCAAACCCAAACTGGCGAATCCTGTAGTGACGCTTGTCATAGTCCCATTGGGAAAAAACTAAAGAATATTCCATGCATGCTGACTGGGCTCCCATGTCATCAAACTGTTACTATTCTACAAATTAAAAAAAAAATTGTATGTTCTAAACGACAGTCAGCAGGCTATAACTTCTTCATCTGGACTTGGTTTTTGACGAAACAAGTTGCATTATATTCCTGACGACGGTCTAGTCATTGTCATTTAGTTTCCAATCAATTCTTAGAACTTTCAGTTTTGAAAATACTGAGCCTCTAATCATTCCTCCCCACTAGAAACCTTTTGGACCCCAAAAGCTCTTGGATTACTGATCATGTGGATGAGGGGATTGTTCCCTCACCCTTCCAGTCTCTATCCACTAAAATTTTCCCAATTTCATCATTTGGAGCTTTTCACAAAATAAAAACTTTTTCCTTGATTCTTGTGACCTTCTCTTGCTGTCATTGACAATGTCATGCTGGAATTTTTCTGAATTTGCAGAGAAGAAATCTATTCTTGCAGAAACCATCTTGTTCCTACCTTGGTCAATAATCAAAGGAAACTAAAAAATTGTCTCGCCTTTCACACTGTCACCATGGCAATTCTTAGCTTCTCTTTCTTTGTACTTGCATCGACTCTTGACCAAGTATATTTGCCATTGCCATGTACCCTTTGGAAACAAAAAAACAAGCATTTGTGGAACCCATGCCTTCTTTTCCAAGCTTATTTGTCGCTTTCTCTTTGACCTTTGCACAGTTTTGCACCAACATCTTGTTTCCAACGCTGCTCAACACTTATGTTGACTGCTGAAAATGTTTTACATCTTGTTCACCTCCTTTCAAAGGCAACCTGTCAGAATCCTGAAACATCTCGTTACAAGCATAAGTATCTTTTTGAAAAGTTTGATTCAAAACATCTCTTTGTTTGATCATCAACAATGTCAAATTATGATTTTCATTCACTATCCTCTTCATTTATCCTACATGTATAAGAGAGAAACTTGTCTTCTTCTTATGCACCCTAACTATGTACTCAATACCATCTTTAAACAAGTGATACTTATTCTCATGGAGATGAAATACTTATTTCCTATCATACAAATAAGGACTTCCCAATACAATACCTGATATCTCAAGCAGCACCACATGAAGTTCAACTTCATCAATAAAGTTTGAATTTATGGAAAATCTTAGTAAGAACTTCTTTGTATCCTGCAAGTTTTCATTATTGCATATACAACCCAAAGGATATGGTATTGGATGTCTTATAGTTTCAAGGTCTAGCTGCTTAACCAAGTCTTCGGAAATCAAGTTAGCTTGTGACCCACTATCAAAAAGTGTATCAATCTTGGTATGTTTAGAGACAACTCTAATATGGAAAAGTTATATTCATGTATCCTCATCATGAGTAACATTTGAACAATTTGAAGAACTAGTGCTTGCAATATGTTTACCTTTCAAGCCCATAGTTGTAATCTTTGTCTCATCTCTTGAATCCAACCCTAAGTCATGTTCCACTAGTGAGAGTGTCCCTGTTTCTTTCATATTTTTGGATGGGTACTTCCCACCTCATTGGTTGCATGTTCAGAACTGCAAGTTAAGGCAGGTCCAACATATAACAACTACTAGTAAAACTGAGGTTATAAGGGAATGTTACACATATTGGTTTTTAGGGAGATTTGTCATAGAAGTAGGCCGCACGGGAGGACGCATACATCCTTGCATGTTTTGCAAGTCAGGAATCTCAGATATAGAAAGAGGAATTGCATTTTATCACATGCCTGGTTCTACTACTGTGGAGAGGTTGAGAGAGGCATAGAGCATCCTGACTGGTTCATGACTAGCTATGGAACATGGCCATAAGGGTTGGCATTGCTAGCATTCTTCTAAGGTGGTGTTAGTGGAGGTACGGTTACCTTGGGATCCTCATTAGAGGGTCATTGTCTTCGTATTTTTTAGGACTGGTGGTTTATTGTGGGGCCAATTATCCATAAAATTCAGTCAATATTGATGACTATCTAAGTAGAAGGGGTAGGTGACCAGCGGGATATGATCTGGTGATAGTGGGTGGGTGGTACTTCATATTGTATGCCTATTACGGCTAGGGCGATGATTCATGGTGTTGGATCACTCTACTGGACACCTGGAAATCATGAAGGTGACACATTCCCCCATGGGTGATGCTCTCATACAAGTGGCCATTCTGGCAGAACGCTGTGTCGACAAAGATGTTTTGGACGGAAATAGCTTTAGACTAAAACCTATGTTGTCAATTCTTAATGATGTTAACAGCTCTAACTGCGAAGTTGATGCTAAGGAAATTCTCTGGAAAGACAGATAGAGCTCGTAACTTTTCTCAGGGGGGTATTCCTTTCAGGGGAATGGTGGTGCAGTATAAGGTTGAATGAAGCACAAGCCTTTGCAATCTATTTCAGGGGCTCTGCCATTAGATTTGGATGCGAGTGTCTTTTATCTGACTGTTGAGTGGCTTAGGGAGAAGAACCTCGTCGAGCATTGGAAACACCGTAAGATGTCCAGGACACAGGCTAAGGTGTGGGTGGAGGAGCTCTGGCTAACCATATTATAGTACATACCAAAGGTTAGTCTCCTCTATAACAACTGGTTGTGCTTCCATTTTTTAAGCCAAGAGGATGTTGATCGCATTTTATTTGAGTCGTGGGTAAAAGGGTGGGCTTCTTGATCCTGCAGAGGTAGTAGGTGGGTTTTGAACCTCTGTCTAACATACCGAGACATAAATTATTCTAGGTTAATCTATCATGCTTACCCTTAGAGCTATGGAATGAGGAAAAAATTAGAGCAAGAGCTAATTGTATCCGTAAATACTTCTATTGGGATGTTGGGATTTTCGGTCAATTGGATAAGAGAATAGTGTGGGTCATCGTGGATCTGGATTTGGGGAAAGGGTTGCTAGAAGAATTGGCGCTTAAATGGGATATTTTCATGGTCAACCTCTCAATTTATTATTGGTGCCTCCCATTTAGGTGTCTTAAGTGTCACCAAACCAGGCATATACATGCATCATATCATTTTTTTGGGCTTCGTATGAGGGTTTGTGGATGCCGAGGCTTCCATTATGAACATAGGAGTGGTCCCTGATTGACTACAATGAAGGGAGAGGGGGCGCGCTCGGCGATAGATCCAGATGACACAAATTTTCATTTCGACTCTCCAGGTAACTCGGGCACTCCCACGGATATGTTAATTGATATTCAAAAGACTTATTCAAATTAAAATTTTGGTCGGCCGATTGTTGCAGTGGATGACTGTTGTGTTTTTCACAATGATAGCCATGAGTCGGTTGATTTGTTGAAAGTTGGGGTTAACTATGGGATTACCCCTCCAATGATTATTTCTTTGCCCGAATCTAGGGTGGACTGTGCTATTCCTTTATGTTCTGGTTTGGGGATTACAGATGGGGGGAATGATACCTATTCCGATAAACATTTTGTTGCAGATAGCACTTCTGGGGTGCGGGCACTTTTATCTCTAGGATGTGATATACCCATACATGAAAAATTGGACTTCATTTTGTTGAATCTCCTATTACTAAACATTAATACCAGGTGGATGGTGAAATTGGTTCTGGCAGCTTCCCCTAGGACTACCTCTTTGATTTCTGATGCTTTTCCCAATACTAGGGTTATCTATGTCGTGCCTACTCTTTCTCATTTGGGGCATTCGGATGGGGGCACTGATATCTATGTTCAAAAATCTTTATTTGCATCAATTAATACTGGGGAGCAACCACATACATATGTGGGTGGTGATTTACCCTTCCGAGACCGCTTGAGCAATATTTCACCAAAATTCCTGCTATCATCAGTTTATGCCGGGTCAATGGTGAGCTCAAGTCTGGCAGAATCCCATTATGTGCATAAGAGTAATGTCGAGGAATCCATCACCAGGGACCCTATTGACACTGCAGTTTGAAATCCTGTTAAGTGGCTCTCGGTTTTCCTGTCAACCTCTGTCATCCGTCTGAACCCCATTGTCACGCGAGAGTATACACTTTCTCCTACTAAGTTGTTGGATATGTTGAACACTAAACACAACTGTCTACAATCTGTATCCCTGGATGGTGAATTGGAAGCCATTTTGTGGGCATCAAATGATATGAATCCGTTGGTGTTCAAGAGGTCTTGTTTTGAACCTGTTTCTTGTGTGAACAAGATGGCATAGTCACCCCGTGTTTCTCAGTGGAAGAAATAGATGCCCAAATAAAAAAAATTATGGACTGTGGTTAAGGACAGGAATCAAAAAAATATCTCTATCTCGAAGGACTTAGTCTAGACAAGGTGGTTTCGGGGTCTATCTCAAGGAAATTTTGGTCTCTTAGAGGGAATAAGCATGTTTCTATGGATCGCCCATGATTATTATTTCTCTTAATGTCAGGGGTTTGGGAGATGAACCTAAAATCAACTCTATTTGTCGGTTGGTACGCATGTATCAAACATCCATGATTTTCTTATAAGAAACTATGTTGTAGGCTGAGAAAGCTTGGAAATCTATGCTCCGCGTGTGTCCTAGGTGGCATGTTTGTGCATCTGATGCATGTGGATTTTCGGGTTGGCCGGGGGTTATGTGGAACCCAAAAATGTTGGAATTAATAGCCTTTAAAATGTTTGGAGGTATAATCCTCATTGGATATGTGATGGGAATGATAAAAAGAGCAAAATTCCTAAATATATATGCACCATATGCTGGTCACTGAAAAGAATTTTGGGAAAGGTTGATCTCTTCTGGCATGTTGTGGCTCAACTCTCTCCTTATGGCAGTGGACCTAGATTTTTCTCTGGGGCCGAATGAGGTATGGGGATCTAAGGCAAAGGCAGTCCCCCTCATAACTTTCAATACCTGGTGGATGGATTATTATGCAATGATTAATGTCGTACCACGTCAGATCACCATCCAATTTTACTATCTTGGAATGGGGTGGAGAATCGGAGGGCACACCCATTCAAGTTCAACCCGCAGTGGCTTAAAGTGGAAGAGTTTTGTGGCATGGTCAAAATGACATGGACCATGCATAACAATCATACTTTTAGGTCCCCTATGATAACTTTTCAACATAAACTAAAAAATCACAAGGTCGAGACTAGAAAATGAATCACGGCTGAGAAAAAGGAGGAACTAATTTACTTATTTCAGATTGATAGTTTGATTGAGAAGTTAAGTGACTCAAAATATCTATTATATTTTTCGGAGGCATATCGAGATAGAATCATATCACTGGAGGGGAGAATGGGGGAGATCCTAAAGGTCTAGGAGAAGGACATCAAGCAGAAGAGCAAGAATTTATGGACTGAGGTTGGGACAGGAACACAAAGTACTTTCACAGACAGTTTAACCTCAGAAAGAATCAAAATTACATAAAATATATTAGGGATGAGAATGGGAACACTTATTCCACACAAGAGGCCTTAGAAGAGGTAGTTGAGAGACATTTTTCCAAAAATTTTGCTGTCAAGATTCATAGGTATGTGGATCAAGCACCCTTTTGATTTGGTCCCACCATTAATGTCACTAGAGGACAATGCTAATTTGGGCAGGGATATTTCCAGCAAATATTTGGTGGACACATTAATGGAATGTCCGAAGGAAAAAATTCCCAGGCCAAATGGTTGGGGGTGGAACTATTTCTCTCATTCAAGGATCTAATGATCTAGGATATACTCGAGGTGGCTGAGGAAATACGCTCTAGGGGCTTCATATAAGGGGAAATTAACGCAACATTCATTATTCTGATTCCAAAGACAAGGAACCCGGTAACATTTTTTGACTTTAGACCCATTGCATTGTGTAATTTTGTATATAAAGTTATGTTAAAATTAATTGCAAGGAGACTAAAGCCTATGTTGACAAACTACATTACAGAGGAATAATTTGTATTCTTGGAAGGGATGTAGATTCAAGAAGCAGTTGGAATTGCACAAGAGATGGCGCATACTATTTATTCTCAGACACAACAATACTCTCTCCCGAAGGTGGACTTGTACAAAGTGTATGATTGCATTGAATGGGAGTTAGTGATAATGATATTAATGAAAATGGGCCTGAATTTTGATAATTATAGATGGATCATGGTGTGTGTCAAGACAACAAACTTTGTTTTCATTATCAATGGCATGTCGTCTAAACTCTTCTCGGCATTTAGAGGGCTAAGACAGGGTTGTGCGTTGTCTCCATTATTATTTTTACTGGTGATAGACACACTTAGCAGGAAAGTGAATTATATTAAGGAGAGACATATAATCAAGGGGGTTAAAGTCTCTAGACAACATTGGGTGACACACTTTATGTTCGCAAATGAATTACTTTTTGGGGACCATGCTAGTATGGAGGAATGAAACACCATCCACAGATCCATTAAGGAGTTTGGTTCTGCATCTGGGTTGCTTATAAATGTGGCCAAATCCCTCCTAATTCACAAAGGAGAGAGGGATAAGATAATTAAAGAACTCGGTGACCACTTTGGGGTGAACACAAAGACCTTAATTAAAGGTTTCACATATTTTGGGTTCGTGCTAAAAACCCTCGGGATATAGAATTAAGGATTGGATCTGGATAATTCAAAAATTCAAAAATAAACTAGACTGTTGGACACACAAGTGGATAACTCTGGGTGGTATACACATCATGCTTAAGTCGGTCCTTCAAAACCTATCCATTTATTGGATGCACCTATTCATGCTACCTAAGGAAATTCTACATAGAATACAAGTGATCATGAGCAAGTTCCTATGGTCAGGTGCAAGATTGGGTACTAATTCTCAACAGAAAATACATTTGGTTCAGTGATCCATCATCGCCAGACCATTTGAGGTTGGTGGATGGGGTATTATAGAGATGTACAATTTCAAAAAATCCCTACTTATCAAAAACATGTGGAGAGTTGTTATGGGTGATGGACTTTGGCCCTGCATCATCCAAGCCAAATATATTTATGGGAAATCCTTCACTAACTAGATTAGTAGTGGCACCAAGAGGAAAACTTAGTGTTCCTATACATGGAGAAGTATGCATTAGGTTATGAAATTACTTATGGGCTTTGTGAGATGGGATGTAGGGGATGGAACTAAGATACAGGTACACTTGGCTGCTATTGTTGGAATGAATTCCTGTCATACTTTTTCAATGTAGGTTTTACACCATTTTCATAGCAAACAGATTTCACTTTTGAAATAGGTATCATGACCGAGAACACAGAGTTTAGGTAGTTTGGCTTGGAGGTCGGCGTAGGAGTTGGGTTTAATTGTTGTCCTGCATAAGGAATGGGAGTTATATAGTAGTGGTTTGAGACATGTTGGGATATCCCTTACGAATAGAGAATATATGATGTGTTGGGCTGGAAAATTAAAGAAAGGAAGTTCGATGGTCAAGGACATTTATTCACGACTACCATTTTCTGACAGGGGGACAAAGATAACAAAAAGTTTCCAAATCATCTGGAAGTGGCAAGGACCAAACAAGCTCAAATGCTTTGGATGGCTTGCGTACCACAATCAGATTTTGACTTGGAAAAACCTTCAAAATAGAGGAGTACAGGAGCCGAGTATATGTGTTATGTGTTGGAGGGGAGGTGATGAGATCAATCACTTGTTTGTAAACTTCCCATATGCTACAGGAATATGGGAGTGAGTCTTGGGATTTTACAATATATTCAATAAAGGTACTTATTCCAAACTCACTTTATTACTAAAGGCATGGTCAAAGGATAGAAAATACAAGTCATTATCATTATATGCGGTATGGATCTTATGTAGAAGATGTAATGTCATCATTTTATAATATAATAAAATTGAGTCATATGAGGACATCAAGAAGATGGTTGCATATTTCTACGAAGTCAGAGCGATGCGGACAGTCAAAATATACAGAGCGTTCAGACCCAAGGAAATATGGAAAACTTCCTTGTGGGATTTTTTGATGGAGCTAGAGTGAAAAGGTCATGTGGGTGTGAAGATGTCATATATCTAGAAAAGGAGGTTTACTTTCACTTCTGGTGGGAGGGGGGAAGAGGAATGAACAGCAGAGAAAAAATTATATCTTTATGGGGGGTATTGAGTGCTGCCAGGTAGTTGGGTATATATTAGATGAAAATATATGGATATTATAAAGGTATCATTAAATGGGTGAAGGGTTGCAATGACTTTAATCCACCTATCCTAAAGAATTGGATGGCTTGCATCAAAACATTGGTAAGGACCTTCACTAACGTCAACTTCGAACATTTGTAGAGGTAATAGAATGGAACAACCAATCTACTCTAAAAAAGAGGCATAGGTAAGGAAATTGGTAAGTTCTTCTTCAATTCTCATGATCATGGATCATTGGTAAATGCAGGTACCATCATTTACTCTTAATACAAAGCAGCAGGGTGGAGCAATGGGAATATGAAGCAGAGGAACAGATAGAACATAGTTTGTGATGTAAATAGTTTCTTAAGAGTGCCTAAGTGTCATTTTTTCACACACATATCATAATTTTTTTAAATGTAATATTATGTAGCAGTTTTTATATTCTAATTAGCGATCTAGCATGTAAAACTCTAGCTGAAAAAATAAAGGGAACATCTGACTGGATAAAGAGGATAAGTCTCAAGTCTGATGTACTACCTTTTATATAAATATAAGAAGTAGCGTTTTTTTCATCTGAAAAAAACAAGGGTGCAATTCAATTTGATTTTTTTATTAAATTTTATTGAGCATGATATGTAAAATGAACTTAAGCTTCTCTTGATGCAAATATCCACCTTCAAATTTGCATGGTTTACCATTTCATCTTTTATTTTCTCACGGTATTTCTTTCGGCATAATATATAGGCAATTTGACATTAATATTTTGTTAAATTTTCTCTGAGTTTGCGACGATATGTCTAGTGATGTTTTTACAAACATTTGACGTGAATCCATGTTTTCTCGATTCAACAATTGCACTTTCCTAGCAGTAATGGATTTTGTACTGGACATGATTGCATTTCCTCTCATGCTGCACTTTATTTAATGCTGGAAGAATGGCATAGCAGAGCTATTTTCTACTATGGTCTTGAGAGTTCATTCAGAGTACCCTATTTCAAGAGGGATAGAACATTACAAATAATCCTTCACCGAATGAAACAGGGATAATTTCTATGCAGACGGACCCTCGTTACCATCATCTATAGAGGAGCCTAAGTGACCTACATTACTCCCATCAAATACAGAGAAGAAAATACCAAGGAAAACTCCATCTCTATCTATGAAAAATGTGGGCAAGAAGAAATCAGGTCCCTTAAAATAATTCAAGACCTTAATGAGGAATATGTAGAAAAGTAGATTAGTAACTTGAAATGTGATTAATCATAAAAACATTATAAAAATATTAGATACAATATATCAAACATTTGTATAGTCAATCTCATTAATACAATTGATGCCTCCTGTCCTAGTGAATCTAAGGGCTCCCTATGAAAGGAGGTCTATGTTATCTACCAATTTTGTTATAATTTGGCATTGTAGATTTCATTGTGAATCTGGAAAGGAATGCTACTTTTCATTCTAATTTTTGGCAATTTTTTTGCACCATTTTTGTTGCGTTTTATGATTTTTGCAAAGGAATTAATTTTCACCTTTGGTGATTTCAAAAAAATATGGTTCAATTCTTGTAAATATCATGACTTTTTTAAATAGTTTTCATGGCCAGTAAAGTTATCGTTTTAAATTTCATCTTGTAAAATTTTCATATCAAAATGTCCCATGTTTATCATAATTTTAAAATGTAAGTTTTGTTTTAACTTTCATTTTTTTTATTTATGGAACGTGAAGATGAACCAATTATAAAGCTAATTTGTTGCAATTGCTTTTGCTAATTTGTTGCAACCGCTTTTTATGGTTAGGGCACTTTTTTAAATGACTTGGATTAATAATTTTTGAATTTTTTTTTTTAAGTTGAAATAATTTATTAATTTTATTTTAGAAATATTTATGGAATTAAATTAAATAACAATTTTAGAAAATATTTTTGAGAAATAATTTTTTTATTTAACTTTGTGTTTAGAATATCTATGAAATTATTTAAATGGTCATTATTGAAAAGGATAATTATTTATCTTTTTTAAAAGAATTATGAGATTAGAGTAAGTAATAACATTAAAAATATATTTTGGGATGTTGAAATGAACTTTTAGCTTTCTTTTGAGAATTTTTATGAAATTAGATTAAACAAATGTTTTAAAACAATATTTTTGCTAAAGTGAGATGCCTTTTTAACCTTGTTTTGAGAAGATTTATAAAATTAAATTAAATAATAATTTTATAAACATATTTTTCAAAAGTTGGGATGGTTGTTCAAGTTTGTTTGGGGAAGGTTTTTGGAACAAATACCAATCCCTCCAAATTCAACATCACTTCTTAGGAATGCCCTTTTTGAAAATATGGACATACCTACTTCAATGACACAATGAACATCCTCTTGAATTACATGAATGGAAAATTTCTTTTAAATATGACATGGACATCCATGGTTATCCTTAGGTTGATAAAACATGGGTTTGGGAATTTTATCATCTCCCAAGTTTTAGAGAAGGATAATGAAAGAAATCAAAGTGGTGTAAAGAAGAAAATTTGGTCAAATATTTGGAATAACAAGAACTGGATGAACACCTCAATTTATCTTTCGTAGTTGGCATGAAAGTATAACCCATTGGACAAAACATCAAGAAATTAATTTTTCCATGGTCATCATATTCTGTAATGTGCATTTATTACTAAATATAAGACTATAGATCACTTATCCATTTCATCTTTATTTTTTCAAGGCACCTTGAACTAGATCCACATTAGGATGATATTGGATACTCTTTGTCAACAAAATATATATTCCAAGTTGTGTAAATATGACCTTAAGATTCATTTTCAGCTTGATTAGAGGTTTATTTTTATCCTAATCATTTGAGATTTATTTTTATCCGGGGATCATACTCAGTTTTGTCACTTAAAATCTTAGGTTAAATTGAAATATACAGACCTTTAAAACATAAATATATATATTTAGATGAAGAAGAGGAAAACAACATAGACACATTATGAGTGTCTTTTGCCACTAAGTAATCTTAAGAAGATAAATTAGTATTTTGGAACAACTTTGTTCACATATTTAATCCATCTTCATATTTTGCTTCTTTAATTATGGATTGTGAAGTAAGTTGGACACCTCCAATTCCTACAATACATAATTTTGATACACCATTGGGAAATGTAAATTGTGTTGGTTTCATAGACATAATAAAAAATGAGAATGGGATCCCATATTTTGTTTTTTTAATAACATAGAAATCTCTACAAATAACCATGTTGAAATTCTTGGCCTTGTTATTCTAATGACATAGAAATCTCCGCAAAAAACTATGTTGAAATACTTGGGCTTTTATATGGACCATGGCATGACCAATTACAGCAAAGAAATTCTCTAATTATTGAGGGGACTTGTAGTGACAAATCCTCTAGAAATAATAAAAATGAAATTTTTCATCAAATAGTGACTATTCTATAAAAGGTATACATTATGCGCTCTGAAATTTCTTAAAAATACAAATATTTCACATTCATGGATAATAAAATATGAGGTCTATGGTTTGGCTAACTTGAGTTGTTACACAATGAAGTATGGAGAAAAGTCTTTACATTTTATATTAACAATAAAAATGAAAGTATTCATCATGATTAGTCCCTTGTCTAAAAGTGTCCATTACATGCTTCAAAATTTCTAAAAAATACAAGCATTTCACATTCGATGACAATGAAATATCTAAAAAATGATTTGGATAACTAGGTTATCATTATACGATGAATTAAAGAGAAAAGCATAGAATTTTATTGCTTCTATTGAATTCAATCACATCTTCATGGAACTTAAGCATGTAATCCTTAACGATCAAGAGTTAAACATCATATCTTCTAGAACAATGTATTGGGAGTATAAATACCCTCCACATTTCCATTTGAATGGTTTATGGCTACGAGTTGTAATATTTGATAATCTAATTTGAGGAAGAATAAGTGAAGGATCATGTAGATATATATATATATATATATTTTGAAAACATCATAAGCCTATGATCGAGAGATTTAAATCTTTATACTAACGTCACTCAACTAGAGTTATATATATATATATATATATATATATATATATATATATATATATATATATATATATATATATATATATATATATATATATATATATATATATATATATATATATATATATATATATATATATATATATATATAGTGTTGAGAGGGCAAGTTAATGGTGGCGTCTTTTTACACCCTAGATGCAATAAACATCTAGAAAAAAAATGACTTCACTTGCCTTCCATAAATATTTTAAGATACTCAACAAAAGGGTAAAATGCTAGGGTTAGAAGAGAAGATTTTATATACAGAGAAAATTCAAGATGAACAAACCTTTCCAAACACTAAAAATAGGTATATGTAATTATATTATGTATTTGTGTAGTAAATGGAAATGGTAATATGCTCACTTAATTTGACACACTATCACTATAGTTAAATGTAATTAGTATGAAAGAGAAAAATTCAAACAATCATTGTAGTTAAATGTAATTAGTATGAAAGAGAAAAATGCATTTTCTTGCAGAAGGGAAGATTTTATATTAAAAGCAACAATTCTAAGAGTAAAAAACAAATAAAGATGTTTATAAGTAATTAAAAGAGTATTTTTCATTTAATATTTTTTTAAACAAGATATGTATTTTACTATGAGGTTCATATATATTTTTGTACTCCATTGAGATAATAGAAATGAAATGTACTCACCTCATTGTAGAGGTAGTTGATAAGTACAAATGGGAAAAAAGTCACATAATTGATAGCTATAGAAGTAGAAGAAATTTCAAGATACCTAAGTTAAATAAAGTTTGATTACTAAGGAAGATGACTAGGATTCCAAACTAGGTAGGAATTAGGTGGTCATTTTTTGGAGAAGATATTAGGAGGAAGGTTCAAAAGAGGCATCTTGATGTTGGAGGCATATTCACTGCTTGGGTGGGAAATCACGAGAACCAATGATTCTTCTAAATCTACCTTTCTCGGGAAGAAGAATGAAAATTATAATAAAATTGAATGCACAAAGCATGTGATGTCATGTTTGAGGCTCATGGTCCTTAGGGATAATGATCAATCACTTCATTTAGGTAACTTAATTCTTTCCAACAATAGTGGCAGAGTTTAACAAAGCAACTAGAACCAAACTTTAAGAAGATTCAAATTATCCCTAGACTTTTAAATTTTAATGGTGTGCATCTACATTTCACTACAAGCATACAATGTAGGAAACTAATTCCTACATCAACAAATATGAATTTAATTATAATTCTCTTCTATCAATCTTTAGTCTACATAGATCAAGGAGTACTTTGATTTCACAACAAGAATGGATGAAACCACTCCATTAACTCCGATTTACTATCCAATTGGCTATTACTTTGTCTTAACCATAACTGATCATCAATGAATTTAAGTGGAATTTTAAATAAGATCATAAACTTATTTTCAATAATTTTTTTAAAAAACAATCATTTTCATTACATAAAATGATATATATTTATTGTCAAAGTTAAACATTATAACTTATCTAATTCAAAGACAAATTAATAGTAGTCAAATCTGTGTTGACAGGGACTAATAAGTTCCACTACATATTTAGAGTGTGTAAATAATGTTCACTAGGTAATTGATGTAGCCTCACTCATGAAGGGCAACCAAGAGATTAAATTTTGGGATATCGTTAAATAATATTCATAGGTAGTTGATGTAATTTCATTAATGAAGGCCAACTAAGTGGTTAGGTTTTGTGATATTTACACATATAGAATCCCTGTAATATGATCTCAATCATAAATATTTTATTGGAACTCTACCCACTAAGTTGTTAAGTATTGGGATATCATTAATATTGCGTAAATTTGATTTGGTGAAAGATTTAAGGTTGTTAGGTCAATATTGGTGGTTTTCAGCACGTATATTGGTGACCCGTAGTATTGAAATTGTGGTATTATAAAATAAACTTAAAATAAATTAAATTAAATGATAAAAGTTACCAACAACACATAGGAAAAACCATGGGAAATAGATTAATTAGCATTAATTCATTATCAAATTTAAATATATAAGCTTCATATCAACTATACATGAGCCATATTTCACCCATTTACTTTTCAATTTACTTTTTCCCCTTATTATTTATGTAATCCATGAGACAATACAATGGATAAACTCTGGCAGATCCTGGATAGTAAAGTAACTCCCACAAAGTTCGCCAAAAAGTTCATGTGCCTTCATTAATGAAGGTGCACTAAGTGGTTAGGTTATGGGATATTTATAGAGGTAGAAATCATGTCATCCAATATTGGTATTATACTGAAGTTGTGCTCATTTAGAGAAAACAAGTATATCAAGAGTAAAACCATTTGAATATGTATACATATTAACTAAGGGTAGAGTTAGCTTTTTTGCATTAGATAAGGGGGAAATTAGTGGAAAAGTTGTGATCAAATATTAGTGGAAGTATATTACTAATCATCAAATGGATTTAGAGCCCCAAATGAATTCAGAGCATTAACAAGTATGATTTTTTTTTTTTTAGTTATGATAAAAAATTTCTAAGTTAAATGAATCTAGTTGACTTTGATATTTTCATTATTTCTAAATTGTGTATATCCATTTTAACTTATATCTGTCAAAATCCAAAGAGTTGATTCATCCCTAAAGTATGTATGCATATTAGTTCAGAGGAAAGTTAATTTGTATACACTTTGTTTAAACAATGACATGGTACATTATGTTAGAAAATTTGTGCAAATACATAGTGGGGTTTGGGTAATCAAATTGAGACAAAATGGGTTATGGTCCTAACTGCTTCTTGTTGCACAGTTTGTACACTATAAATTTGTTGCTGAAGTCTCAAACCCCTATATGTATTGGGGATAGGTAGATAGAATTCTTGTTAATGTGTCGAGTTGGGGATAGTTAAATAGATTGCTGGTTAATTTTTCGTTAGAGCTCATACTCGTCACACTTTTTTTTTAAATAGGAAAAAATCATCGCAAGCCCTTATATGTTTTTTTTTGCCTTTTTAAGTCTCAAACCATTATGTGTTTTTTATTTTTATTTTTTATTTTTATAAAAGAGTCAAACTCAATCTCAATCTCGTGTATGTATTGAATGTTGGTTAATGTTTCCATTTGATCTCATAACTACTTCACTTTTTTTTTAAACAGACTCATAGCTGTCTCACTTTCTTTTTTTAAACGGTCGAAACTCATCTCAAGCCCTTAAATGTTTTTTTTTTTTTTAAGTCTCAAACCCTTATGTGTTTTTTATTCGGGCCAAACTCAATCTCGTGCCCTGTATGTATTGAATGCTGGTTAATGTTTCCATTTGATCTCATAACTACTTCACTTTTTTTTTAAACAAGCCAAATTTGTCCCCTGTATGTATTGGGGATAGGTAGATAGAATGTTTATTAATGTGTCGATTTATATTTGAGCTCATAACCGCTTTACCCACTCTACCACAAGGAGCCTACTTTGATGGAACCAAAGAAAATTAAACCTGTGTCTTATGATTGAAAGCCAACAATCTACCAATAAAGGCTTCCCCACTTTCTTGCTTAGAAAAGTGATTTCCATTTGCTCACCATGCCCTATTGGTTGTGCTTCCTTCCTTGTGCTCTTTTTGTTTTCTATTCTTATAATATATATATTTTTTTGGAATTTTTTGTTTTCCATTCTTTTAATATGAATATCCCGACCCATTATTTTTTATGCCCTATTATGCCTCTAATTCCCTCTAAAAATGGGTGAATCAATGGATTTAATGATTGATCCTTGCAAGAACACGCTCCACCTCCTTGATAAGATACCAGGGAGCACGTTATGAACGTAAAAAACTGCAAGATAGATGTATTTTTATCTGCAACAACGTGCCCCACTCATTATTCCACCAAGGAAGAGGACCTGTTTAATATTCCTTAACATTCCAGGCTATCCTTTCTATATTTCTTGTTTTCTATGAATGTGGATTTAAACTATACTTGGCTCTATGTTAGACATTACATAAATCCTATTTTCTTTTTGTTTCACTCTCCATAATATATGATTATGAAGTGCTTTGGAAACATGTATTTTCTGTATGTAGATATGTTTTTTTTGGTAATTTTCTAATTTTTACACAGAACATACATAGATGTATCATACATCTCAAAAATTTACTGGATCTATTTAATATTAATATAAATCCAGTGTTTTTTTTCTCTGAAAAAAAAAGAAGCAAAATACCCCTAACCTTCAAAAGGACATATTATATACCATGCCTGAGAAAAGCACTTACACGCCACAAAACCACCTTCTACCCTCACAAGTGCCACAAAGGTGGAAATGGTCATGCTCCCTATTGTTTCTGAGATGGGAGTTCTCCTCTTACTTGACTTACATAAGTCAATTTTGAATGAATGAAAGAAATAAAATTCTTGTTGTTTTATAGTTTAGTTGGATAATAAACCCACTACGGAGGGTTATCTATTGCAACTTATTAATTATAATTAGGGATTTTTATTTCTAGTTTTCAACCAGGATGAGGGTCATATTTATTCAATCCTCAGGTTCGTATTTATTTGAATAAAAAAATCAAAAATAAAATTTAAAGTCCTTGATTTGTTTCCTGTACATTGGAAGAACAGGGTCTGGAGCTATTTTGGTTGAACATGGAGCAACCACAATAGCGATTTGAAGATAATTCGTGTCAAATTGTGTGTATAAATGGAATAGAATGTTGTGAATGTGGATCGAACATCTGTTCTTGCGGTCAGTGTCGGTGCAGAGAAATGTTTTTTCTTTGTGAACTACAACAAAGGGACAGGGAAGGGCTATAATTATAGTTTTTCAATATGTTTGTTACAGGAAAACTAGATTAATTGTGGAAGAAAAGTTTTTTAGTCTCAAAGACATAGTAATAAATTTCTAAATTATCAATAACATTATTGAGTAGATTATATATTTGATAACTAGGAATAAATATGACTATAAGAAAAGCAAAAATTTCTACAGAGAAATACATCATGTAGACAAAAAAAACATGAGGAGGTGGATACCTCAATTGGATCTCAAGAACTCAAGAGAAGGTCACATCCATCCACATCATTCAAGGGCTTGCATCATGAGACACCATGATCAAGAGTATTTTTATTTATCTATTTTTTATTTTCCAAGCTTTGGATCATGAAACACCATGAGAGGAGTTGGATACCTCAATTGGAGCACAAGGACTCGAGAGAAGATCACATCGCTATTTTTTATTTTTCAAGCGCTTGCATCGTGAGACACCATGAGAGGAGGTGGATACCTCAATTGGAGCTCAATAACTCGAGATAGGATCACATCCCTCTACAACATTTATCATAAGACACCATGATGAAGAGTATATTTATTTATCTATTTTTTTGTTTACCTTCCTGACACGTAACTACTATTAAATATATCTATAGGCCATTTCCAATTGAACTACCCAACAAACATTAATATAAATATATATTAAATAAATAAAAAGTAATTATTTTAAATATACACATTTTTTCAAATAACCCATTAAAATAAAAATGATTTATCATAAAAACAAAATATACAAAATATACAAAATAAAAGGATATTTATATTAAGTTTATATTAAGTTCTTAAAAAAAAATCAATTTTAATAGAAAATTTCATTCCAATGAAAGTAACCATTCCTCAACTTTTTACTCTTTTTCCTAACATGTGTCCAAAAATACATTTTTGCCGACATAGATCCTAATTTTAGGAGTGTTAATTTGACCTCTATTGTTATTAGAAGTGATATTGGAGTGAGTTGATCAAATTTTGTATTTTTAAGTCACAAAACAAATAATTTCCAGCATTCTCAATGATCAACTAGAGGATGGTACTAAAACTATTAAACTAGTGCGTAAATAAAAATAAAACTTGAATATGGTATCAAATGTGAGCAACTGGAAGTGGAACATATATTTCCTCATTTTAATTAATACAATTTTAAGAAAATAAGTTGAGTTCAAGAGGAAAGATTCATGGTGGGAGCTGATTTTGTGACCACGTTCGTCTTTGAATTTATGAAAATCATTGTTTTTATAGTAAATAAGGAAAAAATATCATTATATTTTACAACAAATAAGGAAAAAATTACTCAATTGTACTTTACCTACTCCATGTATTCTTGTTAATAAACCCTTTTGTTAATACTTAGAATTCAATAATGATAAATCATAATCCATTTTTTCTAATTATTTTTTCTATACCCTTGAACTAGACTAAGTATAGAGCTAAGGCCACAGTCGAAGTTCAAGGTCAAGATTGTATGAGGCTTGTTTAATATTCCCAAAATAGCTTCCACTCCTTAATCCTTTCCCATAATATTGAACATGTGAACTGACTAGGGCAAAACCCACAAACAAATTAATTTAAAACTCATGGTTTTTTTATTCACTTTTCATTCATCTGACTTGACTAGTTAATAAGAAGAAAACAATAACACATTCATTACTTGTTTTCTATTATATTGTTCCACAATCCTCCATGATATTGGCAGGAGCTGAGAATGGGAGGAATAAGGAAAGAATGGTCGTAGGAGGAAGAACAACATTTTGGTGGGATATGGTGTATTGTCCCCTGCCTTCTTCCTCTAATCACAATTTTACATTTTTTTTACCTTCCAATTTTACATTCCAATCACGATAGTCATAGTAAAATTTTACCTTCTTCCATTGCCATTTCCATTGCATTATAAATGTTCATGCAGCAAGTGGTGGTGACAACCCCTATGATGGTTTATTTGCATGTGTCAATTATTTTCTTAGACGCAAATGAAGCTTTATCAGATGCTTATTAACATTGGAATCTAATTGCAACATGCTGCTCCTAGTAATCACCACAATCATTGTCCACGCTTCTATGATTTTCCTCCCTTCAAACCCTCAACGAATTAATGATTTTTTGTTTTATGGTTAATTATTCAGCTATGATTGACCTTAACTCAGGTTAGGTGTTTAAAGTGATGAAAATACCTTCAAAAATCCCTTTGTACTTGATAACTTCAACCTAAGTTGTGAAGTGTATCTAGCTTTTCTTGGTGCAATCATGTCTGTATTCAAGTTTTGATAGGTTTCTTTTTTCATCTTTTATTTTATCATTTTAATTTAGTGTTGATATTTATTTTGGATTAACAACATTGAAATTTTATTTGATCTACAGTTTGGTGGACTCATGTGCCCCTTTAAATTTGTATAATTGGTTTTTTAATCCATTATTTTATCATGTTACTTTAGGGTTGGTATTTCTGTGAACATAACAACAATGAAATTGGATTAGAATTTTTTATTAAATTTCATTAGGTATCATCCATAAAGTTCTCTCTACAGATGCAAGCATACCCGCATATCCGCCTTCAAATTTTCATGGTTTACAATTTTATCTTTGATTTTTTCTCGATTCTTTAGGACTGGTATTTCTTTTGACATAAAAGATCTGCAATTTGACATGAATGTTTGTATAGTTATATTTTCACAGTAAATTATGGCTTAAGTAGTTCTCTATTAATTTTAGGCATATATAAAATGATGATGGAGGATGTTCTTCTCTGGGTGATGGATACCCTGCCGCCTACAAATATCGTATTTATTGACGGTAATATGGATTTCAATTACTTGTTTGAAAATCTTAGCCAAAGATAATATAATTTATTTCTCGTCATCTAGATCATCTAACCTTATAGTTCCTGAAATCATGTTGAAGGCAACTAACAATTATATGGGATAGTATTCTTTTCTTCGATCATTACAGAACAAGATTCAACAATTGCACTTCCCTAGTGTTCATGGATTTTGTATTGTACATGATTTCACTTACTCTAATGTTTTAGTTTCTGTCATGATCATTTAGAGCACCCTATTTCAGTAGTGTATGGAACAGTGTAAATAATCCTTCACCGAATGAAACACACATAATATCTGTGCAACAAGTCCCTATTTTTAATGTCCATTGTATTATTGCAAAGAAATTTATGAGGACTCCATTACAACCGTCATCTACAGAGGAGCCTAAGATCCTACATTGTTAAAGACGACTAATTACTCTCACATGAAAAGTTGTCGAAATTTAGAGAGTCAGTTAACTGAATCAAGTGTAAGTGAGTTTGACTTAAGTATTATTTTGGGTAGAGTTGAATTTGGTGTGTGGTTTCATGTCAAAGTTATTTTGAGTGAGTCACTAGTCGAAAAGGTTAAATACCCCTCACTAGGTTCATTTTAATCATCAAGTTTGTGTGATCAATAGAAGAGCCAGAGATCGTGTTGTTTTGTGTGAAATTTTGTGTCTTTCCTCCTCCGCCTTTCCAAAAAATTGGTATCAGAGCGATGTTTTTTGTAGACTCGAGAGAGAAAGCAGATCAACATCTACTCGTGAGAATAAAATTTTATTTGTCTCTTGATTCAAGTTATAGCACACCTTGCAAGTGGCAGTCAGGGTGTTATAACACTGGAAAGCTTAGTGGCGAGCTCGGTTACAAGTCATAAAATTAGGCACAGGTTCACGCATGCATGTTGACTGTGCCTCATGCGCGTTACCATGTCATAAAATTAGGCACAGGTTCACGCATGCATGTTGACTGTGCCTCAGGTGCGTTACCAAGTCATAAACTTAGGTGAAGGCTCACCCACACATGTTGAAGGTCCTCAGATATTTTTCTACCAAATTTGAAGTCGTAGTAGCAGCCATAGAAGAAGCCAAGGATCTAGCACTGCTAACAATTGATGAGTTGATGGGATCACTTCTATCCCATGAGGCAAGGATATACATAAATAAGGATTCCACCTTAGAAACAAATTTTAAAAGTCAGGTTTCTATCTCAAGATACAAAGGTCAAGGTGTAGGTAGGATGAGAAGCAGAGGACGAGGTGGAAAACATGGTGGTTAGAGAGATGGAAGAGAAGAGCAGGAACAAGAAAGTGGAAGCAATAACAGAAGCTTCAACAAAAATCAAAGTGTTGGAAAATCCAAGGTGAGATGTTATTTTGGAATAAATTTGGTAAATATGTCCGTGATTGCAGGAAGATGATATCTAATCAAAGAAAGCATAGAGCTAATGTCACCATATAAAATACTGACTCCATGTTCCTAGATTTCCATTCCATGCATGAACCTTCTGATAATGTGTGACTATTATATAGTGGTTGCAGTAGCCACATGATAGGCAGCAAGAATTTGGTTGCAAACCTAGATCAATCTGTGAAGACAAAGGTAAATTTGGGCACTGACAAGGCTATGGTTGTAGATAGCAAAGGAGTGGTCAACATTCTAACCAAGTAGGGGGAGACAAAGACAATCTCAGAGGTATATTATATCCCTAGTCTCAAACATAACTTGGTAAGTGTTGGTCAATTGATGTAGAAGGGATACATATTTATTTTTCAACGACATGAATGTGTCATATAATACAAGCCCCTAAGAAACAAGTTAATAGCAAAGGTGGAAATGACGAGGAACAAATTTTTCCTCTAATAATAAATTACAGTGATCAGGTTAGTTCTTTTACAGTTGCATGTTCTAATGACTACTCATTCAGGAACTTTCAATTTGTACATTTTCATTTCTCTAGTTTAATATTGTTGCAGCAGAAAAAGTTGGTTAGAGGATTACCTCTCATCAAGGAACCTTCTAGTTCTTGTGAGTTTTTCATCATGGGAAAGTAACACTGTGAGATTTTTTTTAAAGAAGTTTCATATAGATAAAAGAATCCATTAGATTTGGTTCATACAGACTTGTGTGGACCTATGAGGACATAGTTGATTGGTGTAAGTTGTTACCTCCTCACTTTCATTGATAATTTTAGCAAAAAGAAATTTGTTTACTTGTTGAAGCATAAGTATGAAACTTTTGCAAATTTCGAAGAATTCAAAGCTTTAGAAAATAATGAGAGTGATCGTCAGATCAAGGTGTTGAGATCATTACGTGGTGGAGAATATGAATCAAAGGCTTTCCATGCTTACTAAAAACAACAAGGAATCAAAAGTTAATGTACAACTAGATACATACCATTGCAGAATGGTTAGTAGAGAGAAATCATGTTGAAAGGAAGAAACTTGACTAATGAGTATTATGTAGAAGCAGTTGCATGTGTTGTTTATGTGATAAAATTATCTCCTACAAAGAGTGTGATGAACATAGTGCCAGAAGAAACATGGTCAAATATGTCTTGCAATGTATCTCATATTAGAGTGTTTGGATGTGCATCTTATGCACATGTGCCTAAAGAGCTAAGATGCAAGTTGGATGATATAAGTGAAAAAAACATATTTATTGGTTACAGTGAGAAATCAAAAGATTACAAATTGTATAACCTTTTCACCAAGAAGACCATCATCAACAAAAGTGTTATGTTCAAAGAAAAATAGTCATGGAATGGGAGTATAGAAAAAAAAATTGATGCAAGAGTACCACTGATGGAAGAAGAGGATGTAGTAAAAAAAGAGTAACAAGGACCACAAGAGAGGAAACAAATCAAAGTCACACCAACAAGGACTCCAAGATATTCTGAACAATGTGGATCTTCAAGAAAATCAATAAATCATAATTCTCCCAGCAATCAGTCAGGTGATGAATAAAACAATGGTAAGAGAAAAATGAGAATTATGAAAGATATTTATGATGATTTGGATGTTAGTTCAATTTTTGCATCGTTGTCCTTTCAACCTTGATCATTTGAAGAAGTAATCAGAGATGAAAATTGGGTGCAAGTGGATGAATAAATATAAGTTGTTGAAAATGATGATATATGGGGTTTCGTTGATTTTCCAAATGATAAAAACCTCATTGGTGTAAAATGGGTGTACAAGACAAAGTTGAATGAGAAAGGGGAAATTGACATATTTAAAGCAAAACTTGTATCAAACGGGTTCTTATAGCAACCGAGAATACACTTTGGAGAAACATTTGCTTCGATAGCTAGATTGGATAGTAAGAGTAGTCTTAGAAACAACAACTCAAAACAAGTGGAAAGGGTATCAAATGGATGTGAAATCGACCTTCTTGAATGGAAGTCTAGAAGAAGAAATCTATATGTAGCAGTGTTAGGTCCTTATATTACTAGTATAGTCTCTTATTGTTGTTAGTGTAAACCCCTTATTGTTATTTTTGTACCCTTGTAACCCCCACATTGTTATTATTGTGCCCCTTACATTATAATTGTTAGGTCAGCTAGGATTACATTGTGTTCCCATGGACTCCTATATATAGAGAGGAGGTTTTGTCATTTGTATCATCCAATAATTGTTCATTCATGTAATGTATTGGAGGTTTCCCCCTCAAAGTTTCTTTTTTCTAAGGCGTTGATATCTATTTTCTTCTCTTTTTGGAGCTGGTTTCACAACATTTGGTATCAGAGCTTTGGATTCTAGGGTTTCACTGCCCCAAACAGGTCATCGTGGAATTTTCACTATAACATTTTTTCTACGAAGGTTCAAAAGCTGAAATTTTTAGATTACGAAGCTAAAATCTTGAGGAACATCGTTGCATAATTTAAGAGCTTGGTTCGCAATTATTTCGGAGATATGATCTGTGGAAGTTAGGTCATTTTGTAGGCTCCTGAATTTAACCTAAACAGGTCATCATGGAATTTTCGCGATAAATGTTTTTCTACAAAGGTTCAGAAGCTGAAATATTTAGGGAGCGAAGCCGAAATCCTGAGGAATATCTTCACAAAATTTCAGAGCTTGGTTCGCAATATTTTCAGAGATATGGTCTGTGGAAGTTAGGTCGTTTGCGGGCTCCCAAATTTCATCTCAAAGAGATGATCGTGGGAAAATATTCATAACTCTCTCTCTGAGCATCGGATGGAATTCTGTAAAAAGTGGCCACAATCACACAGGCTTTAGTTTTTACTATATCAATGTCAGAGCCGAAGGAGGAAACAATGACATGTGGCAGGTCATACAAGTTTTCTCTACTGAACTAGTCCATAATTAGGTCATCGTAGGAAATTGGGCATAACGTTACCTTCAATAATCCAAATCAGGTCAGACCTATTGCATTCAAAAGAAGCTTCAAAGGGCTACTTCAGGGCCGAATTTTAGATATTGAAGATTTGAAATCACAAATATATTTCAGTTTCAATATCGAGCTCCTCAAAATCAAGAAAAAGGTGTGTATTTTTTTTCAAATTGCATAAGTCTTATTTGAAAAATCAGTTCTAGGTGATTCCAAAGGCCTATTGAGCATAGATATCAGTATTGGGTTCTAAAATTCCTCCTAAAAATAATTCAACACCCATTAAGACTTTATAATTCTCTACTATGACTCATGAAGATTAAGAAATGCAACATGATATATCAAAAGTCCATGAGCAATTGCACCAAATTTCGCTATTGCAAAGAGCAACAAAAAATGAAATGGAAATTTTGAAGAAATGCATGGAAACTAATATGGATGGTTTGAAGAAATGCGTGGAAGATAAGATTAATCGTTTGGAAGCTAAGATGGATGGCATGGAAGTTGGCATGGAAGCTAAGATGGATGACATGGAAGCTAAGATCGATGAAAAAATGGAAAACATGAAGAATGATCTAAAAGTAGACATCGAAGGTTTGTAAAAGTTGATACAAGAAATGTTTCCTAATGGAAAAAAGATAGTAGAGGAAACTCATGATGAGAACAAAATAAATGTTTATCATGATTTCATAAACTCTAATGTTGGATTAAAGAACCACCACATTCCAAAGATAGATATGAGGAAGTTTGATGGCAAGGATCCTGTAACATCGATATTACAGATGGAGCAATATTTTGATCTCAATAATGTGCAAAACACACAAAAGGTACGCATTGCAACTTTACATTTAGAACAAAATACATTTGTATGGTATCGATGGCTTTGCTCCCGTAAAAAAATTGTCACTTGGTCATTTTTTATGGAGGAAATGATAGCACATTATGAGGATACAAAGAGCAACACCTTCTTTAGCCAATTGATCAATCTCAAACAAAAGGGTTTAGTGGGGGAGCACATTGAGGACTTCCAAAAATTGAATATAAGGGTAACTGATATTCCAGAGGAACACAGGATTGATCTCTTCATGGGTACTTTAAAGGATAACATCCAACATGAAGTTCGTGTTTTGGAACCTGATTCATTGGAGAAGGCATTCAGGTTGGCAAGAAAAATTGAATGTAAAATTATGGCGACAAGGAAGCCTACCACTCACTTCTATAAAGAAGGAAGTGTTGCTACGCCTAGATTTCCACAACCTACAAGGTTGACAACACAACAATTGGAAGAAAAAAGAGCAAAAGGGCTTTGCTACAGTTGTGATAGCAAATACACTAAAGGTCATAAGTGTGCTGAGAAGAAATTATTTTACATAGATTGTGAAGAGGAGGAAGAAAATGAATAAGAAACTTCAAAATAAGAGGATATACACCAGGAAGCAACCCTAGAAGAAGAATAAGTGAGTCTAACCATATCATGTAATGCATTGGCAGGAATTACCACTCCTCAAACCCTCAAGATAGAAGGACATATCAAGAAAAAAAAGGTAATAGTGTTGATTGATTCAGGTAGTACCCATAATTTTATTCATTGTAAGGTAGCCAAGGAATTGAATTATTTCATATACCAAGCACCAGAATGTCAAGTGATGGCTGCAAATGGAGGAACTATAAATTGCTCTGGAAAATTCCATAATATCAAGCTATCCATGGGGGAATATGTATTGAATAGTCCAATTCTTTCCATCCCAATGGGAGGTGCTGATGTTGTACTAGGAGTACAATGGTTACAATATTTGGGGACGGTAGCTTTTAATTTTCAAGAACTTTTCTTGAAATTTTTTTCGGAAGGAAAGGAAATTGAATTACGGGGTATCACAGGGAAGCCAGGAAAGATAATAAGCTCTAATGTCATGACAAAGCTTCTAAAGAAAGCCTCAATGAGGTGTAATTTCACAATTATGCTCACTATAAGTTCCAACATCAAAATCATCTATTTCTCCAGATCTCCAAAGAGTCTTGGATAATTATTCCAAGGTGTTTGATACTCCCAAAGGACTCCCACCTATTCATGATCATGATCATGCTATTCATTTTATTCCAGGAAGTGTTCCTCCAAACATCTAGCCTTACATATATCCTTATGTCCAAAAGAGTGAAATTGAACGTATGATTGTAGAAATGTTAGAGGCTGGTATAATTCAACCTAGTCAAAGTTCTTTCTTTGCTCCAGTAGTATTGGTGCACAAGAAGGATGGATCATGGCGCATGTGTCCGGATTATAGGGAACTCAATAAGCTCACTATTAAAGATAAATTTCCCATTCCCGTGATTGATGAATTATTGGATGAATTACATGGAGCAATTTATTTTACCAAGTTGGATCTTTGTTCAGCATATCATCAAATTAGAATGAAGACTGAAGATATTCCGAAAACAACATTTCAAACTCATGAGGTTCATTATGAATTTTTGGTCATGCCTTTTGGCCTTACCAATGCACCTTCTACATTTCAAGGGTTGATGAATTCCATTTTCAAACCCTTCCTTAGAAAATTTGTGCTAGTATTTTTTGATGATATACTAATCTACAACAGGTCTTGGAAGGATCATGTTCAACATGTTCACAGGGTGCTCAAACTATTGAAGGATAAACAGTTATATGCAAAAAAATCCAAATGTTTCTTTGGAGTACAGGAGGTGGAATATCTGGGTCATATTGTATCTCACGAGGGTGTTAAGGTAGACCCTAACAAAATTTAAGCCATTAAGGAATGGAAAGTATCCACAACCATAAAGCAGTTGCGCGGATTTCTCGGGTTAACAGGGTATTATCACAAGTTTGTTAAGAATTATGGGAGAATAGCAGCACCTCTAACAACATTATTGAAGAAAGATGCATTTTCATGGACTCCTGAAGCAACTAAGGCGTTTGAACATCTTAAAGAGGAAATGTGCCTAGCACCAGTCTTAGCTATGCCAGACTTCACAAAAACCTTTATTGTGGAATGTGACGCCTCAGGAAATGAAATTGGTGTTGTTTTAATGCAAGAAGGAAGGCCCATTGCTTTTGACAATCATTCAATCAAAGGAAAGTATTTACAAAAGCCTATTTATGAGAAGGAAATGTTGGAAATACTACATGCACTAAAGAAATGGAGACCTTACCTAATGGGAAGACACTTCAAGGTAAAAACTGATCATGATAGTCTTAAACACTTTTTGGAACAACGACTATCTTAGGAAGAGCAGCCAAAGTGGGTCACAAAGATGTTGGGTCATGACTTTGAAATCATCTACAAAAAAGGGAAGCTAAATATTGTTGCAGATGCACTCTCAAGAAAGGATGAAGAGGTGGAAGCATTGCTTTGTGCCATTTCTATTATCCAACCAGATTGGATAACTGAAGCAAGAGATGAATGGAAGAAGAAAAAAGATGTATGGATACTCATTCAAAAGTTGCAGCAAGATCCTAGTACATCTGATACATTTAGTTGGAAAAATGATTCCTTATGGTACAAAGATCGCTTATATCTTTGTAAGAATTCCCAACTAAAACAAAATATTCTTCTGGAATTGCACACTTCTCCTTTAGGAGGACACTTGAGATTTTTAAAAACTTACCACAGGGTGAAGAAAGAATTTTTTTGGGATGGCCTTAAATCTGATATTCAAAAGTTTGTGACGGAATGTTTGGTTTGCCAGCAGAATAAAGTGGAGACAATTAAGACCAAATTCTTCTACAACTATCCATTCAAGTCAATTTGGGAGGAGATTTCAATGGATTTTATCACAGGTTTACCTAAGTCCGAAGGAAGGAGTGTCATCATGGTGGTAGTTGATAGACTTACCAAGTATGCACACTTTTGTGCATTATCTCATCCATTTAAATCAAGTACAGTTGCTACTGCATTTATGGAAACAAATCAAAAGCTACATGGAAACCCGAAGATTATTGTAAGTGACAGAGATCCCATTTTTACAGGAAATTTTTGGACGGAATTATTTTCTTGTTTGGGTACTTAACTAGCTCATAGCTCATCTTATCATCCTCAATCCGATGGTCAAATAGAGATAGTGAATAAATGTTTGGAAGATTATCTTCATTGTTTTGTATCTATTAAGAAAGAAAAATGGGTCAAGTGGTTACCTCTCGCTGAATGGTGGTATAACACTTCCTTCCATACTGCAGCAAAAATGACCCCATTTATGGAACTTCATGGATATCATCCACCATCCATCACATCTTATTTAAGGGAAAATTCTAGGGTTCAAGCAGTGGAGGATCACATCGAGCATCAACAAGAAGTTCTCCAACTCTTAAAGGATAACCTAAATTTGGCACAATCAGACCAGAACAACAATGAGATCAACATTACAGTGAAGAGAAGTTTTGATGTGGGAAGCCCGAGTGACACATGAATACAGCCATCTGAACAAATGTCCCTCAAACGAAGCTAAGAAGGATAATAAATTATCGCCAAAGTACTATGGTCCTTACAAGGTGTTGCAAAAGATTGGTACTATGGCATACAAATTGGAGCTTCCTACTTCTTCGAGAGTGCATCTAGTTTTCCATGTTTCATGCTTAAAAAAGGTTATAGGGGACAAAATTCCAGTTCAAACAATATTTCCAGAACTTGATGAGGAAGGAAAAAACATATTGGAACTTGAAGTAGTCACGGAAACAAGAACTCGACAGATACGAAATCGATCAATTTCAGAGTATCTCATCAAATGGAAAAACTTACCCAGTGAGGATTCTACATGGGAGGATGAGAATTTTATACAGAAGCACCCAGAGCTACTCAAGCGTTGAGGACAACACTTTTTTGAAGGATAGGAGCATGTTAGGTCCTTATATTACTAGTATAGTCCCTTATTGTTGTTAGTGTAACCCCCTTATTGTTATTGTTGTACCCGTGTAACCCCCATATTGTTATTATTGTGCCCTTACATTATTATTGTTAGGTCAGCTAGGATTACATTATGGCCCCATGGACTCCTATATATAGAGAGGAGGTTTTGTCATTTGTATCATCCAAGAATTGTTCATTCATGTAATGTATTGGAGGTGTCCCCCTCGAAGTGGCTTATTTATAAGGCATTGATATCTCTTTTCTTCTCTTTTTGGTGCTAGTTTCACAACAAGCAGCCTCAAGGATATGAATTTGGAGTTCAAGAAGACAAGTTTTACAGGTTGATGAAAGCACTCTATGGAATCATACAAGCATCTAGAGCTTGGTATACCATAATAGACAGCTACATGGTCAAGAAACGATTTTGCAGAAGTAGAATTGATCCTACCTTGTACACAACGGTAAATGAGCATGGACAAATTTTAATTGTTTTCTTGTACGTGGATGACAGGATTTATATAGGTGATCTTGAATTAGATGAATTTAAAGCAACCATGAAGATTAAATAATTTGAAATAAAAGTTCTTGGTATTATGAAATATTTTCTTGGCATAGAGGTTGAGCAATTTGAGAGAGGAATTTTTCTTTGTCAAGATAAATATGCTAAATATTTGCTAAAAATATTGGGGATGAAAAATTGTAAAGCTGCCCCTATACCAATTGCAACAAGTACAAAGTTGAGTAAGAATGATGAAGAATTAGATGTCAATCCAACTCTATTCAAAATATTGGTTTGTAGCCTTATGTATCTCACAACTACATTAGGATGAAATTGGATACTCTTTGTCAACAAAATATATATTCCAAGTTGTGTGAATATTGTATCAATATTTATTTTCATCTTGACTAGACGTTTATTTTTATCCTAATCATTAAATATTTATTTTTATCAGGGGATGATACTTGGTTTTGTCACTTAAAATATTAGGTTAAATTGAAATATACAAACCTTTAAAAGATAAATATATATTTAGATAAAGAAAAGGAAAATAACATAGACACATTATGAGTGTATTTTGGAACTAATTAATATTAAGAAGATGAATTGGTATTTTGGAACAACTTTGCTCAAATATTTAATCCAATTCATGTTTTTATTCTTTAATTGTGGCTTATGAAGTTAGTTGGACACCTCCAACTCCTACAATACATAGTTTCGATGATACACCATTGGGAAATGTAAATTTTGTTGGGTTCATAGACATAATAAAAAATGAGAATGGGGATCCCTTATTTTGTTATGTCAATACCATAAAAATATCTAAAAATAACCATGTTGAAATGCTTGGACTTTTTATTCTAACGACATAGAAATCTCTGCAAATAACTATGTTGAAATAATTGGAATTTTATATGGACCATGGCATGACCAATTACATCAATTAAATTCTCTAATTATTGAGAGGAGTTCTAGTGACAAATCCTCTAGGAACAATAAGAATGAAAGTTTTCATCAAATAGTGACTATTGTATAAAAAAGTATACATTATGTGCTCTGAATTGTTTTAAAAATACAAACATTTCACATTCAAGGATAACAAAATTTGAGGTTTATGGTTTGGATAACTTGAGTTGTTACAGGATGAAGTATGGAGAAAATTCTTAACATTTTATAATAACAAAAAAAATTAAATTCTTTATCATGATTACTCCCTTGTCTAACAGTGTATATTACATGCTTAAAAATTTCTTATAAATGCAAGAATTTCACTTTCAATAATAATGAAATATATAGACAATGAATTAGCTAACTTGGGTATCATTATGCAATGAATTAAAGAGTTTCTATTAAACTCAATCACATATTCATCGCACATAAATGTAATCCCTGACAATCAAGGGTTCAGCCTCTTGTCTTCTAGAATAGTTTATTAGGAGTATAAATGATGCAGGGGCATTAGGCTCAAAACAACCTTTGTCCATAAATAAATGTAAAAGGGGGTCTTATGTTTTATTTCCCCATGAAAATATTCATAATTGAGTTATTTTAGTTAATTAGAGGTAGAAATGTAACTACCTGAATGATCAGTGGGCATAGGAAGTGATAGTCCATTTCAGTCCATCAGAGCGTTAGAGGAGTTGAGTCGATTCAGGGTTTTGTATAAAAATAAACCTCTGTGACAGAGTCGATAGACCTGCACATAGACCTGCATAGAGAGCTGCATAGGCTGCATAGGACTGTAGAGTAGAGGAGAAGGGCCAATTGATCGAAGATCTGGCCAGCAAAAAGTTGTAAGCTAATTCACTGTGTAATGAAGATTTGTTTCAGTACTTATGTGCAATTGTTGGTTTAATTCTGTATGGAGAATACCTTGAGTATTTGTGTATTGATTGGTTTAATTCTTGTGTGGAATGCCCTGAATCTTTACGTGAATAATCTCTGTAGTGGAGTTGAATGATGTCCTGTGTAATTGGGGTGCTTGAATGGTACTCTGTATCTGAAGAGGAAGTTGACGTTATTTCCGGGTATTGAATATGTATATGCATTCTTAAATAAGAGTAGCTGATTTCGGTGTCATTGAGTTCGGACCCGATAAGTTGGGATATGAGAATCAGTGTGGTGACTCTGTACTGAGGGCTACTATTGAGATACGATTGTTGAATGCAAGAAGACCGATTTGAATAGTCTATAAGGATTCCATCGGAGCTATATGACATGCGTGAGAATGGGTGGCCACAGTGGTTAAATTTCTCAGCCTCTGTATAATTGCATAATTCCCGAATGCTGGTAGTTGTCTGCTTTTGTGTAAGTATGGAAGGTCTAATGATGCCAATCGTATCTGAAGCCGTTTCGATGCTGGTGTGAACCCTTGTGAAGAACTGGGAGTTCTGTTGGATGCGAGCAATGATCGGGCCTATGCATATAGGGTAGATTAACCATGTCTGTCGAAAGCGAGACACATCTTGTTAGGCGTTGAACAAGATAAAATAGAGGAAAGAGTTGTCGAGTCCTCAAGGGAGCGAAACCTGGAGTAAGGGGAGCGGAACCATGAAGGAATAAACAGTGAACGAGGTTTGGAGTGAACCCGACAGTTTGATCGCACCGCCTTTTTGGGGTAAGTGGTATTTCCCATTTGAATGCGATATATGCTATAGGACGACACGTGGCCTCAAGGGGTCTAGAGAAACCGCTCTCATCACGCATTATCGTTCATGCATCTAAGCCAAGTGATATCCGTCGGATCATATGGAGCAATGCGACGTGCTCTCCGTCGTCGGATGAGAAGGGCGACATAACGCTAAGGTATGTTGCATTATTGTTAACGAATAAATGAGTGGCCGAATGATGTACACATATGAATTGGTTGAATGCATAACATTCTTGTTGCCGATACCTGTATGATTACAAGGTGTGCTAAGGGTTTAAACATAAGTTCGGTTCCCTTGTACAATGTATAAGGGAGGAGACTTCGATCGTAAATTGAGTGCTTGATAGAAAAGGGCCACGATTATAATATAAGGTGCAGGAATGAAATTTTGATGCATTTTACACATAGTTTGAGATTGAAATAATCTGGAAAACGGGACTGTGGGTTTTACCCCCATCAAGTGGTATCGGAGCTAGAATTTAACTAGCTCTCTGAAAAGTTTATCTTGAAATGCACATGTACTGAACAGGAAAGAAAAGTTGAAGTTTGAATCTGTTTAACAGAGTTGAAGATTTGATTAAGTATGTAGTGAAGGTTGATAGCCCATATGTGCAGAATCTGGAGGTGAAAAAGAAAAGGAGACCTAAAGATTGCAGCAGATAGATGCAGTGCAGGTGAAAGAAGAAACAAGATCATTCAAGGATCTTGAGAGGTAAGATGACGAGCCTTATTTGAACTCTGGTTAGAAGTATTTGTTTGTAGAATACATAGTGCAGGCAAGTGAGGAAAGAGTCTCAGCAAGAAGCAGATCACAAGCTTCGAGAGCAGTGATAGAAGAGTCCAGCGAGGGATTCTGAGTGCAGAAAGAGTGTGGCAGAACCTGGAAGATTCCCAACTGAGGTTGGATGACAGAAGAAGAGAGGTGTTCTTGATAGAAGTTGTAGAGTGAAGCCTAGAGAGCAGAAGAGAGTGCTCAGAAGGTTCCAGAGAGAGCAAATCAGTACTTGCCAAAAGCTGGATCTGGAGGAAGGGATTGGTGAGGTACGTTGCAACAAGAGAGCTTGTTGTTGCAGAGGCTTAGTGCAGCTTGTGAGTGAAGAACTCCTAGAGAAGAAAATGGCTACTAAGAGCCATAGCAGAGACTGCAGAGATTGCAAAGGTTCTGAGAGAGGCCACAACAGAAGAGAGACGGAAGATGCCAAAGAATTTGGCATGAGGAAGAGACTCACCGATGCAGAATATTGGAAAGAGGTAGCTGAGATCAGAGAACAGTTTAACAAACTAAATATGAGGATAGAAGAAAGCGAGAGATTTGGTTGGCTCATGAAAAAGAGAGTGAATTGGAAACCATTATAGTTGAGACTGAGGCAAAAGAAGACTGCCTTATTGAGAGAAGAACTCAGAGCAGCTGAGTTGAAAGAAGGAATTTTTGCTTGTGAAGCAGAACAGAGCACAGATGAAGAGTGGAGATCTGCAAGAGACCTTGTAGGACATGATGAAGACTTGAGGTAGCAAGAAGCTTGTCTTACTGAGGAGGAAGTCATTAAGGATTTCCTGAGTCATTGGACAAGTCCAGATGATGTAAGGGCTTGTGTTTTTGAGTCTGACAAATGCGAAGTGATGACAGACTCCACAGAGGAAGAAGAACCCCAAGTTCTTGAGGCAAGGATGGAATTTGAAGATTCCATGTACAGACTTGTTCAAGAAGAAGTGCTTTAGGAAGCAGCCAAGACTGAAAGGTCTTGTGATTTGAAAACAAAAAATTTGTGTGTGTTTGCAGAAACAACAGGTGAAAGAGAGAAAACTTCTGATGTTGTCACTGAGGAAGAAAATGGAGAAGCTACATGTTTTGAATATGTCCATGCATAGTTGGAGAAAGATTTTGATTTCCCACATATTGGAAGCAGAGGAGATTTAGTTTATGATATTGGCCAGAAGCTGGAAGTTGGACAGCTTGGAGAAATTGAAGAAGAGAATACTATTGAAGAGTTTCTGAAGCATATGGAAGACTTGGAACAACAAGAAGACTTGACGATCAAATCATCGAATGAGGCCATGAGGTCTTACGTTTTTAAAACTGACAAGTTGTGTATGAGTGCAGGTGTTGATGAAGGCAGTTCACATGATGGAACTGTGGTGAATGAAGCTGACTGTTGCCAAGCAAGATGTGATGAGTATCTTTCATATGAGGAGCAGATTGAATTATTGCAGCAGAAGGAATTCATTAAATCCTTATTTTATAGAAGAGATTGCTCCAATGAGGATGTGACAGTTATGTTTGATGATGAACTTGTCATTAATGATGATAATGTTAGACTGCCTTTGTTGAATGGCCAAGTAAAGGGTGATGGACATATAGCTAAAGTTTTGGCAGAGATGAGAAATCAGGATTCTATTATGATGAAAGTTGAAGAGATAGTGATAGCAGAAGATAGTGAAGATGTTGAAGATGTTTTCTCAGATGAGATGCCAAGATTGTTGCATGAGAAGAAGCCAGAAACACAAAAAGAAGGTGTTCAGATGGTAAGGACAGAGATGATTGAAGATGAGAGAGTTCATTCCTATGAACTATAGCAGGCAGGCATCCTTGAAGAGGATGGTATAGAGGAGAGACTAACTGGTAGTCTCAATAATTGTTTGAAGATTTGGAATCAGCATTTTGATGTGTTGATTGAGCAAGAAAGAAGGTTGGGACAACATACTAAGATGCTGACAGGAGAAGGAAAGGCTCTGAGGCCATGTGGATTTTGTTTTAACAATTGTTTGATGAATGTAGATCCTGTTGATGATGGAGATAAGTTGACAGCATGGGGCAGTCAATTGAAAGAGAAGGAGAATTCTGTGGAAGAATTTAAACCATTGAATGGATAAATTGAGCTGCTAGAGAGTATGTTGAATCAGAAGGATTCAATACAAGAGAGAAAACCTCAATTTCTGAATTGGGTATTGCAGAATGTGAAGACACAATGGGATGAAGATAGAAAAGAATTGATGATTGAATCATCAGTTGGGACCATTGGGTCTTGGGGTTTTGGAATTAATGAATTGGCTATGTTTAAAAGAATGACAGAAGACAATCCATCACTTGGAGTTGTCGTAGAAGAAGAAGAGTTGTTGCAGAATGGAGATGAGTAGCTGAAGAATGAAGATGAGATAGTCATGTCTCATATGCATAAATTTGTTGTTGTTGATAGTAGAGAAGAATTGGCTTGTTTGAATAGCCAAGAGAAGATTGGAGAGAAGGTTGTATGGCAGACTGTTGGGGTTGCTACGGTAGTGGAAAATCAGAGTTTTACTCTGATAGCAGATGGAATCTCAGTGGTTGGAAGACTTGAGGTGATTAGTAGAATCATTCAAGAAAAAGAGGGGCAATTGCTGGAGATTTCCAAGACAGAGGAAGAACATGCTGAGTTCAATTTACAGCATGTTGACAATGAGAAGCAAGCACAAAGGAGATGGCTAAGATGTTTGCAGAAAAACTCCAGAAAGGAGTGTAAAATCGTAGAACAGCAGCTGGGAGTGTTGCTGGGGGGAATGTTGAAGCAACAAGCTGAAGTGTCGCCAGTGGAGGAGAAAAATTTATACTATTGCAGAGAGGGTATGGATGATTGGGTGGCGAATAGGGCAGCAGTAAGGACTGAAGAAATGAGAATGCAACAAACAGAAGTAAGCGTCTTGCAGTCAGAGGAAAGATTAGACAGAGAAATTGAATTTATAAGGAAACTGATGCAGAAGATGCCTTAGAAGAGGAAAGTAGTAATAAAGTTGAGAAACAACAACAGCAAGAAGAAGACAGTCACAGACTGTGAGGGCATAGCAAGTGCAAGGATGCATACCAAGATATGGAAGGCAGGAGGAATGTGAAAGAAGAACACTGCAACGGATGGTTAGTTGCAGAACAAAGTATGGGATCCAGGCAGATAAAAATGAAAGCACATGATCAGGAGATCATGAACCATTTTAACTTGGGGAGTCTGATGCAGGGGCATTAGGCTCAAAACAACCTTTGTCCATAAATAAATGTAAAAGGGGGTCTTATGTTTTGTTTCCCCATGAAAATATTCATAATTGAGTTATTTTAGTTAATTAGAGGGAGAAATGTAACTGCCTGAATGATTAGTGGGCATAGGAAGTGATAGTCTGTTTCATTCCATCAGAGCGTTAGAGGAGTTGAGTCGATTCAGGGTTTTATATAAAAATAAACCTCTGTGATAGAGTCAATAGACCTGCACATAGACCTGCATAGAGAGCTGCATAGGCTGCATAGGACTGTAGAGTAGAGGAGAAGGGCCAATCGATCGAAGATCTGGCCAGCAAAAAGTTGTAAGCTAATTCACTGTGTAATGAAGATTTGTTTCAGTACTTATGTGCAATTGTTGGTTTAATTCTGTATGGAGAATACCTTGAGTATTTGTGTATTGATTGGTTTAATTCTTGAGTGGAATGCCCTGAATATCTGCATGAATAGTCTCTGTAGTGGAGTTGAATGATGTCCTGTGTAATTGGGGTGCTTGAATGGTTCTCTGTATCTAAAGAGGAAATTGATGTTATTTCCGGGTATTGAATATGTATATGCGTTCTTAAATAAGAGTAGTTGATTTCGGTGTCGTTGAGTTCGGACCCAATAAGTTGGGATATGAGAATCAGTGTGGTGACTCCGTACTGAGGGCTACTGTTGAATGCAAGAAGACCAAGTTGAATAGTCTATAAGGATTCCATCGGAGCTATATGACATGCGTGAGAATGGGTGGCCGCGGTGGTTAAATTGCTCAACCTCTGTATAATTGCATAATTCCCGAATGCTGGTAGTTGTCTTCTTTTGTGTAAGTATGGAAGGTCTAACGATGCCAATCATATCTAAAGTCGTTTCGATGCTAGTGTGAACCCTTGTGAAGAACTAGGAGTTCTGTTGGACGCGAGCAACGATCGGGCCTATGCATATAGGGTAGATTAACCCTGTTTGTCGAAAGGGAGACACGTCTTGTTGGGCGTTGAACAAGATAAAATAGAGGAAAGAGTTGTCGAGTCCTAAAGGGAGCAGAACCTGGAGTAAGGGGAGAGGAACCACGAAGGAATAAACAGTGAATGAGGTTTGGAGTGAACCCGAAAGTTTGATCACACCGCCTTTGTGGGGTAAGCGATATTTCCCATTTGAATGCGATATATGCTATAGGCCGACACGTGGCCTCAAGGGGTCTAGAGAAACCGCTCTCATCGCGCATTATCATTCGTGCACCTAAGCCAAGCGATATCCGTCGGATCGTATGGAGCAATGCGACGTGCTCTCCGTCGTCGGATGAGAAGGGCGACATAATGCCAAGGTATGTTGCGTTATTGTTAACAAATAAATGAGTGGTCGAATGTTGTACACATATGAATTGGTTGAACGCATAATAGTCTTGTTTCCGATACCTGTATGATTACAAGGTGTGCTAAGGTTTTAGACACAAGGCTGGTTCCCTTGTACAATGTATAAGGGAGGAGACTTCGATGGTAAATTGAGTGCTTGATAGAAAAGGGCCACGGTTATAATATAAGTGTAGGAATGAAATTTTGATGCATTTTACACATAGTTTGAGATTGAAATAATCTGGAAAATGGGACTGTGGGTTTTACCCCCATCAATAAATACCCTCCACATTTTCATTTGAATGGTTTATGGCTACGAGTTGTAAGATTTGATAGTCTCACTTGAGGAAGAACAAGTGAAAGGAGATCATATATATATATATATATATATATATATATATATATATATATATATATATATATATATATATATATATATATATATATACACACAATTCTAGTCGAGTGGCCTTAGTATAGATTATGTGATTAAATATCTTAATCATAGGTTTATGATGTTTTCAAAATTAAAAATTAAAAAACAAAAATGCTAAAGTGTTGAGCGAGTGCAATTTATGATGGTCTCTTTTGACACCTTAGATTCCATAAAAATCTAGAAAAAAAATGACTTCACTTATCTCCCATAAATATTTTAAGATACCCATAGAAAGGGTAAAATGCTAGGGTTAGAAGAAAAGATTTCATATAAAGAGAAAATTTAAGATGAACAAGTCTTTCCAAACACTAGAAAGAGTTATGTGTCAATATACTATGTATTTGTGTAGTAAATGGAAATGATAATATGCTCACTAATTTTGAGAGGCTATCACTATAGTTAAATGTAATTAGTATGAAAGAGAAAAACGAAGTTTCTTGCAGCAGAGGAGACTTTATATCAAAAGCAAAAATTCTAAGAGTGAACAAGAAATCAAGATGTTTATGAGTGATTAAACAAGTATTTTTCATTTAATATTTTTTTAAACAATATATTTATTTAGTGATGAGATTCATATATATTTGAATAGTACTCCAATGAGATAATAGAAATCAAATGAGCTCACCTCATTACAGATAGTTGATTAGCACAAATGGGGAAAAAGTCACGAAATTGATAACTATAGAAGTAGAAGAAATTTCAAGATACCTAAGTTAAATAAAGTTGGATCAATAAGGAAGATGACTAGGATGCCAAATTGGGTAGGAATTAGGTGGTAATTTTTTGGAGAGGAGATTAGGAGGAAGGTTTAAAAGATTTGTTGATGTTGGAAGTGTTACCACTCACACTAGGAGGGGACCTATAGGGGAATCCTAAAGCGAAAACTACTAGGCCAAGGGAAACTATGGAGATTTATCCCACTGTCACCTCGGTTAAGGCTCCTTACTCTTTATGGACTTTCACCGATGGGAGGAGCCCCAGTATATAGACGGTAACTTATGAAGGATAGATCAAGAAAAATAGATATGAAGTGACCTCAATGACCCTTTCCTAGGAGCAGCTTAAGAATGAGACTTTCTTGCTCCTTAAGAAAGGTACAAGGATTTTTAGGATATGAGGGTGAGGATTTAAGGGCTAGGTTAGGGGAGTATTACTTGTGAATGAGCTTCCCAATCCCTAAAATCCTTGCAAAACTTAGATTCCTGAGTAGTTAGTGAAGAATTGACTTTCATGAGAAATGGGACCACACAGGACCAAGTGGACCTAACCTAGGTTAAGATGAGGGAGTTTAGAAAAAAATTATGATCTTCACTAAATGAGGTGGGCAAGTGGATCAAAGAAATAATTTTCACTCAAAGGTGCAAAAATGATCCTATGAGGTATTGGCCTAGGGAAACCAAGGGCAAAGTTCGGTCTCAGGTCTAGGGCTTGGGATACCTCACAATCCAACCATCATAATTTCTTGAAATTTTCAGGTTACCTTGAGGACACACCAACGCAGGATAGGCCAAGAGATCGAACTTTTTCTATGGATACTTTGTCGAGAAAATGATTCCCTAGGTGTCCCAATGTGGCTAAACCTAGAGAGAAAGATGACAAGGTGAAGAAAAATGGTTTTAGGGTGACCACCTTATGGTGGACCAGTGCCTAAATCCTTTTGGGATATTGAAGTCACAAAGAATAATGAGAATGAATTTCGTTTCTAGCTCGAGGAGGCTCTAAGGACAACGTCATCTAGCATTAGATAAAAGGAGAGTGACCTTAAATCTTTTATAGTTCATTTGAAAATCAAGATGGCTATCAATATTAATTCGATATCTAGGAAAAATCATTCAACATGCATGTCCCATACATAGAGATATGATATATATAAACATAATTCCAAAAATTGGCAGTGAATGCATGCAGTAATTAGCCCTAAAATAACGAAAATCCCATTATCAATGTATGTGATAAAGTAAAAGAAAATATAATTAACTTTGTACTCACTTGTAAGAGAATATATCCAACCATAAATACATTTTCCAATCAAGAAGCTCCAATATAAGAAAATTTAATCCAAACATCAAAATTCATCCATGCTCTAACTTTGTCCACCAAGAAGGAATAGCAAAACTCTCAAGAGAGAGAATGATACAATCCAAGCGATGATTAAAAATGAATTCATATCACTCCTATTTATACACTTCTTAGGAGTTCAAATTACCTAATTGGGCCTACATAAACCCCTAAAATAAAGTACTGTGCAAAATAACTAACTTTTGGTGACAACTCCACCAAACTAGCTCATAAATAAAATAATAAGCCTCTAAAGTGGTCAAATGATGAGAAATACATGTCGTTGGGCCCTCCAAGAGGCCTGATGAGGTCCATAAGTGCCATAATGATGAATAGGACTCTCAAAAGTGATGGAAAAGGGGGTGGACCCTTGTTCTCCAAACAATAAACCTAGGGTGCTCCCAGTGGGTGTGGGGGCACATCAATAACCTCATGGGTCTCCAAGTAAGTCAAATATGGATGTAGAACATATGTAAGGGCTCAGATGATGGATTAAATGATGTCACATCAATGTACAAGTCTTGGGTCACCTGCCAAGTGTATGGTGCAACTGTGGGGCCAGTTGAGCATGAAGTTGAAGTGCATCTTCCTCGTACAATAGGTGGATCTCGAGTAATATATGAACATCTTTTGGGATCCATGGAGTTTTTTCTACTGTTGTGGAGGCCCATGGCTCTCTACACACACGCTTCATGTGTCAATGTAGCCCTCTAGAGAGTTAGGACCCTGTATAAGGAGATCAATCTCAAAATGGACACAATCTGCAATCCTGCATAAGATACAATGCATCCCATAGCCTTTCAGCACAACAGGTCATTAACGTAATCGAATAAAAGATCTTACAGACCATGGAAAACAAGTGGACACTTCATAAAGACATATTCTTCCATAGTGGCCTTTGGTATGTGCTAATATCTCCAATCTCCAAAGGAGGTTAGCCAAGTACCTTATTAGGTGGTTTCTACCCTTAGAGGGGATAATATGTCTAAGTTACACCTTTCAAATGGTGGTGGCATGTGATAAAGAGATGGAAGAAATATGGAATGAAAGGGGAAATCCTAGGCCACACATCGGGGTACAAGTGTAGCTATAATAAGGGAATCCCACACCTAGGTTTATAATTTATAGGAGGGAGAAATCGTGGTACATGAGGTGCTCCGACCTTGATTTTTCATCACTTCTTTATATGCATTTTTCCTTTTAATATTTTTCTTTTATTAACTTCTTGGGGATGAAAGGATAAGAGCATTATGTGTAATATATAGCAATGGATACCCCCTTTAGGGTAGGGTGGTTGATTTCCCACTAGGGGTTGGGACAATCATGGGTTCCAGAATGATAAAAGAGGCTCATCTAGGGTAACATCCAAAATAGGTATAGGGGACAGAAGCACAGACCTAGCTCACTCTTTCCGTTGAATCCCTCCATTAATCCAAGTCCACAAGTGTCCATGATATGCAAGATCAATACTCAATTACCAAATGACAAGACATACCTTCAGGCTCGGGAGGCCCACCTTCAAACATACGATTATGCAGATGGGTGAGGGACCACATGGTTGGCTCAGGTGGCGGAGAAATGGCACACCAAGCTAGTTGGTGGATGCAAGGGGTTGTTGGATGCCAACTGAGGACCATTTTGGAGAAAATGTTTCTCCTAGGGATATGAACCACAAAGTCGTGGGTAATAGGAAGCATCTTCAGTGTTAGGGTGGGAAATCATGGGCACCTAGAATTAACTCTTCTGAATCTACTTTTGCTGGGAAGACGAATGAAATTTCTAATAAAATTGAAATAAAAAAACATGTAATGTCATGTTCCATGCTTGTGGTCCTTATGGATAGTGATCAATCACTATCATTTATATAACTTAATTCATTCCAACAATAGTGGCAGATTTTAACAGACCAACTAAAACCAAACTTTAAGAAGATTCTAATTATCTCTAGACTTTGAAAGTTTGATGGTGTGCATCTGCACTTCACTACAAGCATACAATGTAGACAACTAAATCATGCATCCAAAAATATTTCTTTAATGATAATCGTCTTCTATCAATATATATTCTACATAGATCAAGAAGCACTTTGATTTCAGAACAAGAATGGATGAAACCACTCCATTACCTCTGATTTACCAGCCAAATAGATATTAGTTGGTCTTAACCATAACTGATCATTAATGAATTTAAGTGGAAGTTTAAATAATATCTTAAACCGATTTTCCAATAAAATGTTAAAAAAAATATTCATTTCCATTACATAAAAATATATATAATTTATGGTCAAAGATAAACATTATAGCTTCTCTAATTCAAAGATAAAGTAATAGTAGTCAATTATGTGTTAGATAAGGACTAATAAGTTCCACTACATATTTAGAGTGTGTGAATAATGTTCATGAGGTAATTGATGTAGCCTCATTCATGAAGTGAAACTAAGTGGTTCATTTTTGGAATATTGTTAAATAATGTTCATGAGTAGTGGATGTAACTTCATTAATGAAGGCCAACTAAATTGTTGGGTATTGTGATATTTATGGATATATAATTCATGTAATATGATCTCAATAATCAACATTTTATTGGAACTCTACCCACTAAGTGGTTAAGTATTCGGATATTGTTAATATTAGGTAAATTTGATTTGGTGAAAGAGTTAAGGTTGTTAGGTCAATAATGGTTTTTGGTCATGTCTATTGGTGACCTGTAGTAATGAAATTGTGGTGTTATAAAATAAACTTAAAATAAATTAAATTAAATGATAAAAATGACCAACAACACACCATATTTACGTGGAAAGGAAAAACCATGAGAAAATGATTAATTAGCATTAATTCATTACAAAAGTTAATTACATTAAATATATTAGCTTCATAGCAATTATACATGAGCCATATTTCACGCATTTACTTTTCAATTTACTTTTTCACCTCGGTATTTATGTCATCCATGAGAAAATACCATGGATAACTTCTCGTAGATCATGGATAGTAAATTAACTCCCATGTAGTCTACCACATAGTTCATGTGCCTTCATTAATGAAGGCATAGTAAGTGGTTAGGTTTGGGATATTTATAGAAGTAGAAATCATGTCATTCGATATTGGTATTATACCAAAGTTGTGCTCATTTAGAGAAAACAAGTATTTCAAGAGTAAAATCATATCTGAATATGTCTACGTATTAACTAAGAGGAGAATTAGTTTTTCTACATTAGCTAAGGGGAAAATTATTCGACAACGTGTTATTAAATATTATTGGAAGTATATTACTAATCATCAAAAGGATTGAGAGCATCAACAGGTATGGAATCATTTTTTTTAGTTATGATCAAATCATTTTAAGTTAAATGCATCTAGTTGGCTTTGATATTTTCATTATTTCTAAATTGTGTAGGTCCATTTTAACTTAGCTCTATCAAAATCCAAAGAGGTTGAATCATCCCTAAAGTATGTTTGCATATTAGTTAAGAAGAAAGTTAATTTGTATACATTTATTTTAAACAATAATAAGGTACATTGTGTTAGCATATTTGTGCAAATACACAATGGGGTTTGGGTAATCAAACTAACACAAAATGGGTTATGGTACTAACTTCTTCTTGTTGCACGGTTTGTACATCATGCCTGTGTTGCTAAAGTTTCAAGCCCCTATATGTATTGGGGATAGCTAGATAGAATGCTTATTAATGTGTCCAGTTGGGGACAAGTAGATAAATTGTTGGTTATTGTTTCGGTTTGAGCTCATAGCCCCCTCACTTTTATTTTTAAATAGGCCAAACTTGTCTCAAGCCCCAATATTTTTTTTTTTTGGACAAATCAACCTCATCTCAAGTCCCTGTATGTGTTGAATTTTGGTTAATGTTTCCATTTGAGCTCGTAATAATCTCACTTTTATTTTTCTTTTTAAGTCTCAGTCCCTTGTATATATTGAATGCTTGTCAATGTTTCCATTTGAGCTCATAATTGATTCACTTTTTTTCTCTCTTTAAACTAGAAGTTTCAAGCCTCTATATGTATTTAGGATAGATAAATATAATGCATGTTAATGTTTCCATTTGGGGACAAGTAGATAGATTGTTGCTTAGAGCCCACTCACTTTCTTTTTTAAATAAGCCAACTTGTATCAAGCCCCTATATATATTTTTTTAGACAAACAAAACTCATCTCAATCCTCTGTATGTATTGAATGTTGGCTAATGTTTCCATTTGAGCTCATAACAACCTCACTTTTTTCTTTTTTTTCTTTTTTAGTATCAAGCCCCTGCATGTATTGAATTCTTGTCAATGTTTCCATTGAGCTCATAACTGCTTCATTTTATTTTTAAACAAGTCAAACTCAGTCGTAAGCCCCTGTATTTATTGATTATTGGTTAATGTTTCCATTTGAACACATAACTGATTCATTTTTTTTAAACAGACCAAAATAGTCTTTGGGGATAAGTAGATAGAATGTTTTTTAACGTGTCAATTTCCATTTAAGCTCATAACCACTTTACCCACTCTACAACAAGAAGATTGAATTTGATGGACCTAAGGAGAATTAAATCTAAGCCCTATGACAGAGTGCCAATAAAATACCCATTAGAGCTTCCCCACTTTCTTGCTTATCAAAGTGATTTCCATTTGATCATCCTTCCCTATTGGTTGTGGTTCCTTCCTTATGTTTTTTTGGTTGACTTTTCTATCCTATTATCTCTTGATGCCATGTCATGCCTATAATTCCCTCTTACAATTGGTGAGTCACGGATTTAGATATTTCTCCTCAGTAACAGCGCAGGAACGCGCTCTGCCCCCTCGATAAGATACCAGTTTGGAGCATGTTATGAAATCACAAAACTGCAAGGTAGTCGTAGTTGTACCCGCAACAACACCCCCCAATCCCCTCAAAAGGACAAATTATGTACCCTCCCTGAGTAGAGCACTTACACACTACAAACCCACCTTCTACCCTCATAGTTGCCACAAAGGCGGAAAAAGTCACGCCCCCTATTCTTTCTGACATGGGAGTTCTCCTCTTACTTGATTTACATAATTCAATTTTGAATGAATGAAAGAAATAAAATTCTGGTTGTGCCATGGTATAATTGGATAATAAACCCAATACGAAGGGTTATCTATTGCATTTTATTAATTATAATTAGGGTTTTTTATTTCTAATTTTCAACCAGGATGAGGGTCGTAGTTATTTAAATAAAAAAATAAAAATAAAAAATTAATTCCTTGATTTGTTTCCCATACATTGGAAGAATTGGGCCTGGAGCTATTTTGGTTGAAAATTGAGCAACCACAAAAACAATTTGAAGATAATCCATGTTAAATTGTTTCTATAGATGGAATAGAATTCGTTGAATGTGGATCGAACATCTGTTCTTGCGGATAGTGTCGGTGTAGGGAAGTGTTTTTTCTTTTGAGAATTGCAGCAAAGGGAGAGGGACTATTATGAGAGGTAGTTCATGGAACTTTTACAATATTTCATTGGATTTGGAGTTCCCAATCTGTCTCCAAAGGATGAATGTTTTTCCAAACCTGATGATGTTGCTCAAATGGGTTTTTTAAATGGATAGATGTGACACCTAGCAGGTGGGTGGAATTAGAATCTCCAACACTCCCCCTTAATTACAACCACATAAAATTTAAACTAAGATTCATGTTGGTCTGTGTCTCATATAGGCTTACAATTTAAAAGATTGACTTCAACTACATTTACTTTTATTCTTCTCTTATTCCAAATCCCATAGCATCTAAATTGCTTCAATTTTTTTTTTCATGTTGTATCCTTCAAACCTCAGTTTCTTCATTTGTTGGTGCAGGTCTTCCATTGTTCCATGTTTTCTAAGCATGTGTTGGACTTCTTCAAAATATGGCTTATATGTGGATTGATTCCACACGTCATCTTTTGTAGTGTTATTTTCATCATCAATATTTTGGTGAAACATAAGTTCATAATATAATTTCATTTATTCAGGACTCTAATACCTAAAAAATTCATTAATTTGTTCATCATCAATGTTGTTTTGAACCTTTATTTCTGCAAATTCTACACATACTTCATCAAGACATGGTGTTGCAAGCCATGTTTCAAGGAAACTTAGTTCTTATTCATAATCGCCATGTTTTCCTATACATTCGAAATCAATGGTAAGTGTAAAAACATATGTAGAACCACATTGGTTTTGTTCCTTATGCTCTGCAATGAGAGATTTTTCCTATCATGTTTCCTTCTTATCCTCTTCTTGTGTCTTTGTTTTCTCTTTGTGGGCTTCCTTATTTGTCTATTCCTCTATCTCTATCTTTGTCTTTGTCTCTTCAAGTTCTTTACTAACTTGTGTTGTTGTAGACAGGTTGTCTTCCACTTGGTTCTCAGAATCAAGTCAGATTCTTTCACATAATAACATCATGTCAATATGATGTTTATGTTGCATCATTTGCAACCATTCATCATTAACCAAAAATTCTTCATCAAAGTTTACATGATAAATATTAATTGTTGGATTCACTATAGCGTTGACTGTTCCAATGGAAGCTTCGCTGTCATCAACAAACAATGTTTCCGAATTCACCAAATTGTCATCAACAAGCTTTTTTGTTGGATTCACCAAATTATCATTCACTTGTGGTTGTGCACAATGGGGTTCATGAGCACCTCCGTGCTCCTTCTCTATTGCTTCTACGAATTCTTCACAATCATCATCCACTTGTGGTTGAGAACGATGGGATTCAACAAAATATTCATCTTCAGCTAAATTTCTCCCCCTTACATTGTAACACGCCTCCTCTTACATCTACCCACTTTCACTCGCTTACCTAGGGTAAACATGAGATGGGCATTACTAATACATGACTTAACCTCCTAGATGACCTTAAGGAAATGGAGTTGACACAAATAGACTTTAATGACCTCTTTCTGATGCAACAAGGCCCCCAAGGGTTGATCCACTCTTCCTAAACCTCTGTGCTTGAGTCAACTCACTTTTTACCGAACTGGAGCCCCAGTTGCTCACTTTCCAAGCCCTCCAAGCGACTGAGACCCCACAATCTCTCCCATGAGCCTTCCTGAGTGTGAATGTAGCCTTTTTCTTCCAGTGCTATGCCAACTTCTACAATATTTAAGGCTATTTTATAGGGTTGGGGGTTAGCCTCTGCCCATAACTCTATGAAACTTTCAAAACTTATAACAGACATGAAGACAATGTTGTTGATAAAAAACTTGATCAAGGACTTGACCTACCCTGGTCTAATCATGACTGAGATTCCATCAACCACTTCGTAAATATGCAACCTACAGGTCATGAATGCAAGTTTGAACAAGAAGGGCCATTTCCTTATCACATAGTTGTTATAAAACCAATTAGATCTTGCATCCATTATTCATTCAGTTACAAATAAAAACATGAAAAAATCCATGATTGAGAACTATTATATAGCCATGCTTATAACTAGCATATAACCAGATAAATAATAATGAGAAAACAACCATTTAAGCCATATAATAACAAGTGCATTTCTGTATCAAAAGAAAGATAAAATTAGTTCTTATTAGACATAGACAAAAGCCAACTAGGTTTTGGACTTCCATGTACCACCCAACCATATATTGGTTGAACTAATTCTTTCTTTCAACAAATCACCCTTGTTCCATATTCCAAGCATGAATATGAGATCTCATGGGATAACCAATTCAAAGAAAACCAAGGGAATCCAGAGGTTAAACCACCTCCACCCTCACCATATCGTGATCTCACCTAAACTAGTGCCGAGATCACAAAACCAAATCGAGCTTGGATGTCTCAGAATTTCTTCTCCAATCCCTTGATGAATTTTCCCGCCTCCACCCTCAGGCTTTACCATGTATCCCACCATAATCAGTCAAGGGATTCCTAGGCCTTTAGGAATTTTCCGGAGACCACCTTACTCAGATCCAACATCTTTTGGAAATCCAAATCTCGAACCGAGAACAACCCCATCACACCATGGCTATCTAGAAATGGAAAGGCTAAGCTAAAATCCATTGTCAACCTGAAAAAACCCATGCCAATGACAACAAGAGAATCAAATGCCAACATGCACATACCATGCATGTCAAAACTAGCTAGGAAATCATACATGCAACCTATTACTTGCAAGTATTCCTGCTGAAGCTGCTTGATCCAACATTTCATTTCTTGATCCTTGCTTTGTTTTCCTTTCCTTGCTTATCCTTCCTTTGCTTGTTTTCTTTCTTTATCTCCTTGGTTCTCTTCTCCTTTCTGAGACTAGTTCTAAAAATGAACTAAAAAAATGCTACTAATTGATGCTCTCAGGTCTCTTTATTGACGAGGCCTCTAATTTCTTCAATTTTCCATTATTTTCCTTCATTTTCCTCCTCACATGCAACCTATGACCTTTCACCTTCATTTTCTCCTAATTTCCTTTATTTTCATAAATAAATGCCAAAAATACTCATTTTCCTTTCCCAAGCCTTAGCAATTTCCTTTGCCAATTCCCCCTTAGCCATAAAACACAAGAAGTGATGCCCACTAGGATATTTTTCCCAGCATTAAGCTTGAAATAAGTGTCCCTTAACGATGGTCTTATTTTTCCTTTAGTAACTTTTATTACATGAACTTTTAACCTGAGGCTGTTACATACACCAAAACTTCTTTCAAGGGTATCCCAAGCATCCTTGGTTGTCTTGACATATGAAATCAGGAGAAGAATATTGTCATTTACAAATTTTTATGCATTTCAATGTAAAGATATTCTTTTGCCTTTTCACTAAAAATATTTATACGTCTCTAACCGTTTCTTCGACTTCCTTAGCATTTTGGCTTTTCCCATTTGTTAATTGTTAGTTAACTAGCTTAACAAAAAAATCAACTCACAAATAATGATGGTTGCACATATAAAAAATTTCAATCGAATTCACCTTCAAAACTTTATCAAAATCGATAATGAGTTAAAATCCTTTACTTCGTACTCTCACCAAAACATTAAAAAACATGTTGAAGCTTTCTCATAGGAAAAAACTTAAAATAATGCTTTGATAAACCTTTTTTAATTTAATAAACCAAACATTATTTTAAATGGGAAGAATCCAAAATCCTAACATTGCAATGTCCATATAAATATGAACAAAGTTCAAATAACAATTTTTATTTAAAGAAATAAACCTTCAAAAAACATCTGTCAAAAGGAATTTATGTTTCTATTGACCTTTTCAACCCTTTCTTTTAGAAGTCACGGTCACTCCCTTTTTTTAAAAGAATAACGAACCTTTAAAAATTAATGAACACCCTCTCCTTTTTTCAATCTTTTTAACTTTCCATTTAAAAAAAACTTTTGTAATAATGTAGGCCCCGCAAACAGCCGGGGAGTCCCTGCCGGAATATATCCCTCCACACGTATGATGATACCCAGGTATAATAAGATTCTCTTCATCTCGATCTGGAACTCGATACTAAAAAGCAGGAATTTCTGGCTCGATTGAAATGCATAATTACATAAAGTGGAAACAGAAAAACATTTCATTCTAGAATGTGAGGCCTTCAAGGACACCAGAGAAAACTATGCAGGTATTCTGGCAGCTAATTCTTGGGATAATCTATTCAGCGAAGAGTTTGTCGATAAGCTGGGAGTGCTCATTGTAAAACTTCACAAGAAAAGGGCCGAATACAAGAGTCAGATAGAGAAGCAATCTGTCCCATAGGCTATTTTTAGCCTCGTGGACATTAAAAATTCTTTCTTTCTTTCTTTCTTTCTAAATACGTAATTAAATATATCCACCTTATGATTCTGTGGATGGAGCCCGAGTAGTTTCAGGTGCAGCAACATCCATTAAGATTTTCAAGTCCTCAACATTTTCTGTGTTTCTGGCTTCAAAAGGGTTAGAAAACTGGCAAAATAAATTTATATTTATATAAATGAATGATTGGTGGGAAAATGAGTAAAATAAATATATGTTTCTTTATTCATATGTTAATATTTATTTTCTTTTTTTCTCTTTAAACATTTATATGTTTATTTTTATTTTCTCAATATTTAAATGTAATTGAAATTTATAATGGACATAAACTTTCTATTTTCTTAATATTTAAACGTAAACCAAAAAAATTCATAATGGGCATAAACTTTCTTCCTTATAGATATAAGTCAAAGAAATTTATAGTGGGCATAAACTTTCTTCCTTAGATCTAAGTTAAATTTGGAAGCTACACCTAATTCTTCACTTTTTTGATTTGGACTTAATTTTCTTTATATTTTTAAGTCAAAGAAATTCATAATGGGCATAAACTTTCTTCCTTTGATCAAAGTTAGATTCGGAAGCTACACCTAATTCTTCACTTTTTTGATTTGGGCCTAATTAAAAATGGATACTACTTTAACTAAATGAGAATACATACCTATAATTAGTAATACAAGTACATTCGAATGCAGGGTCAAACGTAAGAGTATTATTGAAGTTCAATGAAACTCGTAGTTCCCCAACACTTCAGTGTTTGTGAAATTCAATGAAACTCTAGTTCCCCAACACTGCAGTGTTTGTGAAATTCAATGAAACTCTAGTTCCCCAACACTTCAGTTTTTGTGAAGTTCAATGAAACTTTAGTTCCCCAACATTTCAGTATTTGTGAAGTTCAACCAAACTCCAGATTAACATAATTAATTAGGCATTGCATTTTTGAAGAAACAAGTAATTCATGTACATAATAAAGAAGGAATGAATGGAAATTTTCAATGAAACTCGTAGTTCCCAACACTTCAGTGTTTGTGAAATTCAATGAAACTCTAGTTCCCCAACACTGCAGTGTTTGTGAAGTTCAATGAAACTCTAGTTCCCCAACATTTCAGTATTTGTGAAGTCCAATGAAACTCGAGATTGACATAATTAATTAAGCATTGCATTTTTGAAGAAACAAGTATTTCATGTACATAATAAAGAAGAAATAAATGGAAAATCCAGTTGAATGATTGCATTGATATGATACTAGTGTAAACATTATAATTTTTATGAAAAATATAAATTTCTAAATATAAATTTAAAAATCTTATAACTAAAATAAAATTGTGATTTTATATATGGAAAAAAAAAAAAAAATACAGTATCCTAAAGTCTAGAGACATCTAAAGAATTCAACTCGCTAATAATATGGGTAGATTGTTACACTCAACCATCAAAGTCAGAATCAAGAATTAATTGTGCATAGGCGAGAATGAACCATGCGAGAATGAAAAGACCAATAATGCACACGCACATGGCTTACAACTGAATGCATGCTTGTCATTTGTTTTTTTGTTAGTCCAAAACTCTTTCCTTACACAGGGAAAAAAGTTGCATTCAAACTTTTGTGCCTGCGAGCTCTTGAATTTACAACCTCTCTTTCACATATGCTTAAGAGATCAGCTAATTCATTTTAACCAGATATCGATGCATGCAATTATTCAAGATGTTTCCTGTTGTTGTTGGGTATTTGCGATCTTGTGATTTTTGGCTTTTGTACAAGATGTCTGGATAAACTTGAGAATTTCATAATCAATAAAATCTCTACCCGGGAAGTGCTTCTGAAGAAAATTATCGTGGAGGACCGGCTTCACCAGTGTTACATCGGCTTCACCAGTGTTACAGCCCAAAAAATCAAGTTGCAAGGAATCTTCTTCTTAGAGTTAGGATTAATGTGATAGGCTTAAAATAGATACAACCTAGGATTTCCTTTTGTATTTAGATCTTAGATGATGCTATATATTTATGTCCTATTCTTCTTACTCTGCCGCTCCCAAATTTCTTTTAGCTAGAATTAAAAGATCTTTACTATTTTTATGGGATGACCTTAAAATTATATGAATTTTAAGGCTGTAGATTTCTCTAAAATATGAATTTTACACCTGTAAATTTCTCTCAAATAAAAATTTAGACTTCCGCATTTTCATGCAATAAAATTTAAAGAGATTTTCAATTTTTAAGGCTCTCTGATTATTCGCCCAATTTTTATGAGCTAAAATTTTGGCTCCTTTGTAACCAACAACATAATTCTATTCACTTCCTTCAGGTTCAAGCCTGTGAGAAATAATTCCATGGTGAAGCCTGTGACAGATAATTCCATGTGATGACTCACACTTTGATCCCTTTAATTTCTAGTTTTCTTCTTAAATTCATCAAACCCCACCAGAGCAGTAAGAGATGATCTGAGGGTTTGTGGATGTGGATTTTTAACTTCGGATGAGGTGTATTTTTCCATAGCTTAGGATGCAGGAACACCATTAAAACACTGTTTAATTGTACTTGGATTGTCCATTAACAATGCAGGACTAACGTTTGAATTTTGTTTAGAAATCATGGCTATAATAGCAATTTCAGACCAATCTACTGCACGCTTTGTTTTTACCCAACACATACCCACTGTACTTTTATTCAAAGACGTCGCTCCTCATGATGAGCGTGATGCTACTGCTGGTGAAACTCCCCATCTAAAATTCCCCTCTAAAGATGATCTGAACTTTTTCTACCCTCTATTACAACCTAGGACTGAATCTTATTCACCGGAGCTTTCTACCCTGATATGCATTTCCTTGGACTTCTCTTTGGATGAATCCCTCTTGTGGTTGTTACCTTTTTCTTTGCTTTTGAGACTCATTTTTTATGAGCAATTTCGTGACAGGTTCGCAGTGCATTAGAAGCTGGTCTGACCCACATAAATTGAATTTGGATTGGCTCGTCATTCCCTGCCTCTGAAGAAAATATAACCGACATTAGCTTACCGATTTGGATCTGTCATGGGTTAGTGAGTTATTTGTTCATATCGCAGAGAGTTTGTAACTCAAATATGACAACGAGAACCCGTGGCATCAAATTGTTATCACAGAATGCATGGCAACAGGAACAGCTGGAATTCAAAGAAATCTGTTGTGGCAGCATGTAGCATACAAAAAAAATTGTAGTGGAAAACATGTGGGAAGCTAAAATATAAATCAAAATTACTTTGGATACAGCAAAATAGGCAAAGACGAAATGCATAACTTTGGATAAAAGGCTTAGTGGAAACATCCCCGTTAAAACTTTACTCAGACTTTGGATAAATATTAACTTGCCACAACATTCCATATTGAAATATGCAAAGTCTGCCGTAAGAGGTCCATTGGAAAACTTTCATTAAAATTTCAATGAATGAAAATTTCTATTATAAACTTTGGTTAAACGGTGATAAAACCAAAAACAATTTGGTCAACTAATAAATTAATAGGCGGTCAATGATCTATCAATCGCTATAGTCCTGCTAAGGCAGGGACTAATAAAACCTTTTAAAAGAAAGACTTTGTCGTTTCTTCAAAGAAAAATCTTGAAGACTTTTAGTAATCATAAACGAGATAGCAAATTTTTTTCACCCTTTATAAATCAGTGTGAGGTTGAATTAACTCGTTTACTTTTTCTTTGTTGTTCTTCCTCGACTTGTGTGCTCTTTATGCTTTGAGCTTCCAATCAAATTTCTGCTACAGATTTGATGTTGACCCGAGGTTCATTACATTTTCCGCTTCTTCATCTCAGTGCATTTCATCATGCCTAATGCCAACGTTGAATCGCCCTTTTTGTGAGTTTTTTAAGTTGGACGAGTTCAATACATGCTCTCTCAGCATGGGTGTTTTGAGCACTAAGTTTTTTTTTTAAATATCGGCCTTTTTCTTTAGAATTGGATTTCTCTCTATTTCTTTTTGGCAGGAGGTTTCTTCAAACTTTTGCTACCTTTTTAAAGATTCTTATGCAGGCTCACCACTTTTCTCTACTACTCTTACGTTGTTGCTCTTTCTGGGAGTCTTATGAAAACTAGCTTTGATACCATGACAAAAAATGAAAAATTAACTTGGACTAGAGGACTACTCTTTTGTTGCTCTTTCTGGGAGTCTTATGAAAACTAGCTTTAATACCATGACAAAAAATGAAAAATTAACTTGGACTAGAGGACTACTCTTCTCAATATTACGAATCAATTAAATAAGATTACATTGGAGACAAAAATAATAAATTACTAACGTGAGGTTGAACTAAAATAGACTAACTAAAACTAAAATAGGACACCTGGATAGACAAATGTGTTTATGCATTAGTGCTCGCAGAGTTTTCGGATGTCCTGTCTGCCTCAAAATTTTGAAGAGCGTGCAAGAAATGTTCTTAATGTTAAGAACCTTGGTTAAAAAAAATTGTCTGAACTTGTTGCATCACACTGTCACCTTGTATCAATGAACAGTCTCAGCTTTGGACCCCTAAAATTATTTCTTGAAGAAATCGTACTTAGAGCAGCTCTTAGGGCATACATAGTCCAACCCATAATTGGACTACAAGACTTGTAGAGACCAGAATTCCCCACCCAACCATTAGACCACATACATCAAACTCCATCAAATTATTTCCTGTCGGTCTTGTAAGCCAAGATATTCCCAATAGTCCCATTAGAAATACAACTAGAAAAAATACAACATGGCAGTAGTAAAGTACTAAAAGAAAAAGCAGATGTGTGCAGCATTTCCTATGGTGGAAGTAGAAAGGGACTAGAAGATAATATAGCCTCGATGGAAAATATAGTTGTTGAACACGTGTTCTACCTAAATAATAATTATTTGTTTCTTGTAAGGGTCGAACCCGAGAGCGTATTTCCACTTCTATTTGTATGAACTCAACAAAAGCGAGGATTGAGTTTCCTTTTCAAGAGCATAACATCAAGTCATTTTCTTCAAACATTTCTCGAGGATCTCAAGTGGTTGAATGGGAGGGGGACCACTCTTCTGCGTCTTCTGATAACGATTATGATCACGTAGAAGCATATGAGTTCATGAAACCAATCATCTTTACAAATAATATAAAATTTTATACGAGTTTCTGAGCCTAATTCTCATTAAATATTAGAACAAATAATAGTCAATCTCATTATTAAAATTGATTCCTCCTATCCTGGTGAATCTGAGGGCTCCCTGTGAAAAGAGGCCTATGTTCAATACCAATTTTATTATAATTTGGCATCGCATATTTCATTGTGAATCTGGAAAGGAATTATAGTTTTCATTATCATTTTTGACAATATTTTTACACCATTTTCATTATATTTTATGATGTTTGCAAAGGATTGAATTTGCACCTTTGGTGATTTAAAAAAAATAGTTTTTAACTGACTATGGTTGAATTCTTGTAAATGTTATGTTATGACCTTTTTAGTCCGTGTCGTCACGACATGGGATTGTAGTGATCGATTAGTGTCTATTAGAATTACAATTTTATTAGTCCCTGCGCGTTTTTTATTTGTATGTGCTTTGCTGAGCATACTAAAGCTAGTCTAAGTGAGATTTTGTGGTTTTTACCTCTTCCCGAGGCGGGGAGGAGGAAAGCATATGTTATATTGATATATGCCAATGCATTTTGAAAGGATTTTGAAAAAGGTAAACTAATGCTCGCATTAGTTAACCATTATTAAATAAGTATTAAATGTTATGCTTCTATTATAAAAAAGACCAAACTTTAAAATAAACCAAAATCATAAGTGCCAAGTGGTGTCTGCATGCTCCTTATTGTGGTGTCTTCATGTTGTTGTTGTGGTGTCTACATGATGTGGTGTTTGTTTGGTGTTTGCTTGTTGTTATTGTTGTGGGGCTCTCAATTTTACTGCTCTATTTTTCTATCTTCCTTGGAGGATCCATGCACCCTTCTTTGCATGCATCCCTACTTAATTACTTTGAAAAAAGGCAAGGGATTTTATCTTCATTAAAGGTTTCTGCTATTCTTAAGATTTAGCGCAAGAAACAACATAAATTTGTAAGATACAAGAGTTTTGTCTTATCAAGTACGAGAGTTTTGTCTTATCAAGTACGAGAGTTCTGTCTTACGAGGTTTTAGTAATGGTTCTTTGATATATTTCAAATATATTGATGTTGCTCATAATCTCCCCAAATATTTATGTCCAGAATATGTTCAGGAACATACACATATTAAAGCATTGAATCCATATATTTACTTTGTTCAAGCACATACATAATATGTCCAGGCACATATCTATGTCCAGAATATGTTCAGGCACATACAGATATTAAAGCAATGAATCCATATATTTACTTTGTTACCTATATAAATTTCATGTTTCAGATAAAGCTTGCAAGCTCATCCAAGCTTGTGACTGTAAAATGGTCCAAAACTATGATAAGCGAAAACTCTAGTGTACATTTCAATGACTAAGAGAGTCATTGCATGTGTAAACATACAAGTCTGTATTAGAGTAATGTAAACAGAGAACACTACATTTTTTCCCCAATAATGATGTGTTTTTTAACTAAAAGGTAATCGTTTTTATGTTTTGAATATCAGCAACGCTGAATACATCTACGACCCAAAGCCACATCAGGGATTCTATTACTTGCTAACTTGAAGCAAGAGGCCCTAAAAAATACCAAAGCGAGATCGATGGCCATGGAGCTTACATTGTTTTCCAAGAGAGAACATGCATTCCGTAACAAGTATTATGGAGCAAAAGCTCGGTTTGGAGAACATGGGAAGACGCATGAAATCATTATAGAATGTGCTACAGGAGGAGGGACTAACCAAACTAAGCAACAAAGGCTAGATGTAATCCATTTGAAGCTACTCTCCATACCTTCCATCATTTGTTTCCTGCAAAAATAAAAACAACCATACAATTAGCGGGAGAAACACATAAAAAGATGGAATTGATAAAAATATGAAGATGACATGAAAACTTGTAAAATCGCCTAACAGTTATCCTGAGGAGGTTATTATGGGTCCAAATGGGCACCCATATTTGGATCTAAAACTGGAAATGGATCTGCCACTAGAAATAGATCTGTCGCTTTAGGTGGTGCTAAGTAAACTAATTAAACTATAATGCCCATGCTTCATTGCTCTCATTTTCCAGCTCAGGCTTGAAACTAAGGTTTAGAGAGTATAAAAGTTCAGAATGAATGAGGATTTTAATTCTCCCTAAGTATTATTTTATTCCTTGTCATGTTGGCACTTTTGGGATCGATGGTTAATCCTTTTCTTGAGACGAGATGTCTGCTCTCCTTCCGTAACTGAAGAAACTTGGTGAAGACAATGCTTTCTATTCTTCGGGAATAGATTTATTTCCTCCCTGTAGCTAAGGATGATTTAGTTAAGTAAACATTCAAAGGCTATTATATCCATTTCCTTCTCTGGTACCCACAATTGATATCCCTTGAAATCCATATCTCTCTTGATTTCAAAAGGTTGTAGCAGTTGTTTTGTGTTGGTCTTCATCTTTGACCCCAATTTCAATCTGAATATGGTTCAAACCAAATAAGCCATCCAAAATATTATACAACATCTCTGAACCAACTACTATTTTCATAAAAAGCTCCATCGACAACAACAAATAATGATATTTCAAGGAGGCTTGAATAAGATGTATAAAATCAACACATAAGTGACACCAACCATTCTCATTTCAAATAAAGGTAGAATGCGGGGAATATTATGATATTCACCTCCAAAAACTTCATAAGTTTCTTTTGTGGTAATGGTTCCAAAACCGGGTGGCTACTAATGTTTCTTAGCTACTAGTGAAACGACACACTATAAGCTTTCGTCTGTTAGCTGATGGAGCTTAGTTCTTCCATCATCCATTACCATTGAGGACTCATCCACTAGCTAATGGAGTTTATTTCTTACAGCAACCACTGCGATCAAGAATCTATCGAGAAATAAAATTGATAGATGCTCCTCTCTCCAATGGTTTCCTTCACTCTTGTTATTTTGATTGATAAAGTGGTTTTACCCAAGAAAATTATAGGAATAGGGACAACTACGAGGCTACATGTAACCCATGTGTTAAGCTTTGCATATTATACTATATAATTTTAAATATATTAATTTTAATATGCATGGCACAAAACTAGAAACTAAGTTCATGGTTTGATGATGATGGATGCTTTCTTTATTTCAGACCAACAACTGACCCAATAATTTCATGGCATATTCTCTAATGTCTAGTAATTACTAGGTTTTTCTAGGTTTCTGATTAACAAAAATGGAATCATGTTTCTGGAGCAAGGAATCCATTAATGCAATTTTAAATTTTATTCATAATAGTACGTTATTATAAATCACTATGGATTTTATATGGTTGACAGGTCTTCTAATTCTCTGTTGTGAAAATGGTTCAGAAAATAAAAACGAGCAAAATGAATGCCCTAATGTTTTTTTTTTCTTATGTGTTTTATAAAGAGGTCATGGAGTCCAACTCACAGGATAGAGTATGATTCAAGGTCAAGGAAATCTTGGCGGAGTTCTCTTGTCTCAATTTCCTTAAAGAGAAAAGTCAGATCAACATCTAGTAACACTGACCCAACTAGTGGATTCACATTTGTATTTAGTCTTCAATGATGAATCTTCCAAAAAAATGATTTTTGAATTTTTGTTGATTAGAAAAAACCCAAAGAATATGGAATATTGGTTATATAGTTTATATTCAAAAATCAAGATTGCTTTGTAATATTTCCTTTCAAAGAATCATGGAGCTGTGAAATAATAGTCTATTTCTTTACGAGCTCTAACTTGTGAATTTCTAGTATATTCCCTTTGAATTTGATTAAGTGAAGAATATTGTACTAACCCCATCTTCTCAGATTTTATCTGATTAGTTTAAACGCGGAGCCACGGTGGCAACAATCAGCTTGTTTAGAGGGGATGTAGAAATTTTGTTGGGATGGGCCTTTAGAATTACGCAGAACAGAATCACCAAGCATTTTAACTATTCTTCCAACTTCAGAAATATTTTTGGAGGCATCCATTCTTTCTGCAAAATTGAATTATGGAATCCTGTTTGAACATTCCGTAAGAAAAGTCTCATTCTTAGCTAGAGAATTATGAATCATGTACATATTATAATCACCATATCTAGTGTTAGGAATATATTTGATGAGTTCCCCTTGTGAATCCATAGACAAACCTATATGACCATAATCATAGAATCTTCTTTGAATAAATAACCTTGCTAGAATATGTGCATTTTTAGATAATGATGCTTCAACATGATTAATTGGAAGAGATGAAAGTGCCTCTTGTACTACCACAACACCATTCAATTCAGGAACATATTTATACCTTGAAATGGATTTCCTACCATAAGGGTAATCCCCGGAGAAGACATGAATATATGTCTGCATGGGGGTGGATTTTCCAAGTCTTGCATGGAACAAATGCAGCCAAATCACCAAACTCATTACCCAAATTGGAATTGGGATTTTATTGGTTTTAATTTTATGAAGAATTTTTTTTCAGTAATATTTAAAATGGTGTATTTTCATAAAATTTCTATTTGTTGACCATTTGATTTGTTTCCATTATACTGTGCTATAATTTCTCAGTAGTTTTCTTATGTTGTCATGTTTTCTAGTTCATACAGTTTGTTGTTTGGACCCAATGGAAATATATTGCTAAAATTATAACATACATGTTGGAATTTGATTTTAATAGGTTTTAAATTTATGAATATTTTCAGAATAAAAAAGGATATCTCATGTAGTTTGCAGTAGCCTTGTAATACTTCTATCATATACACTATTTTTAGTTTTTATGCATTAGTCTTGCAACACTTCTATCATACGTTATTTTTAGTTTTGTTGTTGTAGTCTTGTAATACTGCTATAATATATAAGAAATTACATTCGAGAAAGCATGGACAGACAATGTGAAACATGTCTTAGATATGTTTCATTTAATATTTGATCCTCTCTATACCCCTAATAGCTGCCTTCAAGCTAGTGAAAGAAAAATTGGTCACAGTAGAGACAGTTCCAATTGTTACAAGCCATGTACTGGAATACGCTAGATAGCCAAACTCTCTCTGATTAACTTTATTTGTCAAGTGAATCTAATTTTATTCTTCTCCATTCACTTGGGAAAAGGATTACTACTACCATATTAATTCAACAAAACCTTTTCAATGATCCCAGCAGTGTTTCCCTCATTGGATACTTTTCAAAGATTCAAGATTGTTTCAAATTTCTTTGTCTTTTCCAGCTCATATCTTACCCAAGTTTTGTCCTTATCACAGTTTTCAAGGATCTTCTCACATCGTGGCCATGATTAGGGTGGGAATTTTCCCTTCAAACCTCATAATTCCCATTGGCATCAATTTTGAAATAACCAACAGAATTGGCTTACCAAAAGAATTTTTGGTGGAATAACAGGATTTTAAAATAAATAATTCTATTGCAAGGTCTAGTTAAGAAGTATCCTATAGGGGTTGTCTCAATGACTAGCCCTTGGAATTTTCCTTTGAATCTCGTGGCATACAAAGTGGCTACAACATTAGCAGTTGGATGCCCTTTTGTTTTGAAGCCAATAAGTCGAACTCCTATCCTGACCCTCATGTTGGGACAAATCTTGGCATCCTCTAAAATCTTGCTTGAAGGTGCATTTTCCATATTTCCTATTCAAGAGAGGATTCGGCGAGTATCAAGCTTTCTATTAATTATATTAATATTGTATTAGAGTTGGAATATTCCTTTTCAGTAACCCTTCTTGTTCATAGGGTAGTATAACATAAGTTTATCTATGTAACACCATTGTTATGGAACAACTTATCTCTGCAATTGCGTACATCTTTAAGCTTGGTAGCACATACATTAGTAGAAGAAAATCTATTCAACAAGGTTATGGGTATTGTATAATCTCATATATGTAAGGGTTCCAGCGCAATACTAGTAAGCAACCTCATCTTTACACAAGTATAAGTAGTAAGATAGTATCACCGTATGAAATCAATGGTTAAGGACATATCACTTACCTTATTTCCATAATATTGCATGCTAATGTATCACCTGTAGTTAAGCTTGAAGCTACACTACTAGTATAAGCTCATATTACAGAGAGCACTATGGATCCCATTGATCTAATTATAATGGTATTGGAACTATAATTACCTATTTCTTCATTTTTACCTTATTGAGTGACCATATCAAGAGAGGATTCAGTGAGTATCAAGCTCGCTATTATGCATATTAATATTGTATTAGAGTTGGAATATGCCTTTTCAGTAACCCTTCTTGTTGATAGGGTAGTATAACATAAGTTTATCTATGTAACACCATTGCTATGGAACAACTTATCTCTGTGATTGTGTATATATTTATGTTTGGTAGCACGTACATTATTAGAAGAAACTCTAATCAACAAGGTTATGGGTATCGTATAATGTCATATATGTAAGGGTTCCAGCGCAATACTAGTAAGAAACCTCATGTTTACGCAAGTTTAAGTAGTAAGATAGTATCACCGTATGAAATCAATGGTTAAGGATGCATCACTTACCTTATTTTCATAATATTGAATGCTAGTGTATCACCTGTAGTTAAGCTTGAAGCTACACTACTAGTATAAGCTCATATTACTCAAAGCACTATGGATCCCAATGATCTAAGAATAATGGTATTGGAACTATAATTACCTATTTCCTAATTTTATCTTGATTTCAAAAGGTTGTAGTAGTTGTTTTGTGTTGGTATTCATATTTGACGCCAATTTGAATCTAAATATGGTTCAAACCAAAAAAACCATCCAAAATATTAGATAACATCTCCGAACCAGCTACTGTTTGCATAAAAATCTCCATCGACAGTGGCAAATAATGATCTTTCAAGGAGGCTTGAATAAGATGTATAAAATAAACACATAAGTGAATCCAACCATTATCATTTCAAATTCAGGTAGAATGCGGGGTATATTATGATATTCACCTCCAACAACTTCATAAGATGCTTCTACGGTAATGGTTCCAAAAACGGGTAGCTGCTAATGTTTATTAGTTTCTAGTGAATGACACACTATAAGCTTTCGTCCATTAGCTGATGGAGCTTAGTTCTTCCATCATCCATTACCATCGAGGACTCGTCCGCTAGCTGATGGAGATTATTTCTTCCAGCATCCACTGCGATCAAGAATCTACCGAGAAAGAAAATTGATAGATGCTCCTCTCTCCAACGGTTTCCTTCACTCTTGTTTTTTTAATTGATAAAGTGGTTTTACCCAAGAAAATTATAGGAATAGGGAAAACTACGAGGCTACATGTAAACCATGTGTTAAGCTTTGTATATTGTATTATATAATTTTAAATATATTAATTTTAATCCGCATGGCACAAAACTAGAAACTAAGTGCATGGTTTGACGATGATGGCTGCTTTCTTTATTTTGGACCAACAACTGACCCACTAATTTCATGGCATATTCTCTAATGTCTAGTAATTCTTAGGTTTTTCTAGGTTTATGATTAACAAAAATGGAATCATGTTTCTGGAGCAAGGAATCCATTAATGCAATTTTAAATTTTATTCATAATAGTACGTTATTATAAATCACTATGGATTTTATATGGTTGACAGTTCTTCTAATTCTCTGTTGTGAAAATGGTTCAGAAAATAAAAACGAGAAAAATAAATGCTCTAATGTTTTTTTTGTTGTCTTATGTGTTTTATAAAGAGGTCATGGAGTCAGACTCACAGGATAGAGTATGATTCAAGGTCAAGGAAATCTCAGCGGAGTTGTCTTGTCTTAATGCCCTTAAAGAGAAAAGTCAGATCAACGTCTGGTAAAACTGACCCAACTAGTGGATTCACATTTGTATTTAGTCTTCAATGATGAATATTCCCAAAAAAAAAAAGAATTCTAAAGTGTTGTTCATTAGGAAAAACCCAAAGAATATGGAATATTAGTTATAGAATTTATATTCAAAAATCAAGATTGCTTTGTAATATTGCCTTTGAAACAATCATGGAGCTGTGAAATAATAATCTATTTCTTTACGAGCTCTAACTTGTGAATTTCTAGTATATTCCCTCTGAATTTGATCAAGTGAAGAAGATTGTACTAACCCCACCTTCTCAGGTTTTATCTAATTGGTTTTAAATGCAGAGCCCCAGTGGCAACAATTAGCTTGTTTCCAGGGGATGGATAAATTTTGTTGGGATGGGCCTTTAGAATTACGCAGAATAGAATCACCAAGAATTTTAACTACCCTTCCAACTTCAGAAATATTTTTGGAGGCATGCATTCTTTCCTGGGGGTGGATGCATGGAAGCACAGGCTGGAGGCGGTGCTAAGAAAAAGAGGGAGCTATAGGCTATGAGATTATGAATCATGTGAGATTATAATCATGGTCAGTGTTGGGAGCTGTTGATAGATTCCCTCACATGAATCAAGACAAACCTATGTGTGCATAATCAGCTCTACTGAATAAAAACAACACTTCATTGTATGATTTTTTAGATAAATGTTTTCAGCATGATTAATTGGAAGAGATAGAAGTGCCTCTTGTCACACATACAACACAATTCAATTGAGAACATATTTATACCTTGAAATAGGATTTCACTCCCTGTCAGGTAATGCTTGGAGAAAACTTGAACTCATATGTTTTCATGAGATGAATTTTCCAATTCTTACATGGATAATGAACGGAATCATAAACTCATTTTAAATTGGAATTAGGTTTTATTAATTTAAAATTTTACAAAGACTTTTAAATATTTAAGTTGTACCTTTTACGAAAAAAAATTTCTATTTTTTGTTGTTGATTTGTTGCTATACTATGTAATTTGGTAAATTTTCTTATATTTTTCATGTTTTAGAGTTCATAGGTTTTGTTATTTAGTGCAATAAAAATAATTACTAAACTTATAACATATCTTTAGAATTAGGTTTATTAGTTCAATTTGCAGATATTTGTACCGAGAAAAAATAAATAAATAAATAAATAGAAAAAAAAAAAAAAAATGGATCATGCTGAACTGCAGGTAGTCTTTGGCCATATCATATGCACTATTTTTAGTTTTATGCATTAGTCTTGTAAGACTTCTATCATATGTATTATTTTTGTTTTTAGCATTAGTCTTGTATCATATCATACTCAAGAATAGCATTAGAGAAAGCATGGATGGCAGTATAAACGGAGTCTAGGATCGTTTCATTCCCTTATTTGATCTCTCTCTACTATTGTCTTCAGCTGATGAAAGCGCTTAAAGTCTGTAGTAGAGACAGTTCCAATTGTTACAAGCCATGTATTGGAATACGCTAGATGGCCAAACTCTCTCTGATTCACTTTCTTTGTCAAGTGAATCTAATTTTCTTCTTCTCCATTCACTTGGGAAAAGGATTGCTACTACCATATTATTACAACAAAACTTTGCAATGATCCCAGTAGTGTTTCCCTCGTTGGATACTTTTCAAAGATTCAAGATTGTTGCAAATTTCTCTGTCTTTTCCAGCTGATATCTTACCCAAGTTTTGTCCTTATAACAATTTTCAAGGATTTGCTCACATCGTGGCCACGATTAGGGTGGGAATTTTCCCTTTAAACCTCATAATTTCTAGTACAAGCCATGTAACTAGTCATTATAGAAAAAAATAATTATTTATCTTTTAAAAAATATTTATGAGATTAGAGTAAATAATAACATAAAAAAATATTTTGGGATGTTGTTATGAACTTTAGCTTTGTTTTGAGAAGTTTTATGAAATTATATTAAACAAGGTTTTAAAACACTATTTTTGCTAAATTGAGATGTTTTTTTTTAACTTTGTTTTGAGAAGATATGTAAAATTAAAATAAATGTTAATTTTATAAAAATATTTTTCAAAAGTTGGGATGGTTGTTCAAGTGTGTTTGGGGAAATTCTCTGGAACAAATCCCAATCCCTCCAATTCAACATCACTTCTTAGCGATGTCTTTTTTGAAATTATGGACATACCTATTTCAATGGCACAAAAAAAATCCTCTTGAATTACATCAATGACAAATTTCTTTTAAATATGACATGGGCATCCATGGTTATCCTTAGATTGAGAAAACATCGGTTTGGGTATTTTATCATCTCCTAAGTTTCAGAGAAGGACAATGAAATAAATCAAAGTGGTGAAAAGAAGATGACTAACATGCCTAAGATAATGAAATAAATCAATAAGGAAGATGACTAGGATGCCAAACTGGGTAGGAATTAGGTGGTAACATGTTGGAGAGGATATTAGGAGGAAGGTTGAAATGATGCATATTAATGTTGGAAGCATGCTTAGTGCTGGGGTGGCAATCATGGGTACCTAGGATTAACTCTTTTGAATCTACCTTTGCTGGGAATATGAATGCAAATTCTAATAAAATTGAATGCAAAAAGCATGTGATGTCATGTTCCAAGCTTGTGGTCCTTAGGAATAATGATCAATCACTATCATTTGAAAAACTTAATTCATTCCAGCAATAGTGCGAAGTTTAACTAGCCAACTGAAACCAAACCGTAAGAAGATTATAATTATGGCTAGACTTTGAAAGTTTGATGGTGTGCATCTACATTTCACTACAATCATACGATGTAGCCAACTAAATCTTTCATTCACAAATATGTCTTTAATGATAATCCTCTTCTATAAATATATATTCTACATAGATCAAGGAGCACATTGATTTCACAACAGGAATAGATGGAACCACTCCATTAATTTATTTACCAACCAATTAGCTATTAGTTTGTCTTAACCATAACTGATCATTAATGAATTTAAGTGGAAGTTTAAATAAGTTCATAAACTTATTTTCCTATAAAATGTTAAAAATAATAATCATTTTCATTATATTAAAAAATACATAATTTATTGTCAAAGTTAAACATTATATCTTCTCTAATTCAAAGACAAACTAATACTCATCAAATCCTCATGTTTTGGGTTTGAGAGGGACTAATAAGTTCCACTACATATGAAGAGAAACTACTTAGTGGACTAATAAGTTCCTACATATGAAGAACAATATGAAGGGCAACTAAGTGGTTCAGTTTTGGGTTGGTTTTTTGTGATATTTACAAATATAGAATCCATGTAATATGATCTCAAAAAAAAATATTTTTATTTGAACACTAAGTGGTTCATTTTTGGGATATCGTTAAATTTTGAGATAGTCGTTGGGTTTTGTGATATTTACATATATATAATCCATGTAATATGATCTCAATAATCAATATTTTTATTGGAACTCTACCCACTAAGTGTTACCACAGGTAATTTGTCAACGTCCTTGTACTCCCTTTGTTCCTTGATCTGGAGGACCCATCGGTGTGACCCTTGTCCTTCTTTCCAAGCATGGAATATATAAACCCTCAACCAAATTTTTGTACGCAAATCATCTCCCTTTACAAATTTTCTTAAAGTTCCTTGTAAAAACATGGTTTTCAAGGTCGGCGCTTTCACTCAGTATATTACCTGCACCGATAGAAAAATTTACACTGAGCCCTGTGTCGATCGGCGCTTTGTCTTAATGTTGGACCTGCGCCGATCCTGTTTTGGAAAGTTTTTTAAATAGAAAGGAAGCTTCCATGACTAGAAGCTTCATGAAGCGGTGAGCTGGAAGTTTGTTTTGAGGATATGGTTGAGGAATTCCCCTTTGGGATTCTTGTTGCCATGAAATAGGAACTACTCCAAAGGATAAGCTCTTTCCCCATCATTTGAGGGCTCATAACATCCTCCTCCATTGTTCTATAAGGATACCTCCTTCAGCTCTATAGCCTTAGTTTTTTATTTAGTAATCATAGAGAAGAAGCAATCATAGCATCGGGAAAATAGTGCAGAGTGTGATTGTTTGTGTGTGTTGAGAACATAGTGATATCTTGGACCTTTGTTCATGAGGGTGTGGCAAACGTGCTTGGATATAGACCCACCAAAGGAGAGCCTCAACATCAAGGCTTGGTTGTAAAATCCCCTTGTCTTTATCATAATAAAATGCATCTGATGTTTATCATCCACTCTTGTTTACACTTATAATGAGATTTATACCATTCCTTGATCAGTTAGATAGGTTGTAAATTTTTTTTTATGTTTGTCATGGTTTTACGCTTGTCGTGGTGTCTTGACTGTCTGTATAGGTAATCGAACGTTTGTAGTAGCATGTATCAAGCTTGAGAAGAGCGACTGATCAATAAGCTTCGACGGAAGACGACAACATAGCATCAGGATAAGGTAGGTCATCTTCCTTGCTCTGAATTTCATTTACAATCTAGGAAGGTAGATGTTAGTATGTTCCCGTAGTTTCTAGACCCACCCTAGGGCTAGAGGGATCGCCTCTGTCCGCATAGGGGATTTACCTGGACAACAAATTGGCGACTCCACTGGGGAGTTTCCTTTGAGTTTGTCACTCTTTGAGGTCTTAGTCATTCGATGGATTTAGTCGAACGACCATTTCCCTGTTTGTTCCTATGTATTTCATCAATTACGATCTTTTAGTTTTTTCTTGAAGTGGTGAGTCTGGTCTTGGTTGGGAGAATTTTTTTTTTTTCTTGTTCAGGCATTGGCACTTTTATTTTTCTGACAGTCGCGCCAATTGGCGCTATTTTTTAGTTAGCAACCCTCACCAATTGGCCATTGCCGCTAGTTTTCAGTGAGAAATTCGCGCTAGTTGGCACTAGTTTCACCCACAAAAGTCGTGCCAATTTCACGGTGTGTGAAAAATTTAGGTTTTTCCCTAATTCCTCCACTAGTGTATCTTTCCTTTCCGGTCTTTTTCTCTGTTTGATTTATTCTCCCCTTCACTCAAGTGGCTTGTTGGTCTTATTTGTTTGTTTTTTTTTCCTGTTCAGACATGCATCCTTACATACTAGTTTTTTCTAGGAATGTGCATCCATTTCCTGTTTACATGCTTTGCGGGACATCACCCTACTGATTGACTCAATCTCCTTTCTTGGTGAGCCATCTCTAGTTGATTGCCTTTTTCTTTTCGGTTGATTGAGTGTTCAAGTCTCAAGTGTCTTTCAAGTTCATTTGGTCCGCTTGTTCGCTTGTGAGAATAGATTACATTGCTCATTGTTCAACTGAAAAGTATTCTTTCTATGATTGCTTGATGTAAAATGGAATGAATGCCTTGTTTTGAGCTCATGCTTTGGAAGTAATTTTTGTGCTTAACCTCATATGTCTTGTAGCCTTTTGAGGAATTTCATTACAAAGTGTTTAAAACAACGATTGCATTCTTAGTGTTGGTTTGCATCCCTTTTGCATTCATCTTTCCATTAAGGAAATTTGCGTTCATTTAGTTTTTGTCTCAGAGTTTTCTTTTTGTTAAAATGCATTAGATCACATTGCATTGAAAAATATTTTTTGAGATTTATCATTGAACTTAGATTACATTGTTTAATGATTTAAAGCTAAAAATCACATTGAGTGCATTCTCTTTCATTAAAAGCATGCATTAAGTAGATTCTCATTTCATCGACAAATGTGCTAAGTGCATTCTTATTCTTTCAAACGAAAAAGAAAATTGTGCATAGATTACAATTACATAGTTAAAAAAAGAAGAAGGATTTTTCATAGATTACATTGCATAATTCACATCGTTGAATGTTTTAGATTAATTTTGGATAGTGAAATTCATCTAGTTTAGAAAAGTTTCATTTGCAGTATTACTGTTTATTGCTTTATTGTTTGAGACTCTTCCCTTAACTAGATAGCATTCATCGAATTGAAAGATTTCTTTCATCATATAGTTGCATATAGGATTTTTTCAAATGTCATGCGGTAGGGCCTTGAAACAGAGACATAATTCAAGATCAAATTTAAAATTTATTGAATTAACCTAAGGAAACATTGGAACTTAACGCAAACATTTTAGTAGTCTAGGCTAGAGACGTGTTCTGGCATCTTAAAACCTAGTAGCTGTCGTTCACCTTTTAGCTTTAGACAACACTAGTACGGACTTGTGATCCTCGTACCGTTGAGTATATAATGGGAGACCCCTCTAGGTTGCAATCCTTTTATCCATTGGAAGCTGAGTCTACCGCCTTGTAACCGTGATACACCAAACATAGCATTCGGGGAGACTACCTACACGTACGTCAAGTCCTTGGTCATTTCTATTTCATTTGATCACCAAGGTGTATATGGTAGTTCATAGAAACTTGGTATACCCTCTCGCTTAGCATTCCAGAGAAGTAATTTTGATCTTTTTGTGACTCTTTAAAAAGAGAAGAGATCATAGAGCGCTAGTCCTTTCATGCTCGTTTCAACCTGAAAGTGATAGAGTCACCTTTTGCCTATTTCTCAACTCTTAAAATATGAAATGACAGATTTTTGTTTCAATGTCCTAAAAAATTAACTGCGCACAAAATATTCCTGGTTAAAATCATCTTCCTTAGTGTTTTGTTAGGGGTTGTTTCCAATGGCAACATTTATGGAGTTTACCAACCAAGGAGTCCCCTCTGAAGGGACTCCTGGTCCTTTTCCTGCTTTTGGGAATGTTGGTGCTGCTTATATGGCAACATTATCCCTTCTTGGGTTAACTATTAGTTTTCCTGTCTGGTTGTTCTTGACCTTTGTGGTCTCGAGTATTCCACCCTCTGTAAAACCATCTCCTCCACCAGAACAACATCATGTTGCTTCTAAGGTGGACCTCTCCCCTTCTTCGCCTATTTCCTCATCCTTCTCTTCTACTTCGCCTAGTGAAAGTATGGATTTAAGTAACCAGGTGGCTAATAAGAAGAAGAAGAATATAAAGAAGAAGAAGTTAGATAAGCGAGAGGCTAATGCTACAGCTATTTCTCCTAAGACACCTTCCATCGGTAAACCATCCAAGCTTCCGCGAAAATTCAAATTCCCTTGCATGTTGTGCAAAGGTGACAACCTTCTTCGAGACTACCCTGGCATTCCCAAGGTACTTGAAGCGCGGTCCAACGGTCATCTGTCGTTGCCTTTGGCTTATGGAATTCATATTGGTGGCACATCTTCGACTAGCCATGATAAGACTCATAAGAAACATGGTAAGATTACCAATCCCTGTAAGTTGTGTGGAAGGCATCATCCCATTCACCTTTGTCCATACATGGATGAAGCCACGAGAGTGTTGGAAAACTCTACTATTTATGCACCCTACCTTTTAGTTGGTTACCAGAAGCTTTCTTCGAGTCCTCTTCTAGTTGATTCAACGAGCGACCAAGAGTCATCCTTGGTAGATCTCGTTCCCTCGGAAAGTCAAATTCATGAATCCATTCCTAACCAACCATTGGTCATGGAATTGGTCAATCTGATTCCGCCTATGGTTCACCAGGTATTTTCCGTTGAGAGTGGATCCCACCCCCCTCATGTTCTTCTTGTTCCTTCAGATTCCGCAGAGTTGGAGAAAAATTCTCCCGTCCCTATAGTTCAAGAAGCTGCTCCTCTTGCTCCCATGATGGAGGCCCTAGAGGATGCTCCTCTTGCTCCAGTAACACCAGGGGATGACCATCTAATTTCTATGGTAGCCCCTCCAAGTAGTTTGGTCGCTTCCTTCGATTAGAGTCGATTTGCGAGATACTGCTTTCCTTCTTATGTGCCTTTTGAGATCACGGTACAGACCTTTAATGTGGCCATACCTAGCACAATTATAGATGAGGGTGTGTCTGTTAGTATTATGTCTTGCACTACTTGGAAAGCTTTTGGTTCTCCACCGCTTGTGCTTGTTATGCAGAATCTGTTGGCTTTTAACAGAGGAACCAGTCAACCGTTAGGGATCCTTCCAAAGTTTCCTATTACTTTGGGAGGGAAAACTGTTTGTATAGACGTGATGGTGGTCCAAGGTCCATTGGATTTAAATTTACTCTTAGGGCATGACTATTCTTATGCCATGGGTGCACTTTTCTCTTCCCTCCTTCGTGTGATATGTTTTCCACACAAAGGTCGGATCATGACCATTGATTAGCTTTCATTCTTTGGTCCTGATGTGGCAGCTGTTCTGCCATCGTCTCTTCCGGATCTTTATCTACCGGTTGTATCTTCCCCGCCGCAGGTTAATTATGTGGCTACCTGTCCCGTACCCGCATTCAGTGATGGTGCCATTGTGCATCGTGTCCTAGGAACATTGGATCTTGATTTCCAAGTTATTGTTCTCCCATCAGATGGGAACCTCTTGGAAGCCATGACCTCTTATTCATCATGATGAGTTGTCTTCGGAGCAGAGTTCATTTTCTTGTGTCAAGCTCCTTATAAAATGAAACAAGGTCATTGGATCATAGTTCATTTTCTTGTGTCAAGCTCCTTAAATAATGAAACAAGCTCTTATGAGGATAGTTCTTTTACTATGTCAACCTCATTAAAAAATGAATTAGCTCACAAGGATAGTTCTTTTAGTGTGTCAACCTCGTTAAAAAATTGAAACACATTCCTGTTCAATTCGAGTCTTTGATACGATCTCGTAAAATCCCAGTCGAGTCTTTTTCTCGTAATTGAACCTTCATTCCATCCACCTGTTATTAACTAGCAGTCTAATCCTGTGAATGCACTGAAGCTTGGGGGGAATGCACCTTGAATTGAGTCACCATGCTGGAGGCATGCCCGTTTTTTCAAGCATAGTTTATTTTTGTTTCAAGATTGTGTAAAAATGAAACCAATTCCAAGCAAAATTTCCCATGTTTTCAAGCTTGTGTAAAAATGAAACCATTACCATTTACCTCTCGTGTTTGCCATTTTATCAGCCTATTTTTCCAAATGAGCCTTGGTTTTCTCATTCCATCGTTACCATTTTCTTGGCCGATCATATGCCTTCACTTTATGTTTTCCCATTCCTGAGGAACCGCTGCAATGAGTGGTCTTGTTAACCTGCCTCTTTACCTTTACTTGTTCTGAGCAATTCCACCGTTATCGGAACCAGTAGCTACCCTTAATACCACTCGTTCCTCCAAGAGGAGTCAACTTTCAACTCTTTTCTGATTTTTAAAACATGAAAAGGTTGCGGAGACTCTTGTCGTTTTGAACTCATTAAATGGCTACGAAACGATATATACCCAGTATATGTTTACCCCTTTTTCGGGTTGGGATGGATTATTTACAAAAAAGGAATACCTTAGCCTATCGTGACTAACAGGGTCTTTCAGATATTGTTTTCTACCTTTTCAAATCTGAGGAACTATTTACAAAAAGGGAAATGCTGGAGTTTTCTTTTCCGCTTCTTTTCAAACTCTCTAAACATGAAAATTTGTCGAGTTCTTCCTTTGTTAGACTCGTTAAAACTAAATTACATTAGATATAGTCATCATGACATTACTGAGTTCCTCCTTCCTAGGGCTCGTAAAATTTACTAGGATGGATTTTTCCGAAGGACTCAACTTATATGACAAGCATATGGTATCCTCTTCAAGCTTGTGTAAAAATAAAGAGGTACTCGCCAGAAATGTGGGGGAAAATGGAAGTTATTCATCAGTTGTGTCGGCAGTATGTCACTCTTGAACATGAGCAGTTCGTGTCGAGTTGGGATATCTTCACTCTGTCACTTTGCCTCCATGGGTTTGAGAAATCTGTTTGTCTCTCATTCGATTACCAATCTTGTCAACATGACCTCTGATCCTATTTGGGTCAAATGCTGCCAAATTCCAGAGTCGTGTTGCCAATATGTTCAAGAGAAAATCCTTTTGCAGTTTGTACATTCATGATCCTCTATTTCAGTATTGATTTACACTCATATTATCTTCTCTGTTTCATGTCGATGATGTGGGATTCATTATGACCCTCCTTCGATGGATCGCTTCCTATCGACTTCAGCTCATTATCTGGGAAGTTGATCTAGAGAATCCTTTTTGGTACCTTAAAGCTTGCATGCCCTAATGGCAAGTTCTTTCCATTCGACAAAAGGTTCACATCATTGGACTTCGATCGGGTGATTTCACGGGTGTTCGACTTCAGCTCACTGTTCACATTCCATGGATTGTACTAGTAGTACCTTGAGTGCCATTAACATTATGGGTGGTTTCTCTCGCACTTGTTAACGGTTCACATCATTGGCCGATAATCAAGTGATTTTCTAGCATGTTCGACTTCAACACGTCTATTCACATGTTGGAATTTGTACTTTGATTGGGTGGTGTTGGAGCGCAAGACCCTAGGCTTCGATCACAAAAGTCCAGGTTGTGAGGAGTGATGATTCATTCATGATTATATACAAGATTATTTAGATGGATGGTTGCGACCATACCGTGGGTCCTCTCATTTCGATCCTCTCTATACGGATGGCTATGCCCATGCCATGGATCTATTTCATATGATCCCTTCATTCGGATGGTCGCATCCTGCCGAGGATCCATTCACACAATCCTCTTCTTGATGGATAACTGTGCCTATGCCATGGATTCATGTATTTTCATCAGAGATTTCAGTTATGTATATGTATCTGTGCTTGATTTGCAGGTCTCCCGACAACAACGTTTGGTTCCTTGCACGTACTTGTAAATAATTTCACCCCTCACTCATGTTTGGACTTCATACTTTATAGGGCATCTTGTTACACAACAATTTGTCACTGTCCTTGTACTCCCTGTTCCATGATCCTGGAGGACCCATACAATGACCCTTGTGTATTTTCCAAGCATGGAATACATACCCTTGAACCACTTTTGTCTGCCAAATCATCTCCCTTTACAAATTTTCTGAAAGTTCCTTGTAAAAACATGGTTTTCAAGTTCGGCGCTACCCACGTCTGACCCCCGCTAATAGTGAAATTCACACAGGCCCACGTTGATCAAAGACTCTCGTCTTAATGTTGGACTCACACTGACTAGTTTTTGGAAAGTTTTTTAAAATAGAAAGGAAGCTTCCGCGACTAGAAGCTTTGTGAGGCAACGAGCCGAAGTTTTTTCTTCAAGGATTTGGCCATGAAGCTCTCTTTGGGCTTCTTGTTGCCATAAAATAGGAACTACTCCAAAGGATAAGCTCTTTTTCCCATCATTTGAGAGCCCATAACCTCCTCTTCCATTGTTATATATAAGGAGACTCCTTCACTTGATTTTAGCGAGTTAGCAATCATAGCTTTGGGAGAATAGTGCAGAGTGTGATTGTATGCGTGTGTTGAGAACATATTGAGATCTCGGACCTTTGTTCATGAGGGTGTGGCAAACGTGCTTGGATACAGACCTATCGAAGGAAAGCCTCAACATCAAGGCTTGGTTGTAAACTCCCCTTATCTTTATCATAATAAAATGCATCTGATGTTTATCTTCCACTCTTGTTTACATTTATAATGAGATTTCTAGCATTCCTTGATCAACTAGATAGGTTGTAATTGTTTTTATGTTTTTCATGGTTTTACGCTTGTTGTGTTGTCTTGACTGTCTACATAGGTAATCGAATGTTGGTAGTAGCGTGTATCAAGCTGGAGAAGAGCGACAGATCAAGAAGCTTCAACGGAAGACGACAACATAACATCAGAATCAGGTAGGTCATCTTCTTGCTCAATTTCATTTACATTCTAGGAAGGTAGATGTTAGTATGTTCCCATAGTTGCCGGACTCCCCTTAGGGCTAGAGGATCGTCGTCCATAGAGGGGATTTACTCTCTACCCACTAAGTTGTTAAGTATTGGGCTAATATTAGGTAAAGATTTGGTGAAAGAGTTAGGTTGTTACATGGTGGTTTTGGCCACGCTTCATTGGTGACTCGTAGTATTGAAATTGTGGTGTTATAAAATAAACTTAAAATAAATTAAATGAAATGATAAAATTTACCAACAACACACGAGATTTACCTCAATGGGAAAACCATGAGCAAAATATTAACTAGCATTAATTCATTATCAAAATTAAATATGTTAAATATATTCGCTTCATATCAAGTATACATGAGTCATATTTCACCCATTTACTTCCCCCCCCTCAATATTTTTTGTCATCCATGAGACAATACCATGGATAAATTCCTGTAGGTCATGGATAATACCATAGATAACTTCCCGTAGATCATGGATAGTAAATTAACTCCCATGGAGTCCACCACATAGTTCATGTGCCTTCATTAAGTGGTTAGGTTTTGGGATATTTATAGAGGTATTATTCTAAAGTTGTGCTCATTTAGAGAAAACAAGTATATCAAGAGTAAACACATCTATGAATATGTCAACATATTAACTAAGGGGAGAGTTAGTTTTTCCACATTAGATAAGGGGAAAATTAGTGGGGAATTTGTGATCCAATATTATTGGAAGTTATTACTTATCATCAAATGGATTCAGAGCATCAACAAGTATGAAATTTTAACTTAGCTCTATCAAAATGAAAATAGGTTGAATCATCCCTAAAGAATTTCAGCCTATTAGTTAAGAGGAAAGTTAATGTTCATACACTTTGTTTAAACAATGACATGGTACATTATGTTAGCAAATTTGCACAAATACACAGTGGGGTTTGGGTAATCAAGTTGACACAAAATGGGTTATGATCTTAACTACTTCTCGTTGTGAATTTTGTACACGACATTTGTTGCTAAAGTCTCAAACCCCTGTATGTATTGGGGATAGGTAGATAGAATTCTTGTTAATGTGTCCAATTGGGGATAGATAAATAGAATGATGGTTAATGTGTTGTTAGAGATCATACCTAGCTCACTTTTTTTTTTAACAGGACAAACTCATCTCAAGCTCAGATACAGTTTTTTTTTTTTTTAAAGTCTCATGCCCTTATGTTTTTATTTTTATTTTATTTTTTATTTTTTTAAACAGACCAAACTCAGTCTCAGATAAAGCCCCCAGATTTATTGAATGTTAGTTAATGTTTCATTTGATCTCATAAATGCTTCACTTTTTTTTTAAATGAGCTCATACCCGCCTCACTTTTTTTTTTTAACGGGCCAAACTCATCTCAGCCCTTATATGTAATTTTTTTTTTTTTTTTTTAAGTCTCAAGCCCTTGTGTGTTTTTTTTTATTATTGGTTTTTCTATATTATATAAGAGGAAAATTATTGGGAAACTTGCGATCAAATATTATTGGAAGTATATTAATAATCATCAAAAAGATTCAGAGTATCAACATGTATGAATTTATTATTTTTAGTTATGGTCAAATAATTATAAGTTTAATGCATCTAGTTGACTTTGATATTTTCATTATTTTTAAATTGTGTAGATCCATTTTAACTTATTTCAATAAAAATCCAAAGAGGTTGAATCATCCCTAATTATGTATGCATATTAGTTAAGAGTAAAGTTAATTTTTATACACTTTGTTTAAACAATGACATGGTACATTATGTTAGCAAATTTGTGCAAATACAGAGTGGGGTTTGGGTAATTACGCTGACACAAAATGGGTTATGCTCTTAAATGCTTCTTGTTGCACAATTTGTACACTATAAATTTGTTTCTAAAGTCTCAAACCCCTGTATGTATTGGGGATAGGTAGATAAAATGCTTGTTAATATGTTTATTTTGGGATACGTAAATAAAATGTTGGGCCAAACTCGTCTCTTGTATGTACGGGGGATAGGTAGATATAATGCTTGTTAATATGTCAATTTGTATTTGACCTCATAACCCCTTTACCGACTCTACCTTAACTTTGATAGATCGAAGGAAAATTGAACCCATAACTTAGAGCCAACAAACTACCCATTAAGGCTTCCCACTTTCTCGCTTAGTAAAATGATGTTTGTTTGCTTGTCCTGCCCTATTGGTTGTGGTTCCTTCCTAGTGCCCTTTTTTTCTATTTTTATAATATAAATTTCTTTGGCGTATTTAGTTTTCCATTATTATAATATGAATATCTTGACCTATTATTTGTTGATTCCCTGTCGTATGCGTTGTTATGTCTCTAATTCCCTCCAATAATGGGTAAGTCAGTCGATTTAGTAACCTCACAGGAACGCGCTCCTCCCCTTCGATAAGATACCACAGAGCACGTTATGAAAGAACAAAATTGAAATATATCCGAGTTGTACCCGCGGAAACGCGCCCCACCCATTATGTCACCACAGAAGAGGTCCTCCTTAACCTTCCTTAGCATTCCAGGCCATCCATTCTATATTTTTTGTTTTCTCTTAATGTGGATTTAAAATATACTTGCCTCTATGTTATACATTACATAAATCTTATTTTTTTTGTTTCACTCTCCAGAATATATGATTATGAAGTGCTTTGGGCACATATATTTTCTATATCTAGATAGATTTCTGGTAATCTTCTGATTTTTACACACAACATACATAGATGTAGATATCTAAACAATGTACTAGATCTAATTAATATTAATATAAATCCAATCCGTTTTTTAGAAATAAATATTTATTTAAAGTTTGATTTTAGAATATTTATGAAAATAATTAAATAGTCATTATAGAAAAGAATAATTATTAATCTTTTTTAAAAATATTTATGAGATTAGAGTAAATAATAACATTAAAAAAAATATTTTTTGGGATGTTGAGATGAACTTTTAGCTTTGTTTTGAGAAGTTTTATGAAATTATATTAAACAAAGGTTTTAAAACACTATTTTTGTTAAATTGAGATGTTTTTCTTAGCTTTGTTTTGAGAAGATTTATGAAATTAAAATAAATCATAATTTTATAAAAATACTTTTCAAAAGCTGGGATGGTTTTTCAAGTTTGTTTGGGGAAGGTTTTTGGAACAAATTCCAATCCCTCCAATTCAACATCACTTCTTAGGAATGCCTTTTTTGAAATTATGGACATACACACTTCAATGGCACAACAAACATCCTCTTGAATAACATGAATGAAAAAAATCTTTTAAATATGAAATGGGCATCCAGGTTATCCTTAGATTGAGAAAACATGGGTTTGGTTATTTTATCATCTCCCAAGTTTTAGAGAAGGATAGTGAAATAAATCAAAGTGGTGCAAAGAAGATGACTAAGATTCCTAGGATAATGAAATAAATCAATAAGGAAGATGACTAGGATGCCAAACTAGGTAGGAATTAGGTGGTAATTTGTTGGAGAGAATATTAGGAGGAAGGTTGAAACAAGGCGTGTTGAAGTTAGAATCATGTTTACTGCTGTGATGGGTAATCATGGGCACATAGGATTAACTCTTATGAAGCTAGCTTTTCTAGGAAGTTGAATGAAAATTATAATAAAATTGAATGCAGAAAGCATGTGATGTCATGTCCAGGCTTGTGGTCCTTAGGGATAATGATCAATCACTATCATTTAGATAAGTTAATTCATTCCAACAATAGTGGAAAAGTTTAATAGACCAACTGAAACCAAACTTTAAGAAGATTCTAATTATCGCTAGACTTTGAAAGTTTGATTGTGTGCATTTGCATTTCACTACAAGCATACAATGTAGACAACTAAATCCCACATTCACAAATATGTCTTTGATGATAATCCTCTTCTATAAATATATATTATACATAGATCAAGGAGAACTTTGATTTCACAACAAGAATGGATGAAACCACTCAATAACTAATCATTAATGAATTTAAGTGGAAGTTTAAGATCTTAAACTTATTTTCCAATCAAAAGTTAGAAATAATAATCATTTTCATTATATTAAAAAATATATAATTTAATGTCAAAGTTAAACATTATAGCTTCTCTAATTCAAAGACAAATTATTCCACTACATATGAAGGGAAATATGAAGGGCAATTAAGTGGTTCAGTTTTGGTTTGGGTTTTGTGATATTTATAGATATAGAATCCATGTAATATGATCTCAATAATAAATATTTTATGGGAACACTAAGTGGTTCAGTTTTGGGATATCGTTAAATTTTGAGATACCATTGGGTTTTGTGATATTTACATATATAGAATCCATGTAATATGATCTCAATAATCAATATTTTATTGGAACTCTACCCACTAAGTTGTTACACGCTACTCTGTCACCCTGTACTCCCCATTCCTTGATCCTGGAGGACCCATATAGTGACCCTTGTGTACTTTCAAAGCATGGAATACA